>CABPRJ010001438.1:0-600000 GCA_902439185.1 Cinara cedri
ATTATTGAACCACACTTTTGATATATTTCCTTTTGTTCCTATTACTCCTGTCGCTGCTGTTTCTATAGAATCTTTGACACTATTCCATATTTCATTCACATCACTGGTATGCTTTATTTGCTTTTCTTTAAAAATCTTCTTGATTGTGTTGTTATAATCCTTGAGAATACTCTTATCTTCCAACTTCTCCACGTCATATCTTTTCATGGATGTTATATTACATTTATTATGCTTTTTTAGCTATATATGTACCCAAAAACCCACTAGTAAATGATCAGAATCAGAGTCTGCCCCACGTAATGTTGGAACATTAGTAATTCCATTTCTAAACCTCCCATTTACCAGAACGTGGTCTATCTGATTCTTATATTTTCCATCAGGTGATACCAATGTGTACTTAGGAATCTCCTTGCGAGGGAACATAGTCCTTTTCCTACTGCAAAATTAATCAGTTTCATACCGTTGTCATTCGAAACCTCATATAGGCTATGTGTCCCAATTACCGCTCTATACAGCGCTTCCTTACCGATTTTAGCGTTAAAATCCCCTAGAACTATTTTAACATCACCAACTGCTGTATCCATTGTCTTCTAGTGTAGAGTAGAACTCTTCCTTCTCTTCATTGTCTTTTTCTTCGGTTGGTGCATGAGCATTAATTAGAACTATTCGGAAATCTCTGGTCCTTAGTGTTAGCGTGGAGATTCTTGGATTAATACCCCTGAAGTCCTTGATGTAAATGAAATCCAATGATGTAAACGTTCAGAAATATATTTACTTTCTAATATNGTATGAGCATTAATTAGAACTATTCAAAAATCTCTGGTCTTTAGTGTTAGCATGGAGATTCTTGGACTAATATCCCTGAAGTCCTTCACCATGTAGATTATTGATTCATGTATCGCGAAACCAATCCCTAATCTATGTCCTTGTTCACTATTTCCGTTAATGATGGTTTATTTTAGAAATTTTACTAGATCCTGCATCTTCCCATCTCACTTCTTGCAGGGCAATACATCTTATTTTATATTTCTCTGCTGCTCCTTGTTTAAATAAAGTTTGTAAATTCCAAGTACCACAAAATAAATCCGATTTCCAGTTGCCAGTCTTTTTTCCAAATAATCTATCCCGAGGCTTGGTGTTAGGGTCCTGAACAAAACTTGTTTTACTAGGCAAGGTTGTTAACCCTGCGCTAAACCCCCAACCTGGAGGACCAGACTACCCCAACCACTTAAGGTCAGGGTAGGGCTATTGCAGTGTACTTATTAAGGTACACTGAGCGATGGGCACGCCACTTTCCACACAAAATAAATTAAATAACAACGTCATAAATAATAATTATAAATAAACAATTAGTATATTATATTTATTATTTACTTAAATAATATTAAACAAGTTATTAAACATATTTGATATTTTTTAAATTAATAAATATTTTTGACTAAAAACCAACAAGAAAAAAAATTGAAGATAATAAAAGCATTATGGTACTTTAGGGAGGTAATTTTTTGATTTCCCAAGCACTTTTCATAATGTCTGAGAAAACTGATGTACAGATATACATTAAATTCTCCTCTATATCTTACCTTTCAAACTTTTCATCTACAACGGTGATCCACCTACTATGTCATACTTGGGTTTGTCCTTTTTTTTTTTCTGAGGTTTCACAATTATTATTTAAAAAACTACTTGGAAAATCAAAAAAAGACCTCTATGCATCAATTAAATATAAAAGGGTTCTTGTCATGTTTTAATTGGAGTAAGATTTTTATAAATAAAGTTGCTTGTAGATAAAAAAATGAAAAAAATAATTTAGAACAGATTAAGTAAAGCATAAATAGATCAAATGTGCATTTTGGTTTTCGGTGGTTATGCCAAATAACCTGTAAACATTCATCGTATTTTAATAATCTCCCTATGTTTTTTTTTTTTTAGAACACAGTTAAATTTGTTGAACATGGTTATGAATGTATTAAGTTATGTAATTAAAAAACAAAATCAATTAATTACAAACATAAATACATTTGCAAAAAACAAGAATCCCATACTAGATTTATTTTATAGAGTATTACAAATTTTTATTAGAAAATTAAAACAGTTTCAAATTTTTTATTTACCACAACTGGATTGGTAACTTTTTTTTACATTAAACTTCAATAAAATGTTCGATTTTCATTGATTATTTATTTTATTTTATGTTATTATTTTAGGAGTAGTCTTTCTCAAGATGAAGGAAAAGAAAACATGATGTCCATTATAAAAGGTATAAAATATTAAATTAATTAACTACAGGATGTAACATGACTATTTAACAAATGTAATAAGTATTTTTTAGTAATAATTACTTAAGCTATAATTTTATTATTTACAATTAAAAATAAAAACATTAAAAAGACACTAGGAAAGTAGAATATGAAAAAGAAGTTTAAGCAAAGTTCTGGTTTTCCTATTTTTTGGGGGGTTTTCCTGATTATGAAAACCACCTGAAAAATCAAACAATTACCATTTTTCAGTACCAACTAGATAAAATTTCCTTCCAGAGAAGGTATTACATTTGATACATCGGAGAAATATTTCTGATAGAAAAGTTGTTCAAAGAAAAACAAAAAAATAAATATTGTAAAACCATTACATGCTATGCTTAAAATTTAAAATTTAGATATTTTTTATAATTGTTTATAATTGTTGATATTTAAAACTGTCAACTAGATTAAACTATTAATTTTTAAACAATTCTCAAAGTTTGATAAAATTTAAAATTTATTTTTTGCTAATTTTACTTATGGACAACTATATTTGATCAAGGATAAATGATAAGTGTTTATCAGACACACTCACATTCTTAGAGTATTTGGGTTAGCAAATGTAAAAACAAGTGTTTAACTTAGATTATTTATACTTATAATTAAATATATTGTGTTAGATGGTTGCAAAATTCCATACAGAATTCACTATCAATATGCTGGTAGCAAATAATTTTTTGTTTATTGTTCAGTGATATTACTTGTCCAGTTATACATGTTTTGAATTTCTGTCAAAATTTCAAGTGTCTATGAATATTTTTAAATTTGCCTGGTCTTTCTATATTTTTTTCTGGTTTCCCCATTTTTTTGACAACTGCTTGAAAGTTAATAAATAATTTCCTCAGCAACTAAATCCAAAATTCAACAAAAAATGTCTTGTTATATTTTGATTAAAGCAATATTTAAGGTATACAAGTTGCTCATAGACACAATAATAAAAATTTATAGTAAAATCAATAGATCCCAGAATATGCTTAAAGTCTAAAATGTTGAACAAAACAAAATTAGTTTAATTTTTTTTAATTTGTCATATTTTCTTTGTGAGGACAATATGTTTATTTATAATCATGTAAACCTGTATTTTAGTAATGTTTACATTTTTATTTTGTTCACAATTTTAGTTAAAAATAGTTGAGATTCACATTTGTATATTTAATTTATATTTTAGAATACCAATCTGATAGAAATCAGGAGTTTATGTATGGTTATCATTCATCACAAATACAAGTTTATACTGTATATGACAGCAAGCGATTTATCAAGATTGTTATTCCAGCAATAAGAACAATTTTCCAATTTATTGTAATGGTTTTATTTTGCATACATAAAATATCAAAATAAATAAAAATAAAATAAGATTTAAATTTTTAGGTCAAGATTGAAGGAACTAGATTTACAATTGAGCTATTTTTTAATAAACTATTAAACAAATTTTTGAAACATTCATTGTTATCATTAAAACTTTGTAATTGCCCTAATCAAAAAAAAGATATGGTCAAAGAAATACTCACTGCAGTAAGTTATCTCTTAATTTTTATAGTATTATGAAATCTCCATTGGCAGACATTGAAGAAATTTTAACATCTAAAAGTTCCTTTTATAGAAATGCCACTGTTATATCTTAAGTTATAATTATATTTATTATCTAATATCTTTGTTTTGTAGCAATGTTTTATTTGTATTGTACATATATTTTCAGCTATCCTGTGTTAATCCCATCCACTTAAAAATATGCATTACTACAAAATATGATATTATTAAACTGATTTATGCTGAAAGCCTAGAAACATTAATTTTTGATATGGCTCTGAATGATGAAGTTTTAGTTTTAACCTTTAGTAGCCTAATGTTTGAATTTATTTTAAACAACTTGGTTAATGAAATTGAACAAAAATGCATTGTTGATTTGGTTCATAGGCTTCAGTTAAATTTTAAACTCAGTACAAGTGATGAAATTGCTAATGAATATATTTACAAAATTATAAAAACGTAATTTATTTATTAAATATTTAATTTAATAACTGTTTAAAACAAATTATTTATTTTTAATATTTGAAAATTGTTTTTATAATTAAAATATAAATTATTTATGTTAGGTTAATGAATAATTTACAAAATACAAATCATGTTATGTTCAATATTGAAGTATTAAAAACAATATTTGCTATTGTTGAATCTGCTCATTATGAACTCGGAGAAAATATGAATTCATTATTAAAACATTTGTTTACTGGTAATATTTTGTTTATTTTTATTTTATTATTCATTTACATTTTTGGTATGTGAATGGTTAAATGATCAATTACGTTAATTTAATTATTCTTGATAATAAATGATTTGTTTTATTAATAGGTACTTTTTTTTTTTATTACAGATTTACTTTCATACCAAATTAGTTTACCAAATTCCTTGGGTTTAACTAAAATTGCACTTTCAGAGCTTTGTTTAGCTGAATGTATGTTAAAAGTGGTTCCTCCTACTCAAATAATAGATTTATTTCCCATAATAGCATATTCACTTCAAATAGAAAAATTAATTTCTCAGGTATATAAATATATTTAATTTATGTTATTCTTAAACAAATTATTTGTTTGTATTATTTAACCTAGTAATTGAATTTCAACATCCTATTTATTAATGTTAATTTATTTTTATTTTTAAGGGACTTTTTATCTTAAAAAAATGTGTAGCTATACTGCCTGGCAATTTTTTCAATGATCTTGATCTTAATATTCGAAATGAAATTCTAATGGGATTGTATTATTGTTTGAATAACCCATCAGAATCTATATCTCAACCTGTTGTGAGGTGAACTACTTTAATCTATTTTATTGTTTTTACAAAATTACTATTAATGTTTATTTGTTAAAGTTTACTTGGCAAATTTGGAGGGCTCAACCGAAGTTTACTTAAACCTTATCAACTTGATTTAAAAACCAAGTATCATCAAAATGAAAAGAAACCTAAAATATTGATATCATTTGAACATTTCGAACATAATTTAATAGAATTAGATATTGAACCAGTAAGTAATTATATATATGACTAGGAAATATAAACCTGATATGAATATTTATCATAGTATATATATATATAATAAAACCTCATTAAGATGTTGAGTGAGAAATGGGGTTACCGGTAACTTAATCTTAAATCCCTGTACTAGATTTTACCTAAATATAGAAGCATGGTCATTAGTTTATCATCCTTTAGACCATCTTGTTTATCTTTAATTTTAGCCCATTTGATATTTTTTTCAAGATTCAAGATGGTCGTAGGTAGATTTGTAGCTTGGATTCAAAATGTGTGGATTTTCAAATAAACTTTGTTGAAACAGTTTTTATTCACTTTGAAATTTATCTCATCCCACATGATTGAAACATAGTAAATGACATTTAAAAAATTGATTTTGGAAATTTCTTTGTTGATTCCATTTCCTGTAAATACCATTGTACCAATTAAGCGAGAACATATTAATGTGGTTTTACTGTATATATATATATATTTAAATATTTCAAAAATTAAGTAATTAGTCTTATTAAAAAGGTATATCATAATATATTCAATTTAAAGTATTGAACATATTTTGTTTTTCTATTTTTCTAAGTATTAAATAGGAAAATAATAAAAACAAAAAAATGTATTATTTTAAAATTATATTTGGTTTTTTTTTAGTTATCTATACTATTCATATACAGGGCTCTGACTTTTAGCACTTAAAATCCATAAAAAAAGCCATGAAAAAAATATTTTAAAACTTCTTATATCTTATATAAAATAAAAATTTTTAATACTATAAAATTCCTTATTTTGAATTGTTTTTTAAGGATCTTTTTGGCATTTTTAAGTGCTTGTTTGTTGATTATAAGTGCTTAAGGTTCCGAGCCTTATTTATAAGTATATGATTCAAGAAGAAGAAAAATCACAATCATTAAGCATAGTCATTAATCTGCATTGATTAGTGATATTGGATAAAAAATTTAGCCTAAAATATATATGTGTATATTAATAATGTAATTTATTAAATTGTTTAATATATTTGTTCTGCTGGTTTTAATAATTTATACATTTTATTTAATAAACTATGTATAATTTTTAATTTTTTATAGAGCATTAATACTGCAGTTGAAATATTAATGTCAAATTTTGATCGATTCAATAGAGTACATAGTTGGAATGTCATAAAAGGGTTTTTAGTAGTATCATTGGATTGTGATACTAGTGGAATTACAAATATATTATCAAATGTCAAGTATGAAAATTAAGTGTAAAATGTATATATCTAATTAGCATTGTTTCTGAAATATTAGGTTAAATATTTGTATGAATATCACATAAAACAAATTTTAATTTTAATATTTGATTCACAAAAGATTATTAAGCAGATTATTAGTGATTACTGTTAATGTATATGTAGAAATGTTCCATATAATTTAATAATATGATTCATTTAATACTAAACATACATTTATTTCAGAAAGTATTAATTTTTGGAAAATTTATATTTACTATGTATTAGAATACATGGTATTTTAACACTATAATCCAGTGTTTATACAAATTTTTTCCTGCAAAATGGTTCTGTTTGAAAATCAAATTTAGTACCATAAATTGTCATTTCAAATTATAACAAAAACAAGGTGTCATCAATACATAATGAATAATTTGATTTTTATTTTCAGCTGGGAAACATTCATAGATATATTTGAAAATAATTATACACATAATGTTAAAACTAGTATTGATGAGACATATATTAAGGCTTTAACTGGTAATTATAACAATTTTTTTTTTTTTATCAAGTATATTTGTAATGTTTATTTAATAGGTTTAATGATATGCTGTAATGATGAGTACTTAAAGACTGATGCTTTACAGTATTTTAATGAGTTTACCAAACTTATTGTTCATATTTCAATATGTCACTTCAGTAGTATTCTATATGGGCGTTCTTCAAACATCAACCCATACACTTTGATTGATGCTATTATTATAGTGTTATCACATGAAAAAGAAATAATTTCTAGTTTCGGTGCATTAGCTACAGAATTGGTCATGAAAGAATTAAATATTATTTTAGGATGTAATGTATGTACTAATTATTCTACATTTAAAATCCTATTATAATTATAGGAGAATTTAAAAAAAAAATTTTTTTCTTTAGATGGTTTATTTTCCTTTAATTACTTACATGATAAGACAATGTTGTGAACTTTGTTATGATACAAATTGGATTCATAAGCGTGGAGGTTGTTTTGGACTACAAATTTTGTTTTCAATTTTATTAAAAGAAGACACTATTACAGAAACATTTTCCAATTGGTTTATTCAACATTTTCTATCTATATTTAAGGCTATGGTGTTCATATTTTCTGATTTAAATGAACAAGTGTGTATTATGTTACAAATATATAATACATGTTCTGAATAAATAAATGTTTTAGCTGACATTTGGTGCACTGGAAATAGCTAAAAATAATTTGGACGTTATGATAAACTGGCTTTACTGGACTAACCCAAATAAATCATCGCATAATTTAATAAAAGAAACAATTTTAAAGGATATTGCTGATAACATTATTGGTCCAAATGATTTGCTGAGAGAATTGGTAAAAATTGATGGATTTTATTATTTATTATTAAACTGTAAAATTAATTAATACAAAAAATCACAGTTTAAAACAATGGAAATTTAAAAATCAATATTTATTATGTGGGAAATGTGTAGTTATGTGGAATGTAAGAATTTATTTTGAGAAAAGTGTATGAATAACTTATTTAATTTATGTGTGCCAGAGATCAAAAATAAGATATTTTTAAGATTATAAGATTTATTATTGCTATATATTAGGGTATTTCAGGATTTTATTCTTTATATCAAATATTCTTTTCATGGTATTGTGTTTCCTATAGTTTAAAGAACCATTTAACTCAACAAATTTAACATTGTGCATGACATGGATGGTGGGGGGCATTTATAATATACAACAATGGTTGAATGTAAGCTTGTTGTTGAATTTATTTTTTTCCAAATGACCTAATCAAATCTATTTAAGAGTATTCTATAATCGTATTATTCCTATAATTATATCATATTTTGGTTTAATATTAATAAAATATCACTTATACACCACTGTCATAAGAGTATTTCTATGAGTTTATTTTTAATTTTATGTATCAGGTTTATAATTGGGTCTTTATTTAATAATAATATGTTAACATGGATGTTTATTTTTCATAACAATATAATCTTATTGGTATATTAAAGTAATAACTTTATAAACATCTTTATGATAATAATAATATCCTTTATATTTTATTATTAGTAACAGTGTGAAATGTAAATGTAATGTCATGATAGTACATAATAATATTATACATATTCACAGTGAATTGTAAATTGTATGATTATTTTTTCTTCAATATCAAATTGAAATGTGACATAATTATATGAATAGAAAGATTATCAGGTACTCTTAAATTCATTTAATTAGGCCATTCCAAAAAAAAAAATAAGTTCATTAGCATTGCTCTGACATGACATGCAATGATAAAGATCTTCATGATTAGGGAAAGAAGCAAATGTTAGATATTTTATTATGGTTATTGTATTCTATTTATATAGTAGTATAATAATTATTGATTTTTTGAGTCCTATATTTGCTTTGGATTTTTTTAAATAATTAATTAATGTAGGGGCATAGTTTTTATATAAAAATATTGGAAGCTTTTATATGTTAATAATTTTTAGAGTAAGATAATTTATTAAAAATTATTAGAAAAAGAAAAAAAATACTACTATTTTTTAGATTCTGTGCTAAGTGAGATTGTATTGTTTTTTTTTATCTGTGAATTACTTTTCTACCAGAAATATTGTAGTTACATAAATGTAGTACATTTTTTGAAAGGTAATTTCATCCAGTTGGTACTTAGTGAAGTAATTTTTTGATTTTTCAAATGGTTTTCATAATAAATCGAAAAAACAACAAAATTTATGCAATTTATTGTTTTACATTTTTTTTTTCTTGTTGTTGTGATTCAGTTAAAAATATTTGTAAAAAATTTGGATATTTGTATATTTAATCTGTATAAAATCTATATTTGGACAGAAAACTTATATTTGCTTTAAATGACATCTGTGGATGAAATAGTTAGACCTAACAGAAATGCTTGAAAATTTAATAGGATATTCATTATGTAATGTAAAATTTCTTTTTATAGGAATTTCGATAAATATTACAGTCTTTTAAAATGTGTATAACTGAACTCCACTCAAAATAATTTTTCTTAAGCAATGATTAATATCATACATTACATACATTGATATACAAGGTGTGGCAAAATATCCTCCCTAGTTTTAAAAGTTAATAAAAAAAAAAAAACAATTTTAGTTATACATTTTTGTTTTACATATATTATTGTTTAATATTAAAAATTCTAATTTTTGCAGTTTTAAATAAAATGTTGGTCAAGTGGTGTCCTTTACTGTCCATACATAGCTTCAAGCAAAATGAGAAGTTATAATTTTTAACTTAAGCATACATTTTTCTAGGATTTCTGTAATAATTGCTTCCTTTAAATTCCAGATTCCTTGAACGATAATTATAAACCTGAGATTTAACATGACCTCTACAGAAATAAAAAGCACATGTTGTTAAATCCAGAAAGCATGTAGGCTATAGATGTGATACTTCTAATGGAAATCAAGCGCCCCTCCTGGAAACATTTCACTCAATACTTGCATTGTTGTGTGAGCTGAGGCTCCATCCTGTTGAAACCAAATATTCTGTATATTGATTTCTTTAAGGTCTCTAAGAGCTGGTGCAAAAAAATCTTAAAGCATGTTGACATAATGCTCAGAATTAATGGTAACTGCTTGATTTTGTTTATTGAAAAAGTAAGATGAAATAATCTGTGAAATTACACACCACACTGTGGTCACTATGCAGAGAGACTTCTGGTGTATTTCCCATGTGTTTTTATTACTCTATTTTTGATTTGGAATTACCTGATGAGAAGAATTTTCAACAGAGTATGAAACACACTCTGGACAACAGCTACACACTCATATTTATGAAAATAAGTTTCCACAGGTTGTCTACAATGTGTTTATTCCAGTCCTACATAAATAGACTCAATTTCCACCATTCTATAATTATAAATAACTGTTTATTGCCATGCTGAAACTAGGGATGATGTTTTGCTGCACTTTGTACATTAAATTCCCATCTTCTACAACAGTGGCTACAATCTGTCTTTTTTCAAATTAATTGTTCTACATTCTACCACTCAACAGGCCTTTAAAAGTCAATTTTGTATAATTTTGATAAATGGTCCCTTTTATTCCTTTTAATAGTTATTTTTGTATAGTAACTCATATTTGAAATAAAAATTATTATACAATTATTATGGAATAGAAATGAAGAAAATAAATTTTATATCCTAAATTGATTTATGATATTTATATAATTTCCTACTATGATAAACTTAGCTTAACTTTATAATTGTAAACAGCAAAAAAGCTGTAGTAAATAATACAGTCACATTAATTGACAAAGAGATCAGTTGGCTTATCAGTAAATGAAGAAAAAACTAAAGTTATGGAACTATTGAGAAACAATCATGAATTATTTGCCATGAATGAGCTCTGGTTTTTGTAAAAATAAACCAGTTTAAATACCTTGGAGTTACCATCAAGTGCAATAATGCTGATAATGGCAATAATGACTGGAGTTTAGAAGTAGCCAACCCCATACACAAAGCAGAAAAGGCCTATTATACATTACTAAAGTTTTTCAAATCTAAATTATTCCTGAGAAGGATGAAATTAAGACTGTATATGGCTATAGTAAGACCAGTATTGCCATATGGTTGTGAGGTGTGGATGATAACAGCGCAAGTGGAGAAAAGGTTACTCTCTTTCGAGAACAAGATTTTAAGAAAGATCTGCGGTGCAATATATGATAATGAGTTGGGATGCTGACAAAGGAGGACAAACATCAAAATTCAAAAAAAATTACATAAAGCCCAACTACTTAAAGGCACAACCATTGCAATGGTTTGGTCACCCTATGCGAATAGAGAAATCAAAGGCTGTGAGGGCTGTTTCCTAGTGAGAAAAAATCCAGGAAAGACCAAGGAAGTGATTGTTCAATAGGACAAGTCAGAACTTAAAATCACTGGATATAGAAGACTGGGAGGACACTATTCAGGATAGAGAAAAATGGAAGGCTCTGATGGTGGAAGCGAAGACTCTTGGAAAGTCATAAAGCTAGAAAGAAGAAGAAGAAAATAATTTAAAAATAACATTGGGAAATTTGTTGGCATAATTGGTTTATATTTGATGATTATTAGCGTTATAGAGACCTCAATGAAAAACCTGGATAACCAATAAAATTGTATAGGTTATAATAATGTTGAATAATTTAGGATTTTTTATATAGGTCACTATTTCAAATAGTATACAGAGTGATTTCCAGCTAATATATAATATTATAAGGCACAATCCAATAATAGCATTAGTATAAAGTATGAGATACAACACAATGAGAGATAATTCATTCTCTAGGCCAATTTGACAGGTGATAGTTGTTTAGTGCCAAACCTATTCTCCCCCTATAAATGGAATATTTCATTAATGTGTTCAAGAAAATTTAAAATTTTAACACCAAAATGTATTGCACTCAAAATTTCCAAAAATCAGAATTTGAATATTTGCAAAATTTAACTAAAAAAATGGGGTGAGCACTCTATATATATTAGCAGTGGCATGATAAAATTGACTCAGCTGCGCATGAAAAAAAAGATGTGTGGGCGGGTGTTAAATATTGATGTTTATGCTTGAGTAGTTAGCTACTTATTTATATTTTGTGTTTATATAAAAAAAAAAGGTGGGTGTTGACAAATTTTACTATCAATAAAAAGTTAAAATTAAAAATTAAAAACTGTATATTAGTGTATAAAAAGTACAAAAAAACAGATATACTTCGAACAATTGGTGGGTCATCATTTAGGTGAGAGGTTGGCAAGTATAGATATAGAGAAAATTTGATGTATATCTATGCAATGTCTGTACATTGCAAACAAAAAACAATTCTGAGCGAAATTCAGTTGTATTTTTTTTAAGAGGCCTTAATATTTACATATTTTTTTCAAAGTTAAAATTCTTCTAAAAAAAATGTACAGCATTAAACTCGACTTTTTCTTGTTGCCACTTAAGTACAACTTATAATAAGTTTTCTGTTAAATTTTCAAGCATTTCTTTTTGGTCCAACAATTTCATCCATACAGTACCTATTGAATGAAAATTACATAAAAACTCATAAAATTAAAATACCTATAAAAAGCTTAAACATTTTTCAAATGTTTTAAAAATTTTATCACATCTAGAAAAGCAATTTTTAATTTTTTCCGTCAAATTTCAATTACGAATATTTTAAATTGATTCACAAAAAAAAAATCAAAATTCAAAATTATATATTTAGTATATTTTCCAGTTTTGCGTACCTTTCCCCCACCTAGGGTTTTACCAATTATTATGAAAACTGCTTGGAAAATCAAAAAATAACCCTCCTAAACTACCAATTAGATAAAATTCCCTTTCAGAAAAGGTACTACAATTGATACTTGAGTATGAAAAAAAATTTCCTTGCTCCACTGCTAATCTATTACTATTTTTATGTACAAAAAAAAAAATTGCAATTTTTCCTAAAACTGATACTAAAATAACTAATGGGACCTTTAATAATAATTTCAAAAATCTGATCAAATTTAAAGAATATTATTAAGCTCTAAGGAACACGGTACCATTGAAAGAATATCTGAAAAATAAATTGGAACACCCTTCTATATTAATATAATGATATTATTAAATTAAATTAATCCAGGACAATACCTTAAATTTAATTTGTCCTATATTTTAGATTCTGAGTTGAGCAAAAAGTTTCACAAAAGTTTTTATTTTTTTTTTCCTGTGGACAACTTTACTATCTGAAATCTCAGTCCACACATTTTCTGAAAGAAAATCTGTTTGGGAAAATACTTTATAAAAGTCATCTTTTGATTTTCCCAGGAGTTTTACCAATAAATGGGAAAAACCGGGAAAATAGGTACAATATATAATAAGTGTTCATTATTATATAATTTTTCAATGAATTTTTGGACTAATGAATAAATAAATAATGCCTATTTAATTATTTTATCATAATATAACATATATATGTTGTTAACAAAGCATCACTATCAACTGAATTCCACTCGGAATTGTTTTATAATTGCAGATATACATTAAATTTCTTACTGTATTCTACTATCCCAACTTCTCACCTACAACAGTGGCTGCAACTGTCCCCATTAATCTAGGACAGCTTTTTTTGTTATTTTTATTATATAGTTAATAAAATATTATGGTTTTAATTTGTACAGTTTTACTCATTAATAATTTGTTAATGTTTTATTTATAGTCCATAAGAATGGTCACTTGTATAGCAGAAAAACAACAAAAATTAGTTTCCGATATTTTAATACCATACCATGAACATTTTAACTTAGCAATTCCTGGATACCGATTATTTAATACATATACTTATAAATCTCAAATGGGAATAATGAAAGGACATATATTTTGTATGCTATTTTCTATCCCTCTCATAGAATTGGGTAAGCCATTTATATGTTTTCTCTAGGAATAAAATAAACAAATTATGTTTAAGTATTATTAATTTATATTTTAATTATATATATTATATGTATTCAAATTGCAGACTTTTCAAAAAAAGAACATGAATATTATTTTAATTTTCTATGTATGATATGTAGAAAAAATGATAAACAAATTAAAAAAATACATATGTTTATGGGTCACACATCTAAAGAGTTGTATGAATATCGTAAAACAGTAATTCAAGTATTAGTAAATTGTATTAGTTTTTTTAAATACAATGAGAAAAAAGTATTAAAATTGTTTTTGAATATGTTGATAAATTCTGATGATCAAAAATTGCAAGAAATGGTTTACCAGTGTTTAAAACTTCATACACATAGAACTATTTTAATGGAAATGGTAAATTTAAATGATTCAAAATAAATTGTAAATTTGTAATGTTTAACTAAAATGAAATATGTATGCAGGTAGACAAATTATTAATTCATTATAATAAATTATATGGGAACAATTCCAAAATAACATTGGTAAATACTCGGCGTATTATGTATTTATCAAAATTATTTCCATCTCGTCCAAGTATAATTTTGTCGAGCATACTATTGAAATCATTTAAATATTTTTGGAATAAAAAATATAATTGTAAAAATAGTAAGCCTATTTATTATGTATATATATTTTAATATTAAAATATATACACATATAATAAAATTGCTAAATTTATTTAGAACAATCCAATTGTGAACTTGAAAATACTTTGAAGAACATATTAGAAATAATGTCTTTAATAAAAGCAACACAGTTTTTTCAAGTACAAGAAATCTGTGAAATTATTTTGAATGCAGATATATTGTTATATAGAGATTTATGTAATCAATTGCATCCATTGTTGATTAAATGTTTATCAAAATTTCCTGAAGATTGTGTAAAGATGTTTTTTAAAGATATAAATATAAAGGTTTGACATGTTTAAAAATACCTTTCTTGTTATTTCACATTTTATTATTGTTTAATCTAATCACTATAAAGAATTTGAAAATCAAATTTTTTTTTAGAACTCAATTTGGACATCATTTTTTAATTCAATGATACGCAATGAAAATGATGAATCTTTGAGAATTAAATTAAAGACAAGCCCTTCATTACTTGAAAATTTATTGTTATTATCTAAAATTGGTTAGTATTTTTTCATTTAATAAGTGTTTAACTTTTATAATGTTAGACATTATTGACATTTAAAATATACTCAATTTTTGTTTGCCCATTAAATATGTATTTAAATTATTTTGAATTATTAAATTTTTTTTCTTAGAACATATGTATATTACCAATTTAAAAACAATGGTGAAGTCAGAATTAAGTGAACTGACATAGTTTCGAAATTATAGCTTTTTGAAGTTATGTTATTATGTTAAATAACTATATATTGTCAAACATTAAATATGTTTGTCAAGTTTAATCATAATACATGTTTATTGGCATCCTACCCTAGGGTAGCAGGGTTCGAGAGTTTAAACTGGAGTTTCAAAACAAATTCTGTTTAGGTGTACCTAGAGAAAGTAATCGCCCACTCGGACTATTTTAATTGCAAAATACCCATAGATTTGTTGTGCAAACTTTGCTACCAGAAATATTGCTCCAAGTGTACCTTATTGTTTGAAAGGAAATTTTATCCACATGATACTTTATGGAAGTTATTTTTTGATTTTTCAATCAGTTTTCTTAATATCTGGGTATAAATGTAGGTATTAGTAAAAAAATATTATGGCCTTTTTTTCTGTGTACAACTTTTCTACCAGCAATTTCACTCCAATTTAAAATGATTCCACTTTTTCTGTAAGGAAATCTAACTGGGAGTAAACTTGGAGAGAGGGAATTTTTTGATTTTCCCAAGAGTTTTTTCAGCAAATGTAAAAAAATGATAAAAAAACATGGCTAAATCTGTATTATATTAAACAAAAATTAATGAAAATATATAATGTCCATTTAATTATTTTACCATAATATGAAATATATATTTTTGACAAAGTATTATTATCAACTGAACTGTACTCGGACTCATTTTTGCATTAGCAATAGTTTATCATTGCTTACAGGTATATATTAAATTACCTATAACAGTGGATGCATTAGTTCCATTATCCTAAGACAGCTTTTTTTATAATAATTTAATTTATAATTGATTTATATTCGTATTTATTTTGGGCCATAGATCTTAGATATGTCTTTTTTAAGTATTGTATTATATTTTTTAAACAATTAGGATAACTTTAAGATTAATAGGAATAAGAAAACACCAAGAAAATTATTAATATAAATTCTGTTTCTTTTACTGGTTGTTATTAAAAATTGTCTATTGATTATTGTTAAATGATAAGATAAATATTGTTAAAGTGTAAATAATTATAAATATATTATCAAGGAGGGTTAATTTTAAATTTATAATCACTACACATAATGTTGATTAGATGTGAAGGGTTGTGAAGGTCTTTTAGTGCAAGTTATGATTGAAGTTTTAGTTTTAGTATTATTGTTAGTAATATATTAGCATCTAATATAACAAGCTCTTGTGTACTGCCACCAAGTTAAGCCCTACGATCCTAGGTCTTTAAAGCTTGGGAGTTTTTTGGTACATTTTGATCAGATCCCAGTGTTTCCTATTCAGTAATGCCACACATCTGATTGGTTTTTACAGTTACACACCAAATAACTACATTATACACTGTGTTATAGTCATTAAAGTAGGTGTTTATTTTCTTGGGTGTTATTGGTTTACTTAAAAAAAAATTAATATAATATATACTATTTGTATGGTGTATACAATTAATGCACTTATTGTATAATTAATATTTGTTTGAACTATGCCATATAGGAGGGGGGTGATGAAATAGGCTCCTCCTACATGTGTACCTGGGTCATGATGTTCAGTTTTTAAATTTACATAATAATACACTCAGAATCCAAAAGTTCATAACCATACAAAACCAATAAATTTCTTTTTCAGAATTTAAAATTGGTTAGGCTATTGAATATTTAAATCCTTTTTTATAATATTATTGTTTTATAGACCCATCAAGAACTATTCAATATGAGTGTATCAAAATGATTTACAACATGGCAAAAATGGATAAACAGTGGATTATTGAAACTAAACTGATCAACACTTTATTAAATATTTGGTCCGATATTCAGTATAAAGTGAGTATTTTTTACATTTTATAAAATAGACAAAGGAATCAATCTTAATGGTTATTTGTTTACATGTCAATATATTCTTATAAATTCCTCTGTAATCATTTTTTTCAATGTATACATATGTATTAGCAACTGCATATTTTTTTAATTGTGATTAAATGTATTTTGTATTTTTGGGTCTGTATTTTGGTCTTAGAACTTATCTACATTTAAAAGATTTTAAATTAGTCTAGTATAAATGTTTTTTCTAATAATATCTTGTCACTAATACACCTATATCTAGTAATTCATGCAAAAGCTTTTAGTTATCAATTGGTTTGAATTTGATAGACCTAAGAAGACAACTTTCTGGTATTTCATTTATATATGAACTTTTAAAAAGCTTTTTTTATTAGTTTTATTAGAAATCAAGGTTTCCATATAAAGATTTCTATACTTTTCCAGAGTAAGAGTTATGGTATTCTTTTTTTCCTCAGGTTTTATTGTTATATAATAAAATATCCACATCAATAGACCTTTTTGGTTCTATTCATCATACATTTAAGTTGAATGTTATATTGATATTAAGATGTATAATTGGTATATAAAATATTTAAATACTCTTAATAAGTTTTAGTACTGTGTATTTGTACTTTAGACAAATTAAGTAAAGGTTGTCTATTCTTTTAATCGTCTTGTTAATCCAAAGGGCTCAATTAAAAAGGGCCCTTATTATAAATAAATATAATGTATTATATGAATACAAATACAGTAGAATGCCCAATTAATGTCATGGGTGAACGTAATAAGCAAATATCTATATGATTGACCAGAACTCTTTTGCATAAACCAAGTAAACATAGCATCTTCTAGTAATGCTGTTTTAGGTTTTTTCATTGTTTTATGTGTTAAAGAACCTTTTTCATTATGGAGATTATTCACATACTTGTTGATAGAGTCCTCATTTTCTTTATATCTGAAAACATGGATGTTCCAGCACCATATTTTTCAATCAATTCTCAGCCTGTTTCACATTTTTTCAATCACACAATGATATCTACTTTTTCTTTCCTAGTAACCACCTCCCCTTAGAAGACATTGTAACAGAAATTCATTAACTAAACTGTTTGACAATTTGATGATTAGACAACAACTGACTTACTAAGAATAAATAATAATAATATTAATAATAGCTGATATTTATCAGGTTTCTATAATTTTAAGGAATCATTTTTATCTATACATACATATATATGTATGTAATATAATAAACTGGTGGATATCTAATCTATGATTTTGAAATATGATCACAATTTAAGAGTTATTGAAAGACCAAATTTCTTTTCATCTAATTCTAGTCTGGATAATTGGATGTCTGGTTGATTGATGATTCATATAATAAGTAAAATTAAACACTTCTCTCCATTTTGATTAATAATATTTGAATCTATATTTTACATCCTTATGAAAGCCAGTTTTTCATACAAAAGATCATAGATCTTTAAACACTCAACCTCCCCTATAAACACTTATTGTCATTAGTAGTTGTCTTATTCTGTTCTTTCAAACACATACTCTGTTTTACTTCTACTTATCATTAGTACTTTTTCTTTAAGTGCTGCTCACTATACTTCAAGCCTATTGTAATCTTTTTACTGATTTTCTCCTATCAAAATTATATCATCAGCAAAAAAAAACAAATACCCTTCTATTAATGATAATTTATATTTTACTATCCAATAATAATGAAATATTAACAACTGGGCTAAGAAAAATGTAAAATTTTAAAATTGAGAGGCCAGGGAAATGTATATTCAAGATTTATTAACCCCTATTAATAATTCTTATTCTCCATAAGCTTAATCTGATGATATCCTAAGTAGATTTTTGAAATGCTCGCAACTTCAAATTTTTCCTAAGCTCATCTCTGGTTCCATAAATTCTCCCTCCCTCCCTCTCTTCTTGTCAGCAATTTTAAAATACCAACTTTTAAAACAATCATAATTCAAGCACATTTTTTATTTCCCTTCATTTTGCTAATTATCTATGTAATGAGCTTTTAGGGTGTTGAGAACTCTTTTTTAATTTCATTTGACATTATTGTATTCTATATGTACTCATTTACTTTTGTTTAATATTTTTATACTTGGCTATAATTTATTCATACCTATTGCATTTACCACATTATTTTATTGTTAGGTTAGGTTTTATTATTGCTTACAAGCCTATATCTATATTATAAATACATTAATTAATTTGGTTTAATATTTTTAAGGACCGATACAAAAATTTGGCCGCTATTAAATTGACTGAATGGGATGAGCCTAAAATGTTATTAAAAATAATATTGATATATTTTAAAAGTAATGTTGATCAAATTTTTATACTTTTTCAATTGCTTCCAGCATTTACTTCTAGATTTCCTATAGATATAAATGTAAGTAAAATAGATTAATAATTTTTTTATAATTATTATTATTTTAGGTGTTTATTATGCCTATTAATTATTTTGTTTTGATTGAGTAGTTTTTCAGAAAATTTGTAGAAAATGAAATGATTAGTTCATATAGTGTAAAGTGGATTCGGAAAATTGTTTTTAAATTTATTGATTTATACCACAATAAAGGTGCAAATAGTGATCTGTTAGGAAGAACACTGCAATATTTAATATTACCAAGTCTTTCAATGTGTTATAAAAAGGGAGAAAATGAAAAACTATGTAAATTTACTAATCCAGATGAAAATATACTTGGAATCATTTTAAACAAAGTATGTTTTCATTTTACATATATTTAGTGAGAAATATCAAGCAGAAACAATAAATAAATATATATAATACATGCAAATATAAATACAGAGTGTGTAAATTGTTAGTTGGAAATGCTACAACTTAACTCATATTAAATATATTTGAATTAAGAATTAACTATTTTTATAAAAATGTTATTTTTTAATTGGAAACTACCCCTTTATAAGGTAATCATTTTTAATCATATTGTTTTATGAATTTTATTTGATAAACCCACTTCCTAAGTTCATAAATAACAAGTTATGGATATTTAAATGTTACATATTATTTTTCAGAGTTGAATTATTCACTTATTTGGTAACTTAAATTAATGATTTTTTCACAGTATGAAGAAAAATCAGTGTTATGGTAGAGGAAAAGGGTTATACCTGCCTCTAAAGTACTAAAAATGTTGAACCATTAAAATAACTAAAAATGCACTGAAAATAATTATCACATAAAGAGGAGTTTACATTTAATAAAAAAAACTTGTTATGCACATGGACAAAATTAAATGTGATAAATACAGTTTAATTAATTTTATTTGTATATCAAAGTTTGTTTGGTAATTAAATAAACAAAATACAAATATATATTATTTAATATGAGTAGAGTTATGGTGTTTCCAACTAATAATTACACGCTGTATTGTTATAATACATAAAATGTATTTAATAGTGGCTTTTATTATTCATTTTTTTTTTTTTTTGCCCCCCCCCCCTCTTCCCCCAACATTTAGTGTTAATACCTAGCAAATAAATTATGCAAAAATTAGTAGTTTTGTCATTTTTTAATGAAATTGTTTATAATGATAGGTTAAAACTTTTTTTTTTTAACCAAAATATTTGAAGATTTCAAAAATGTCACTTTTGACTATATAACATAATTTATTACTGATAATTTGTGGTGAACCACTGTTGTAGATGAGAATTTGGAAGGTAGAATACATAGGAGAATATAATGTATATCTGTAAACAAAGATGAACCATTGCTAATGAAAAACGATTCTGAGTATTAGTTGATGGTATTGCTTTTTCTAACACTATTAATATTAAATTTTTTAAATTTTTTTTTATTTATTCACTTTATTAAATGTTTAAAACATCTATTTGTAAAAATTATTGTTCTAAACATTTTAATGTACTATATATTAATTTCCAAATAATAGTTTTTTAATGATAGCTCTTTCAATTTCTAGAAAATAGGACTAAAAACAAATAATATTCAATAGAGGCTAAAAAACTACCTTGCTGATTATAATTCTGTATTGCAAAATGTGTTATTTTATTTAATATTAATCGTTTTCATACCTATTTAAAACTGCTATAACTATTAAATTAGTTAAAAATTATTGAATATTTTTTACAAAATGGTTATCTTGAAAATGTTCTAAAGTGAAAAAGGGAAGTTATTTAAGATTTTGAATGAATCCAAGAAGCTTAAAGTTTTACAATGATATTTTTTGTTTTTCTATGAATCTTGATTTGTTTTTCTAAGTGTAGCAATTTTTCTGAAAGGATCTCTGTTTGGAGAGATACTTTAGAGAGGTGATTTTTTGATTTTCCCAGGAGTTTTTTCATTAAATTTAAAAAACCAAAAAAATAAAGAAAAAACAGGGGGGGGGATGTTAGGAAAAATTGGTACAATTTTAAACAAATACTATTCAAAAAATATATAATGCCTATTTTACCATAATATAGGACATATAAATTGTTGGCAAAGCATCACTGAATAATTGTTTCCTTAGCAATGGTTTATTGTTGCTTACAGGTAAATATTAAATTACCTATAACAGTACCATCTAGACAAAATTCCTTTCAGAAAAGATGCTACAGTTACATATGGAAACAAGATTTCTGGTAAAAGTTTTTGTAACAGTGTAAAAAAAAAAAAAAAAAAAAAAATTGTAAAATGTATTGGACATTCTTAATTTTAGACTCTGAAAATCTGGTTAAGGAGATTGTAAGTTGTGATTTTTGTCTTTGTATTGCACATATACAGCTTAAAAATTTGGATGTGTTCTTTATTCAATGTAGTGATTAGTCTAATCAAGCAATAAGAATTTTAAAAACATATATGACTTTGTTATCATCTACTTTGAAATTGCATTTCCCACATATTTTATTTTATCCTCCTAAGATCAAAAAAATGTATAATAAAAATGGAATACCTTAAATTAAATTAAAAATTTAAATCAAAAATAAACTTGATAACAAACCCAAAATGGTTTTTAGAATTTTTTATCACTTTTTACCACTAGACCAATTGGTATGTTGGAAATAGAACACATATAAATTCTCACATTGCAATTGTGTCAGAAAATTAGGGGTCAGTGACAATTGGTTGATATTCAATTGGTGGACACAACATTTAGTCAACAAATATTTGATCAATAAGAAAATAAATGCAAATACAATTTTCAGAGGCACATCAGCTTATCACAGGGTACCCATCTTGGTGGTGGATTTTAGGAGGTGATGTGGCTTACCCCATAAAATGAAAAAAGGGTTTTACAAAACACTTAATTACACCTATTAAAAAATCATGGCAGTAGTAGGGTATTAATGTAAAAAATTGATCCCCCACTATTGTGGGTTAATTGGAGAAAAAAAATATATTTCTTGGTGGTGGATTTTCTGTATGTTTGTATCAAAAATGTGTGAAATAAATATGTACCATGTCTAGGACCAGTTTTAAATTTTTTGTTTAAGATCCTGAGTGTAGCAAAGAATTTATTGGTTTTACAAAGATGTTTTTTGATAAAAAAAATTGTTTTTGCTGTGAAAAACTTAACTTTTAAGTTGGGGTTGGAGTAGTGGTGCATTATATCACACTGCACATCTTACCACCATACCAATGATACTCCACTACTCTCTTCCATCCTAAACTTTAAATTGTAATATCTTGTCAACAGCTTATGAATAATTATTTTTTTCGTATGTTTTTAGATTTTTGGCAATATTCGTACTGCATTAACTGGGTGTGATTTTGATGGGATCAAATTATTTTTATGTCAATTACTGTGTTTATTATTTCATGATTTAATAAGTTATAATGAAAATATTTCTCGTGTTATACACAATGGTATACTAAGTTGTAAAACAGCTAAATGTTCAATGGATTTAAATGTTAAATACCATTGCAATTTGATTTTAATATTTTTAATGCTTTCTGGAAAAACTCCAAAAAATGAAAAACAATATCAAGGTTAGGAAGTTTTTTATTGAATATTAAATCATTTTAATGAATGATTCTTTAGAATATTAACAAAATAATTATGATCAAAACAAATGTTTTTAGTGATATATGATGAACTTTTGAAATGTAGCAGTCCTGAAGCTCTACCAGTAATACAATATTCATTGAGCTTTATCGTGACAGCTGCCCTTGAAAATAGTGTAGAAGTAAATACTTTAATTGCATGTGTAAAGAACTCGATAATGTCTGAATCACATAATTTTCATACATTACATCATATTCTATTTTTTGTAAAAAAATATAATACAGTAAGATATATTATAGTTATTAAATAATTTGTTGGTTTTTATATTTACTAATAATGTACTTTATTTTAGTTGTTTTATCCTTACAAAGAGGATATGTCTCCTCTCATTTTAAAATCTTTACTTCCAGTTGCAAAGAATAACAATATGGCAGATTATAAAAAAACAGCAATGGAATTAGCATGTTTAATTGTTGAATGGGATCTTGGCAATCCAAATATGGTATTATATTAAATAAAATATTTAATAATTATTACTTTAATTACTTTATTTATTATATAGGATGTAGCATGTTCTCTTAAAACTAATGAAGAGCAATTAGAGTGTAATAATTCATCATCACAATTAAAGAAATCATCAGCATACATTGAGGACGCACTAAACTTTTTGGCAAAGGTTGCATGTCAGGTGCTGTAGAATAACTGATTTAAGTTTTTAATAATAATTTAAAGTTTTATAAATATTTATATATTTATCACAATATAGACTTATGATGATAAACATGATAGCAAAATTAGTAGACTTGCAAAACACAGTGACATATTTTTTAAAAATATACTGTCTACAAAGACACTTGATACTAAGGATGTGAAATTAAAACTTAAGTGGATTGAAAAAGTTTTAGAAACATTTCTGAAAAAAGAAAACCTTTCTAAACAAAACCCAAATGTAAATGGTAATACAAACTCTAATGTATTGAGTTTAGTAGCCATATTTGAGATGATATCTTTCTTACTAAAAGTTCTGTCTCAACAATTTATGTTAGAAGTTATTTCATCACTTCAAGATTATTTAATACAATTTCTACAATTGGTATTTAATGATGTAATTTTCATTATTCTCAAATAATTAATAAGTTATTTTTGTGCTTAATTTAATAAAGTATGTTTTTTTAAGGTATTAAGTAACAATCAAAATCCTCATAATCCAAAAGAAACGTTGGCAAATCGTTTATCTGTATCACAAGTTAAACAAGTTAGTTAATTTTTAGTCATTAACAAATTATATGTTATGTAATGCAATAGTATAATAATTATATTATTTTATGTTTAATTAATGAAAGTTTCACTGACATTTCTTTAAAATTTTCAATTTTTAGTGTAATGAAGGAACTTTAAAAGTCATAACAGACATTTTAAAAGCTTTTCCATCAATTGATGGTTTGGAAAAGTTACACACATCTATCCAAACGGTATGGTTTAAGTTTAAATATAATATTAATTTTCATGATTAAATTAATATTATAAATTAATATTTTAGATAATTTCTGAGGGTTTAAATAGTAATTCTTTACACAAATTGGATGTCAGTTTGACACTATTAAATGCATCATTATTGTATTTTTCCAACTATTTGGATAATGAAATAGTCAATACTATTGGAGATATATTGTTTAAATTTAATACAAGTTAGTATATCATTAAAAAGTAGTATTATTAAAGTATCATCTTATTTTGTACACAACTATTTAATGAATTAGAAATCAACATAATCAACATTATTTTAAAATTGTTAATGTATGTTTTACTTTTGATTTAAATTTTTTTTTAGACAATAGCAATCCTTCAATAAAAGTAAAAAGTTTAGACATATTAAAAACCCATGTTGACACATTGTCACGTAATGGCAAACAAGTATTCATTGAAAAAGTGGTTTTAGAAAATTTGAATAAAGCAAGAGATTCAGAAAACAATATACCATTTGAAGTACAAATAAAATGTTTTGAACTTATTATTACTTACATAAAAGACATACCGGAAGCCACAGAAGGAATAATATTAAACTCAACAATTCTAGAGTATATCAAAACCACAACCGATGAGCGAATTATGACAATAATTTTAAATGTAATTAACTTAATGATAAACAATTTTAATTATAAAATAATTGTTAAACTTCACCTTTTTAAAATTATATTATACATTTGCAGGTCATAACTAAATGGATTGAAATTTGTAGAGATGAATCAGTATTGTTTAACTGCCAAATCATTAACATTTTAAAATCCATAACTATTATTAATCGGTTCCCTAGGTTATCAGATTATTGTTATACATTGAATCTCGAAATTTTTAAGTAAATTTTTTTTAACTCGTATTTCTTTATATTTAAAAATATTTATTTCAATATTTTTTATTTTTGAATAATTTTCAGAAATTGGTTCTTTCGTGAATGTATTGAATTTGGTCTTAACTGTAAATCATCACCAATTAGATATGATTTTTTACATTTTCTTGATACATTATGGATTGATGGTGGATTATGTATGAGATTGAGTTCAATAATGTCTGATGAGTTTAATTATGATTTAGAGAATGCACTTGCATTTTATATCCAATTATTATTTGTAAAAATAACTAGAAATACTAAACTTCAAGGAGATTTTCCGATATTAAGAAAATTAGCCATCACCAATGAAACTGTAAGTTTTAATTATTTTGTGATTATTATCTAATTAATTATATTTATTGTACTTTTAATATTTATTTTTAGCTTGTCTGCTCTGAAAATAATAATTTTTTAGAATTATATCCAGTGAATGGTGTTCATACATTTGATGTATGCTCCTCTTTAGCTCAGTTGTGTTTTGTTAATGTAAATTTAGCTAAAATCATATGGACATCAGTACTTCCTAGTGTTTGGAATATGTTTAATGATGAACAAAAAAAATTACTTACCCAAAAAGCAGTAAACTTTTTAGTAAATAGCAAATTAAACAAAAATTCCATGGCAGCATTTTATGAAGCTATTATTCTATGTCTACCGAAAATTAAATTTGAACCGTATGCTATTTATCATAATTAATAAAACAAATCTCAGGGTTTTATTATGTATTTGGTGTAATATAAGTAAATACATATTTATTTTAGGCATCAAATGGTATACATTGGAAAAACATATAGTTTATGGTATAAAGTCATTGAGCAGTTAGAAGAAATCTGTGATTATTTTCAACACGAAAAAAAAAATGTAAATTGTTTTTATAAAATTTACATTTTTAATTACATCTTCATTTATGTGAATTTACTATTTGTTAGGAAGCTGTTGAAGGATTAATTCAAATGTATTCTTTGCTACATGAAGAAGATATTTTAGAAAGTTTATTTCAAAAAACTATAAAATGTGAAGAAACCAAAATAGCACTATCTCTTGAGCAACTAGGATGTTACAAAAGAGCTTCAACAATATATATGGAGCTATTAAATCGTAAAATAAATGAATTAGAAGATAACCATACTAATATTTTCAATAAAGAAATTGAATTCAGAAAGATTCATTTAACTAAGTAACTAAATCTACACTCTAGTCATATTAAAAATATTAACCGATATATATTCCATGTTACTTTTGTAGATGTTTGAGAGAGTTAAATGATTGGAATTATTTATCAGAACATTTATTAGAAAATAATTGTGTGTTAAATATTGAATATACATGGAAAAAATCAATTGGAAAGACTTCTAATATTAATTTAAGGTGGGATTTAGAACACAAACAACAAATTTGGCCTTCTAAATCCATTTGGAAGGTATTTTTTAAATATATATTAGTATATTACTCATAAGTTATATTTATAATGTATTGGTTTATTCTGATTTTTATTTTATTTTATTTTTTTTAACTAAACATCTTTTTTATCAGAATGTATTAATTTAATATAGAGATATTTTACCTTTCCAACTTCTAACCTACAAAAGTCCACCCATATTGCGCAGTTTGTCTGTATTTTTTCTATACAGGTTTTATTTAATAATGAACATTTTTTTTTTTTTTCAGTATCATTTTTATCTGGCAATGTTAGGTTTAAATGAATTAGATCAACAAGGCATGTCTATTGTCCAAGAACATATTGTACTTGCTATCAAAGAAATTGTAGATAAATGGAAAGCACTACCTAAATACTTGTGCAACGCCCATATTCCTTTACTTCAAGCAACTCAATTGGTTTGTTTGATTAAATTCTTATTGAGCTTTTCATGTTATGATAATGTTTTGTTTAATACAGATTGTCGAAATACAAGAAGCACATGACTATCAAAAAAGTTTGTTACAATCCCCAAAAAACATAAATAATATTTGTTCAATAAATGATAACTGGAATAATAGAAAACCGTGGATTGGAGATAATTTAAATTTTTGGAATGATTTGATTTCATGGCGAAAAACTTATTATTCATTTTTAATCTCAAGAAATTTAAATACAAAAATACTAAATATCAAATCTGCTGTGGTAAATATTTACACATTTTATAATCTTAAAAAAAAAAACAGTATTTATGAATGTTGTTGTTTTATCTATCAAATTTGGGGTGAATGCTTTATGAGCAAAATAAACTAAGTCTAGAGTTATCTCTTATAAAGTTTATTTTGACAGTAACAAATTTGGTATGAAAACTAATTAGAGATCACTATTATAGAATATTGTTTAAAATGTCACTAGAACTTTATAATATAAAATATGTACAATATTTTAGAGTATTGACAGAGTTTTGACAATTTAAGAAACAAGAAGCTCTAAAATATTTTATTTCCATTATTTTTTTTGTACATGATAGTAGGAAACTATCCAGTGATCAATAGATCCCTTGGTTTTATTATGCATGTTTCTATTTTTATTTATATATTTTTGTGTCTGTGAGCAAGTTTTTTTTAGCCGAAATCTTGCTCCAAGCAAAACATGACAAATGACTTTTTTAGTGACCTTTTTAATTGAATTTTAGATCATTGGAAAATTGGTGTATTAGGAAGGTTATATTTTCATTTTCCAACTAGTTTTATAATAATCAGGAAACTCAAAAAATATAGGAAAATCAAAAAAGTTAATGGCATTAAAACATTTTATCTTTTTAGCTACATATAGACATTTCTTTGATAGGTACTATATGGTTACAATTATTTGATTAAACAGAGCACTTGAAAATTTAATATAAGGTTCATTATAAGATCAAATAAAAGAAGACATCCTAGGATAGTAGGTTCGATGCAGCCACTGTTTTAAATAATTTAATTAAAATAATTACCTGTAAGTAATGATAAACCATTGCTAAAGAAAAGGTGATTTATAGCCGAGTTCAGTTGATAGTGTTGCTTTGTCAACAATATATATATCGCTCAAAATCTAAAAGTAGAGTGTAATGTAGTTGTTTTATTTTATATAAAAGTTTTGAGTTACAATGTTGACAAAAATCATAAATATTACAATCTTTCAAACATGTATAATAGAACTTGGTTCATCATTATGTTTAATTAGGAATGTTTTTATCATTACTTACAAATGTAAATTAAACAACTTAATGTATTCTACTTTTCTAACTTCCTACTTATAATAATGGCGCACCCATCTGCAGTAACAGCTCTTATTTTTAAGATAAAGTTACTGCCTACTTTTGATTTTAAAATAGCAACCTATATTTAAAAATCCCTTACTTAGATTAATTATATATTTAAGATTAAATTATTTTTGGTTTTTGATTTCGTTCAGCCTATTGTTTTTCAATTTCAAGTTTGATAAGGTGGAGAGTAAATCTAGACTAAAAGGTTAGACTTTTGATTGGTGTTCCAATACTCTCTGCCTACCAAAATTTAAAAGTAGGAAGTATTTCTTTAATGGATTGATAGAAATCTAAAATTACAACATCAAAACATATTTAAACTAATACTCTATCTATTTTTGGAATTTTCAATATAGGTTACTATTTGACAATCAAAATTTTGTGGTGGTTTCATCCCCAAAATAAAATGAACAAAATTAAAATAAATGTACAATTGCAAAGATGCTTGTTTTTTTTTTTAAATTGTCAAACAAATTTATTTAAAAAAAAGTCAACACTATTTGATACTTAAATACTTATTTTTTACAGGATCAATCAAATTTAATGTTTGGGAAAATAGCACTTAAACATAATATGACCGATGTATGCTTAAATACATTACAAACTCTAGACTCAGATAATGTTAATACATCTAATTGGTTGTATAAGATGTTCTTGGAAGCAAAATGCATACAGAAATTTAAAAAATACAAAGTATGTTATATTATTATTCAAGAAATTAAATAAAAATATATACTTTTAATTGAATTTAAAATATTTATTTTATAAATAGTAAAAGCCTGTTTATTTTAGATTCTGAGGGAAACAAGGAATATATTAGTTTTAAAATAATGATAATTATTTTTGTTTTTTTTTTTATCTGTAATCAACTTTTTTACCAGAAACCTTGCTCAGCTTTTTAAGTAACAAGTTTTAGGTCAAAATATCTATATTATAAAAAATTTGTAACAACTTCTTTAATTTTAACTGAGTGTACAGATACTTTTATTATTTCGCCTACAATTAAATAAATAATATAAATAAAAAAAAAGATTGACATACTTTGTACAATAGATAGACCACAGTTGTAAGGGAGGATATAGAAGAGGAGAACTTAATGTATTTCTATGGTGACCAGTTATAAAAATCCTAAAAGAAATACATTTGAAATTTAGATCTTTCATTGTAAAAAAAAAAACCCTCCCTTGAAACAATTGGCCAATGTATATTATGTATACTATTTTACCTATTTTGCTCATAGCTTATCTCCATCTATATACATTTTTTTCTATTACAACTATAAAAACTAATTATTTGAAATCATTATGTCAACTCATTTGGTTTGTGTCTTTATGATGAAAATACTTTGAAATTTAAATAATTTTAATTTTAATGGTAAACATTTAAATATATAAATACAAAGCTTCATTAGTAAATATTTACTACATTTTTATATTTATTTATTTATTATTCATAATTTTTGAAAAAAGAGTACTGTCCTACAAACAATTGTGGTCCAAATTTCAAGTTTCTACAAATATTTGGAACTGAATTATAACAGGAAAATAAAATTAAAAATTATTTAATTATTTAATAACTTAAAATAATATGCATATTATATAATTGTAAAAATTGTCTAGTTCTTGTTGAGCAGTTGTATTACATGTATATTTGTATTTTTTGTACTTAGTACAATGCCAAATACATTTGTCCATCATTTTGGCTTATATTACAATAAACTGTAAAGGCGTTCTTATATTTGTTTAAACTAAATATCAAACAAAAATTGATGACTCGTAATCAATATTATTGGCATGTTGATAAAGTTGTTTTTCATCATATTTATTGTCTGCAGGAAAATTTAGTTATATTTTTGTAAAAGACTCATTATATACAACCCTACTGCAGGAACTCATAATTATGAAAAATATTTCAGATAATACTATACAATATTAATATGGTGATTGGTTATTATTTCCTGTGTGATATTTTTATTACAGATATTTTTTACTCCAGATATTCTAAAATGTTTGACTAGTCAGCCCTTAAAAGAAGTTATTTTTAGATTTTACAAGCAGTTTCATAATAATTTCATAAAAACTTAGGAAACCTGAGAAAATTTACGAAATGTATTATTATTTGTTTTAATTCAGTTAAAAATATTCTTAAAGGCTTTAAATTTTGACATAAAACTTATATTTGCCTATTTTAGACACTAAAAATTTTATTAATTTTGATTTTAATTTACATAATAATTTTAGAGATTTTCTTAAATTCTGAATGGAACGAAGAAGCTTATGGTTTTACAAAGATTTTTTTTTTTACTATGATAAGAATTTCTACCAGAAACCTTGCTTCAATATGTACCATTTCTGAAAGGAAATATTGTCTAGATCAGTGATTCTCAACCACTAGTGTGTTAGGTATTACTTTGATTTGTGTTGCCAAAAAAGTTGTTGATTTATGGTTTTTTATATTTTTTATAGTTTTTTACTGTATAGTTTCAAAGTATAAATATATAACATTATTATTAAGGTATGATAAACCCATAAGAAAAACTAGGAAATTTGCATTATGCGTATGTATGTAAACAAGCATGTCCTCAGTCATCATAGTCCTTGTGTTATAAACATTGTGTTTGTCATTTTAATTTCATTAATTGTATTAAATGTGTCGTCATTTTTGTGGATCTAAATTAGGGTTGAGAACTACTGGTCAAAATATCTAGATTTTTTTTTATCTGTGTGCAACTTTTCTACTAGAAATTTAAGTTTATTCTATTACATCTTTTAGCACTTTTTCTCAAAGCATATCAGTGCCAAGAGGTATTTTGAAAAAGTTATTTTTTGATTTTCTTAGGAGTTTTCTCATAAAATGTGAAATACCAAAAAAATGTAGAAAAACAAAAATATTGGTATAATATTAAACAAATGTTTTTAAAGAAAATATATAATGCCTGTAATAATTTAATTATTTTACTATAATATGACATTTATTAAATTGTTGACAAAGCATCACTAATGTCTGAACTCCCTAGAATTGTTTTTCCTTAGCAATTGTTTATTGTTGCTTACAGGTATACACTATATTACTTTTGACAGTGGTTGCACCTGTAGTTTTTTTATATAATTTACATAATAATTTTTATCTATATTCTGTAGATAAAAAGGCTAACCCAAACAGAAATTTAAAATTGAACAAGAGATTCGTTTTAAGTCATACTTTGTGGTAAAAAAAAAATGAGTGAAATGTAGTATTTTAAAAGAATTTATTTTTTTACGATTTACATAATATTTTCATAATTATTAGAATAATTACATCACTTAATTATTTTTTCCAGAAATACAATTATTTACCCAAAACTTGCTTTTTGTTAAACAAAGATTTTAAGGATGACATGAAACCTCTGTTATTCATAATCAAAGGGATTTTTTATGACTATGGTGGTAGTAGAGATACAGCATTTAGTTATTTCGCTAATGGGTTTTTTAATGGAACAAGTACCAGAAAGCCTAATGATGTTATTGAATGGGAATATGTCATACACAATTATAATACATATTCTTCAAGTATTTATAAACGCTCAGATGACAACTATGTTACAACTTTGAATAACACTGAAATATTAGAACATGCTTGGATACAATGGGCAACATTAATTGAAAATTATTTAAACCAGTCCACTGCTAAAGATATTAAAATTGTATTAGCAGCTATGAAATGCTATATCATAGCATCTGAATTAGCTAATAACAAGAACAATAATATTTTAATAGCTAAAGTAAGTGTAAACTGTTGTAAGGTATGAAATTATTAAATAATCATTTTAATATTATTATTTAGATTTTATTACTCTTAACATACGATGATAAAAATTGTACATTGTTACACGTACTTGAAAATTGTAATATTACATATTCTGATTTATGGCTTCCTCAGATCCTAAATATTTTTGTTGAAAAGACTGAAACAGTCATTGAAAAAATAATTTTGAAGGTAATAGTCAAACTACTACTTTTTGTATTTTATCTTAAAAAGTTTTACACAAAATTAAGTTATACCAAATTTATTATTAATATTAATTTTATTTAATTATTTTCTATGTATTGTGTATAATTTTAGATTAGAAAATTACACCCACAAAAAATGTATTTAATACTTTATAGAATGTATCTCATTGAACAAATTAACCAAACAAAAAAAATGGTAAAAATTTGTTATTTAAAGTTTAAATTAAGTTATGCATATATTATTTTTCTAATGTAAATTCTTATCATTTTTTTTTTCAGGAACCACCATTTAATTACAATAAATGTATGTATATTTAAAATTGTTCAGTTCAAATTATTGAATATAATTAATTTGTTACAATGTTTAATATTTAAAATAGATGGTGTTCAAAATGACAATTACAAAGTCAAAAAAATCAAAAGAATGATGAATTTATTACAAAAATATAATTTTGATACTATTCAATTGGACTATTTTATAAATGAAGTTGGTTTTTTAGAATAAATGCTTTTTTTTAGATTCTAAGTGGAGTGAAAAAGCTTATAATAAGATGGAATAAGACTCTGAGTAAAAATGTTGAAATAAATTAAATTTCAACTCGAGTTTACAAATAATTAATATTTCCTTACAAAAATATTACAAGTCCAATAATAAAATTTTCACAAATATACTAAGTACAAATAATTTAATTCAAAAAATATTCTAAGTCCAAATTAAAAAAATTCACAAAAATATTACAAGTCCGAAAGATATTCATATAAATATCATAAACAAAGTGACAAAGTGATCAGTAATTTCCCGAATATTAGGGTGCTATTTAGTTTATTGCATTTTAATATTACCTTGGTTCTCCGTTATTTTGATTCGGTTGGCACTCAAAAGCATTGTCGTTGTTATAATCCTTATTAAATTCTTAGCCCCCCAACCCACCCCCGGTTTTGGTTGTGTTCTGTGGAATGGTCCCTTTTTTTTTTAATAATTCAATTTTACTACGGGTTCACGCCCGTATACCTGTAATGGCATGTGGGCACATAACTCAACTTAACTCCGCTCAGAATCGTTTTTCGTTAACAATGGTTTATTGTTACTTACATGTATACATTAAATTATCTGTAACAGTGGCTGCACCCTTGCTCATTATCCTAAGACTTCTTTTTTTTAAGTACCTTTTTTGCTCCACTGATTGGCTACTTATATAATATTTATTTATTTATTTATTTATTTATTATTTATAATACAATATTGTTTCATTTACTAAGCCTTCAGTTGTGCATGGCACTGTGTTTAGAGGGAATATTAGTAGTCACAGTCTACAGTTCCTGTATTGTATCTCCATTTATACAGGTTTCTCTTTGTTCAGGTAACTCCTAATCTTAATCTATTCAGTGTTTTCCATGTGTTCAATTTGTTGCTTAATCTACGTGGGAGTTGTTCTTTTAGTCTTATTTTGAAGTTTTTACATCGCTGGCCATGCTTTTTATATCAGGAAGAGGGTACTATTCTAGCTAAAACTTGAACCAAAGGTATAAGTGTGGGTTATGGACATCCCGTAATTAGGCGGCATGCCCCTTTTAAGGCCACATCCTCTTTTTTTGCATGATATGATCTACTCCATACTGGACATGCATACTCTCCAGCTGAAAAACATAGACCAAGGGCTGTAGTTTGTAGCAGCTGCGGGTTGGCTCCCCGTATTGTTTAGGTTAATTTCCTTAATAGGTTGTTTCTTTCTGCAATTTTCATTTTAATTTTGTCACAATTACTCATATATGTTAATTCATAATTAATAAATAATTACTAAAGTATTTATTTATTTTATTAATATAGTAATATAATAGTAGTATTGAAATATATATTTAAAATTAAAATTGTATGTATTTATTTAAATACATTATTTTTAATTTGTATTAATAAACAATATTAAGATATATTACAATATAGGTATGTTTTCTGAATAAAGTATTCAAAATGTAACATTTACATTAATTATCTACCTTATATTTTAAATATAGATAAATGCATTAGATGAAAGTTGGGATGAAGAATTACGCCGGCAGTTATATGAATGTTTATATTTGTGTTATGGTTATGCCTTTGAAAATAAAAATTTGAAAGTTCGAGTTCCCAGAGAAATTACAAATTTTATTAAAACCATAGTTATATCATTTGTTGCTCAAGATGTAAACATGGGTGTGTATTTTTAAATAAAAAGCCAGTACATTGTGTGATTAGAAAATTATAATTTTTTAACTTTTTTCATTATCTAAAAATATTTTATGGTTCATTCAAAATTTAATTTAATATTTGTAACTAAAATGTATTTTATTGTAGACAAATTTAAAAAGAAAAAAACTTTTTTGATTCCGGATAATTTATCACAATATTATCAATTCCTCAAGGAAAAGTTCCCATTGGATTTTAGCTTCAATTCAGTGCCTACTATCAAATTGATGGTGATTCAACTAAGGAAATGGATACATTATATAGAACAAAAATCTTTTTATCCATCAAAAATATTTCATAGTTTAAGATGTCCCACAATACTTAACATTGATTGGACCGTAATAATGTTGCCCAGTGACAATTATATCAATGTAATATTTTATTAACATATGAATAAATATTTTATACTTTGTTATTCAAGATATGTTTAACCACTTATGTTGTACAATTTTTTTTATTTTAGGATTCTTCAAAAGCAGTCAGAATACACAATTTGGGTGGTTATATATATTTGAAAGACAAATCTGGAGCTGTTGTCAAACAATTAAGTATTCGTGGAACTGATGGTTTAATATACACCTATCATATTTCCAAAGGAAAAAGTATTGACTCTGAAGAAAGAATTTTTCAATTATTCCACATAGCAAATAGTTATTTACAGGATTATAAAGTAATTTGTAATGTTATTTATTCATAAGTATGTTTTTTAAAAAAAAATTACAATTTGCATTACTTCAGGAAACAGCTAAACGATTTTTGAAATTTTCTATACCAAGAACTTTTACAGTTACACCTTATTTGCGTATGGTAGAAAATAGTAGTTCAGTGACTTCACTTATGGAAATTTATGAAAAAATGACTAAATCACATTTCATTGGCGAGGATATTAACTTTTGGTTTTCAGTATTAGATACATGCATAATTGTATGTTAATCATTCTATTATTTTACCCTTAGTTAACTGTAACCTTTTTTTTTAAAATGTATATTATAGACTGAGAGATCTAATCCTTTAAAAGAAGCATTCCTTGCAACATCTATAAAATATGGTTCAGATAAAGTGCTAAAGAATTGGGTTTTATTAAGATATCCATTGCACTCTGATTATTATATATTTCGTAAAACTGTAAGTTGTTTTTTACAATTGTGAACCTACTTATTTATGACCTATGTAATTAACAATTTTATAGAAATTTAAAACAATTTATAATAAATATTATTTTTAGTTTATTGAACATTATACACTGCTTTGTTTCTTTGAGTATGCATTCAATCTGATTAAATTAAAGCCTGAAATGCTGAATATAGATGAAAACAATGGTTCAGTTATTGCTCTGTATTATAAATTTTCTATAAGTGAAGTTCATGGTAAGTATTTTATATTTATTTTTAAAAAAAATTATTTATTTATTTGTTATTTAATTTATGGAATAGTTTACAAATAATAAAATGTTTACAGGAGACTTGTTTCAAAGTCATGTCATACCTTTTCGATTTACACCAAACATAGCATCATTTATTACACCATATCGAAAACATCAATTAGTTAATATTTTAACTACAACTGGTCGATGTTTAACTGGCAGTCGTAATGATATTAATGTTGTATTAAAATTGTTGTTGAAGGATGAATTCAATGTAAGTAATTCATAATTAATTAAATATGAATGGATATATATACTCTGTCTCATGAGAGCACGGAAACCAGAATTCAACCCACTCCTTACTTGGATGTATGTGAACAGGCAAAAATAGTGGGATATGCGCATGAAAAACATGTATCTTCTCTCATGAGACAGAGTATAGTTAATAAATGATAATAATCATAAAAACCTGAAATTTTCACCCAATAAAATATAATAACTTATCTTTATAATATTAATTATAGATTAAATTCATTTAAACAATCACATTTAAATAATATAACTGATTTGTTACTAAAACCACAATAATAATTAAAAATTAGTTAACTTAATAATAATAAATTTGTTATCTGTAATTAATTTTGTTATAGAAAAAGGAAAAGAACAAAAACCTCAAAAACCAGCATATTGATGAAGTAGTTAATAGAAACTTGAGTTATGTAATGAAAAATTTTGATAAAATCAAACATCTTTCAACAACCAATCCGGTAATGAACTGTTAAAGAAACACTATACCAGCATTAACTGTCTCAGTCTAACAGATTTAATGGTATAATAAAAAAATATGCACTATTTTAGAACATAAATTGTGGCCTTTAGGTTGAAAATAAAATTAAAATACAAATAAAACAAAAAAAAATTATTTCAAGACAAGAATATTTTCAATATTTACCTTTTAATTAAAAAAAAAAAGCTGACATAACACAAATTGACACAACAAAAAAATTACAAACAACTTTTTTGTATAACAATATTTATAATAATAAAAAAAAAAAAAAATAGGAATACAGTGGCCTTGTTAAAAATATTTTACTGTTAATTATACTGAGACAGTAAATAAAGCGGTACATGCAGCCTATAAATGAAGAAGAATTTATTAATTAAGAAAAATTATATTTTCAGTTTCCTGATCTTCTTCTTCAAGCTTTGAATACAGATTTGTTATGTCATGAATGTCCAACATGGCGGCCATGGTTGTAATTTGTTATTATTATTGATCTTTTAATTTTTTTTTTTTTTTAAGACTGATTATTAAATTTTAACTTTGACAGTAACTTGGAAAGTATTTAGTTGTAATTTTGTATCATACATTTTTTTTAAAACTTTATTATCTTTATAATATGTATCATATGCTTAATCATTACATTATATTTTTATTTTATTAAAGTTAAAGGTAATCATAGAATGGTTATTAATACATTTAAAATTATTATTAACAGTAATATTATCTTTATTATATTTAATTAATATTATTATTCTGTTCTGGTTCCCAATATTTTAAGAGTTTTTGGCTTCCAGAACTGTTTATTTTCAATTCGGTTCAAATCCCTGATTTATACATACATTCATCCACATATAAATGACTTCGTGCTAGTGTTATACATCTTATACACAAAGAATATTATTTTAGAACACTACAAATTATACCTAATGTACCCTGCATCCCTGCTGATCTATGATCCATAAAACTCTCTTTTTCATTATACGAGTACAATCTACTGCATACCTTCTATTCGACTCTTTTCTTCTAATCTTCATACTGACATATTTTCCTAATTTTATCACTCATCTTTCTATTTTTACTACCTATATCTGTATAGTACAACTACCTACCAACCCTTTTACTTTCAATTTTACTACATAGAAATTTTATATTGGCAAGTTTTTACATAGTTTTTAAACAGATGGTTTATTATAAGTTATTAATAATGATCGAAAAAAAATTAAAGTGTAATGAATAGTCTTTTTATAATGGTTTTAAGATCAAATTTCTGTAAAAATCTTAAATATTTCTGTCTTTCAAATAATGTATAAATTAACTTCACTCGGAATCATTTTTCATTATCCATTAGTAATGTTTTTTTGTTGCTTACAGATATAAATTAAATAATTGGTGTTAGCCCCCAATTTTGGACTTTTAATTCCAAACCATGAACATAAATCAAATTTGTAGCTGACATAGCTTCTTTTTAGAGTAATAGGAAAAAAAAAAGCAAAGCCTTTAAATCCGTACTTTACTCATGAGTTATACCTACTTAGTAATAATTATAATTATTACCCTATGGAAATGTACTTTGTGAAATATAGGGATCCCATATGTCCTATATTATATGGGATTGTCCCATATTTAAGACAATCATCTTGGTGATCAAATGTTCTAAACAATATTTACCCTGTATTTTGAATCACCCATTCCATATGTCTCTTAATTTGCCTTTTTTCTTAAATTATATAATTCAAATTTTTTTGATTAATAATATCTAGTTATGACATTTATGTCAAATAATTTTATCTGCAAAATATATTTTGATTAAATTAATTGACTCTATAAGACTAGCTATCTATCTGCGAAATGGATGGTTACAAAATTCACTAATCACCAATCTGTTTACCACAATATGGTGTTTACTAAAAAAAGTAATCACTAATCAGATAACACCAACTAACTAAAGAAAAATAAACAAAATAAACATTTTATCAAAGTATTCCTATTTATAATATTTTCCACAAGTTTATATTGTTCCAATTTATTTCTGTTATCATAGAGCCTTAACATAATAAAATCTGTTGTGAGAACTTGTGATTTAGTCCATTAATAATTTAATATAATAAAAGAAAACTATAATGAGTAAATGCTTATTCCTTAAAGATTGGCTTTGAAGAATTTTGAATATGTATTACCTATGTTCCCATAATTTCTATTATTACTTTTGTTAAGTTATTTTATTAAAATCTATTATTTAATAATAGATATTAAAGATAAGTGTAAAAAACTGTGGTAAAAAAAATCCTAACATTGATCATAAATATTATTCTATTTTATATTAATTTAAAATTGTATGATTTAATTATGAGTTATTCAAATCTGTGTTTATTATAATGATAATTTTTTTAAATTTTTACAAGTAAGTAATAATCATTTAAATTATATTTAGACTTTAGAAATTCAAAGAAAAAATGCTTATACTAATAATTTGTTTGAAAACATATTAGTATAAGTGACTTTTTGCAGTGTTCGGAAGATTTACTAAAAAAATGAATTCATTCCCATTCACATTCAGTCCTTAAAAAAGGAACTCGTTCACGTTCACATTCTTTGAAAAAATTAATGCTTTCATTTAATTTTTTTTTTATGGATAGTTTACCTTCACAGTAGATACACGTTTTACAACAATCACAACTATACATAAATTGCGTGCGTGTTCGCGCGTGTCTGTCATTTTGTTATTACCATAATTTTAATTTTAATTCCAAGGTGCAGATGATAAACAATAAAGCTTATTATAACCCATACGACCGCGAAATACCACTATAAGTTTACACTTTATTCATTTTTATTATAATTATTCGACTAAATTAGGTATACCAATTAAAATAAGGAAAGATGCATAATAATATGGGGTAAACATTGTATATACAGTGTGATTCATTAAGCTTACTCCACTTTTTAGTTTCTTGGTTACATTTTGTATATATTTAAATTTTGATTTTTGAAATTTTCAAGTATCGTATCCTGTGGTTATACCAACTTTGGTTTTTCAAATGAGAACCTATTTTAAAAATTTCATAAATAGACCGATTATTACTTTAAATAAATTTTGGTATCAAAATTTCCATCAACCCGTTAACGAGATATTCCACTTTTAAGTTTAGGCCAAGGGAGAGTATTGATACAAATTTGAAACATAATGTTGTAACATCGTGTATAAATAAGTGAAAACAGCTACGGCGTGGTTCTATTGTCAATAGAAATATCAGAATAACTAAATATTATAAATTATAAGTTATCAGTTAAATGTTTCAATTTAGTTATTAATTTTGAATTTCGCAACTTATTAAGTTATAAATTATTATTATTATACTACGAGTTATGAATTAAGTATATTTAAATACATAATTAATTAATTATTTATACTCTAAATTGTTTTCCAATATGCGTTGTCTATAATTGAAAGTTAAAAAATTTAAAGATTTTACTCATGAACCTAACTTAACATTTTTCAATGATCCATCTTAATCATATATTTATAGGTATTCCCTTAATAATTAATTTTTATTAAAACTACTACTAAATTATCATTGATTATTAATATTACTAATAAATCATGTTTGTTATCAAATTATTAAATTATTATCGAAATTATCCCTTAATAATAGGTTTAATTTTTAATTTTAAAGATATAAAAAGTCTCTAAAGGTCAAAGTTACTCAAAGTGTATTTATATGTTCTGTACGGGGTAAAAAATCTAATCAAATTCAAGGTCATGTATTCAAAATATTTCCTGTTACCTTTAAAATTGAACACATGGTATAAATTAACATGAATGTATACTTATATTGATAAATAAAATACTTTTTATTTTACAGGTAGATATTTAAAAATGCCTAAAACCCGCTGTTCTCAAAACGTGGTTATAAATTTATTGCACTACTAACGTTTTGATAATGCAATATAATTAACTCGATTATCTGGTTTTAATACTTATCGTTTGTTACGAAATTTGTATAAATAAAATAAAGAAATAAACAATAGAACCAACAAATTTAATACTCTAAATAGTTTAATTATAATATTTTTGTTTTTTAAAATTAAAAGCCAAATTAAAGCTTTCAAATTAATTAATTTTAAAACTAAAAAGGTAGTAAAATAAGCAGAAATGACGAAGGATTGGCGTTGGACAAAAACTTTAAAATGTGATATAATTAAAAATATTACAAGACTTGGAAATGCTGAGAAATGCGCTCGTCTTGTAGGAATGGATATGATTTTAAAAAATGAAGACAAATATCACGAAGATCTTAAAAGGGATATTCAACAATTTAAAGATGAGACAAAAAAAATAAACACCGGTAATTTAACAGGCATTGAGAGTCGAACACGAAAAGAAAGGTACGGACGTTTAAAGCCTAAAGAAATCAAGTTAAGTATTTGGCATTCATTGAACCGCATTAATAATGAATCGAATTTGTTAATAAATCGAATTAGTAAAATAAAAAAAAAACTCAAAAATACACAAAAACGCTGGTCTGAATTACAGTTTAACAATCAACATGGTACAGACGAAAAGACAAAGGTAGCCATGGGAAAGATGGCAGTCGTGGATAAAAAACTTGCATTGGTTGATTTAAATAATAGAAAGACTTCCGAAATGGTGAACTACGCGAGACAAAATTTAATCGTATACGATACGCTTATAGAACAATTACAAGTTGAAGTGGCAAATATGGCTACAGCCATAATGAAAGAAATCGAAATCGGTACAATGTTTAAAGAAGATGCTGCGAATTATACGCAAAGCTATATTGATCAGAAATTGGAAAATGAAATATACGTAAATAAAGAAATGTTTCGGGTAGATCAACTAAATTCCATAATGGATTCGTTGGAACACAACAGGTAAATATTGTATTATTTGACATAATCGAAAATTTTTAAATAGAATCATTCAATTCTAAAAGTGTATAGGTTGCTACACAGAAAGAGCGAGATTGAAGATTGTATTAATTGCACACTTGCACTGAGCCCCACATTTTAGAGGTACCCTCGTCTAGTTGCAATCATAGCTGGATAGTAATTGCACATCACGATTGTTTAGGAAAATAGAAATTAAAATTAATGAACAAAGAAAAATTATATTTTAAAAATTTACTTGCACTTAGTATTAGAAGGGGTAAGAGCAAAAAAACAAAATAAGCTTATTGAAGCCCTGCAAAAATTACTGCACGGGAACTCGATATTTTTCAAGCAGGTACTGTACGTACAGTATACAGAGATGATTAAAATATAATTGCTTAGTTAAGATAGTGAAGTAATCAGTAGGGCTATAGACATATTAATAAATGGACCGCGCTTAGAGAAGAAAACGCAGAACTTATAATAAGTGAGAGAGATAGTGCTAGTTAGGGGGAAAGAATGATTGAATATTTTAATTTACACTATGAAATTATTATTATTTATCAGTTTATCATATCAATTTAATTTATTACAATGGAAATAATAATCATTTTCATAGCGAAATAAAAATTTAAAAGTATTTCTTCCGTGATTGCTCCTAACTATCACTATCTTTCTCACTCAATATTGTTCACGAACACCATAGATGGGGGGTGAGAAAAGATCCATTTATTAATATGTCTATGAATAGGGCAAAAGTCAGTATAACCATTATAAAATAAAAATGTCCTGGTAAACGATTGATTAAAATACAAATACAATTTATATATTCTATATATAAAATAACATGTCCTGCCTGACTGACTGATTCATTATCACCTAGCCCAAACCACTGGACGGATCGAGCTGTAATTTGGAATACAGATAGCTATTATGACGCAGGTATCCGCTAAGAAAGGTTTTTCTAAAATTCAACCCCTAAGATTGTAAAATAGTAGGTTTTAGGTATTTTTGGTACAAATATCTAATTGTTCATATTTTCATTTTTGTTTATTCATGGGTTATCTGAGTGACATGGATGACAATTTAGTTGTTAGGTTTTATTATTGTTACTGTTATTTACACTATTATCTAGCAATATCAAAGCATAGAACACTTTTAGTCTGTCAAAGGTGGACTACCTACTTTCCACTTATTTGTTTTTATTTATTCTGACATGTTCAAAACCAAAAATGAATATGGGTAAAAAAAATAATAAAAATTAACACGGCTAACGACGGGCGCGGGACATCTAGTTTAAATGAAATATGAAAATTAAACTCCAAACTTAAATTTTCAATACTGTAGTTCAATATTATATTTGTCACGTCCTTACATTTAATGCTTAAAAAAAACCAACTTTAATTGAAAACTATTCTCTTTAGTCTTTTTATTAAATACTAAAAACAAGACTGAATACACGGACTTAAGCATATCAAAAAAAAAGTATTTTCGTTTTTTATTGATAAGAGATAGGAGTAACTAACATCACACCCCTTCTTGCATAATTAATGCATTACAAATTTGATAAAAAAAAATACATAATAAAAAAAAAAAAATTATACAATGCAAATTATATAGTACTTATATACTAGTAAACAAATAGTGACTTAAATAACATAAATAACATCTGTTCAGCTAAACAATAGCTATGACTTTTTTTTATGGTTTTTAATGATACATATATTTATACAAAGTATAATACTATCTAATTATAGACATTTTAAAACTTATTTAAAACCATTTATTGTACTTTATTATACTTAAAAGAAGTGATTTTTGATTATCGACGCCATTTTTTAAATAAAAATGCTTAAGTGGGGAAATAACGTAGAAAAACGTACAATTTCACGATTTCATTATTTTATAAAAACCCGGAATACGTTTTCTACAAAAAAAAAAATGAATTGATCGAAAAATCACAAGATACGTGTTTTTTTGGCTTTTTGATTTAATTTCTTATGGTATCATCGCCGAAACTTTTGAGCCACTTTTGAGCTTTTTAGGAATTTAAATTTTTGGGACTTTTTTTGCTGTTACTCCATTATAAATACAAGTAGAGACTTGAAACTTGGTAATAATACTTATATTAGACTTACCCAGATACGGTAAAATTTCCAAAATCATCGAACGATTTTTTTTTTTTAATAAACGTGTTTTGAAATCAAATTTAAACGAAAATCGCAAAAAAAATTACACATTGTCTTCCATAGACTGAAGTGTATGGAGAACAACATGTGGATGAATGTTCAATGGAATTATAAATGAAAAATGCATAAGGTAAATAAATATTGGTCGCAATCGTTTAAATGTTTGTCTGCTTAGTATTCGGTCACCGTTCTATGTACTCATTCTAGACTCCCGTTAATTTGTAGATGTAAATGGCTAATATTTACTTCATTTATTCACATTAATTTGCACATTTCCTTGAAAATATTACTCAGAAAATCTGTTCTATGTAAATATATCTCGGATATACCGTGTATGCACACAAACTGTGTATCGAAAGCCTCTGTCACTGTATTAGCCTGATGATTAGATAATGTGACCTCAGACAAATATTTCGTTAGATCGTCCTACATGGTCAACACATCAGTGTTATCCGACAATGTTGTTACTATAAATGGTCCCACTATATTGAGAAATATTTTTTTTTATTGTGTCCGTCGTTGTAAAAACATCAATAACATGACGTCTTATGAATTTAGTAAACTGAACTTGTGCTAACATCTATCGTGTTAGTATTGGAGGAGAAGAAACAAAAATAACTATTAAAAATATGCTGTACATCCAATAGACAGAAAGAGAAGGATTTTCAGTAAATTTCGATAAATTTATAGTGATTTACAGTGCCAATCTTGAATTTTTTTGTCTATAAAGATTTTACTGTTTACGAAAAGTGTTTCAATTACATGGCTTCATTAAATGTCCATAATAAGTCTCTCATTATCAATACCCATACACTTCTGTTAAAACTTTAAATAACTTAACAATAACAACTAACAAGACATATATAGCAATGAAACTAATAATATACTAATAACCAAGGCTTAAAATCGGTAACCGTTTTGTAACGAAAATCGGTAATAAATCGATAATTTTATAAATTATAACCGATAACCACTTTTATTTTAATAATGTTGGAAATGCTTAGGTATCGGTATCAAGATAATTATTTAAGTATTAATATCAAAGAGGCTACCTCCTATTTTCAAACCCGGTTTTATAACCAAAATAATTAACAGTTTTTGGTATATGTATTTTATAATTTAAATAATATATATTTAAGTTTTAATTATAATGGCTTCTATATTTTTATAATTGAATTAATTTTCCAGTCATTTTTAAGTTATTTACTATTATTATGATATAATAATTAAAAAGATAAGTATATTAACTTCGAATTCTGTATTTATTGGTTCCCTAATTATTTATGGTTAAATTTAGAAAAAAGTTAATGGAAGAAGATCCAATCACAGAATTAGAGGAAACATTTTATGCCAAAATGCCATGGACAATAGACAATGAAGATGAATTGGACGAAACTGGTAGTAATCCAACAAAAATTCAAGAAGAAACTTACAATTGGACTAGTAAATTATTACAATTCGGATTGATGTATTTCGTTGATAAAAATCAAAAATTAGAATTACTAAATGGGTTGAAAAAATGTACTTCGGTTATCGATTATCAGTTTCCTGAAAATATTGCAGATTATATCATGTTTAGTGATAGTTCGTTCACGAAAGATGAATTGGCCACTAACTACGTTTTAAAAAGAACAGAGTTTAGTACTATAGAAGATATGACAAACTATGTTGAATGTACTAAAAACGATTTAATCAAGCTTAATAAATTAAATTCTGTAAGAAAAATGTTATGGAGTGTGTTGTTCAAAACGAATAGATACATGAAAGAAACGTCTGATACTTTAAACCTTGTGACCATCAAAGAAATAGAGCTCCAGAAACAAATAGACATGTTGAAATCATATTTGGATGTCCAAACAAATATAATGTCTGATTTATGCGAAACTAAATACGATCACTATTTGACATTGCTTAATGATAGACATTTTTATATGAACAATTTAAGAAGTATATTTAACAAAATTAAAGTAAGTGATATACTAACATATAACTGAAATAATGGGTAGGTAATTCATTAATATATTAAAATAGTATTATTAACAATTTAGTTTTCAGAAGAAGATACGAAACGATATTCAAATCTTAATACCCCACAAAATGAAATATTGGGAGCTCCAAATGCAGAAATATTGGCATATCTACTGGAATTAAAATCTATGATAAGCAAATCTGAAGGAAAAATTCGATGGTGTAATTTAATAATTTTAAATGATTTTAATTCTGCTAAATTGAATTTGTCTCGTGCAATATTCGATTTTAAAGTTCAGACACATATTCAAGGTGATTTATTAGAGAAACAGATTAAATTTGAAAGTGATGCGCGGCGAAAAGTTATCCCAGAAATTACTAGAAAATCTGATGTAATCTTGACTAGAGAAGATACAAAAAAACAAGCAGAACTGATTTTAAAATATTTTGCTGAAAAAGATACGGACAGCTCAAAAAACAGAAGAAAGCCAATGACATTTAGAAGAGAATTTTTATAATAGTATTAAATGCAATTTAAGAAACAATAAAATTAGGGAGGCTAGCAGTACCTTGCCTTGATAAATAATGTTTATACAGAAAATTCAACAACTTGTACAGAATATTTTTGGTACAATAAGCTGAAAATATTACATGTAAAATAAGCATTTTATTGATACCTAGTCTTCTAGTTGGATTTACCGGAAGTACAATTGAAGATAAATTGGCTATAAGAAGGTTCAGGTGATTGAGGTGGTATTTGTGGAATTGTGAATAGTATTGTGGCAACTGTTAAACACTAAGTTCCAGACAGAGACATATTCAGAAATTTGGCACCCAGCCGTTAAAGTTATGTTTTTTGGTGCTTTCAAATATATTTGTTTTTAATGTATGTACTTTTTGTAATCTCTGGTGGGAAATTGATTATTTAATCTACATTGAAATCTATAATATAAGAGTGACTAAATAATTAAATGATTTATTTATGGTTATATATCAACGGAAATTTGACACTTAACATACTGCAATACATTTAAATTACAATTGCACTTAGGGCTTTATACATAAAAGGACTTGCTTCTACAAGGAGTTGAACAAAATAAAAAAAGAAAGCAAATTTTAAATTTTAACATTATATTATCTTTATAAATTAGTCATAATTAATATAAAGTAGGTGGTTTAGTTGTTATCCACTAATTATAAAGCAATAAATATTTATAATTTACATTGTTTTTTTTTTTGCGAGCTTTAAAGTAACTATATTCATTGATTATGTCATCATACTCCAAACTTTTTATAATGTCGGATTCAATATTTATTATAGCGATACTGTTTAGTTCTTCATAAGCCATCCTCGCAAATAACTTTTAATTTGTTTTAGTGCACTAAATGATCGCTTTGAAGAACAGTTTGTTTCAAGACAACATATAGATACATTCGTAGAACAATATTTAAATAAGTGTATATGTGTAAATTCTTCATTTTTAAATGTTAGACACATATTAGTAATTGTTCCTTAAGTAAAGTAAGTAAATGGCTACGGAAGTGTATATATTTGTTTAAAAATGATAAATCCAGATCTATTGGATAGTGTTTTCTTAACCATTCAACTTCACTAATGCTTAATTCAGTTACATTAAAGAAGAATGAAAAATGTTCATTTACAAATTGTTCTTTTTCTCAACTCATTAATTAAGGAGTCCATGATTACAATATAAGTATTAATTTTAAATTTTTAAAGAATTTTTTAAAATTTAAATCAACTTTTCCAATTGTGTGTTTTTTTCTCTCTTAGTTTTTTATTGATTGATTTCATATTTTGTTTTCCAAATTTATACATAGTAATCGAAACAGTCTCTTAGATCATTGATATATTGGGTAAGAGAGTTATACATTAATATCACAGTTTCTAAATAAATTGTAACTTTTTGAAGTACTTTGTTTACTTTATTAAATCGTTGCAATATATCTCTCAAACTGTTCTTAAAATTCATCTTGCCTCACACTTAGTTTGTGTTTTTTCTGATGGATCTTCAATAATTTGTTTTAATGCTTTAATGATTTATTCCCAATTTTGTTATATACTTAAACAAGCATCATGTCGAGATGACCACGAGATATCAGTCTTTTTATTGATACATTACCAGTTTCCTTAAAAATGTAGATAAGATATTCCATCTGTGAGTAGAAACTGAGAAAAAAGCATGTATATTTTGAATCAAATTAAAAATAGTATTTTCTTAAGTACAACTTTCTGCCAACCAGATTAAACGAGTAGGCAAAATAAGGAATTTAAACTGCATACGTGCATGCTTTTTAAATTTGAGCTTGAAGTCCAGAATATATTCCAGACATTCATAGCATTATTGTTGTAAAATCCGGGACAATTTTTAATGTCCAATCCATTTGAATCAACTTTAAAATACCCATTTTACATTTACAATCTTAGAATATTATTGATAAAAAAAAAATATTCATCTGTAAATAAATATTAAATTATATTAATATTATAATAAAATTTAATGGAATAGTTCTAGTGGACTTGATAGGATCATTAAAAGTATTATAGATATAGCTTTTTCAACAATATATATGTCATATAATAAAATAATTAAACAAGCTTCATGTTTTCTTTAATAATATTTGTTTAATGTTGTACCAATTTTCCCAGTTTTCCTACTTTTCCTTAGGTTTTTCAAATTTGATGAGAAAACTTGAGAAAATTGAAAAAAAACATTTCTACAGTACCTCCCTACACTGATTTTTACTTTTAAGTTTAAGTTAGACGAGAGTGGTGATACATTATTAACATGCTGGGCACCATACCGCCACACTAATGATATTCCACTACTCCCTTCCAACCCAAACTTAAAAATGGAATATCTTGTCGATGGGAAAAAATGTGAACACTCAAGTTTATTTTAATTAATATTCCATCTATTTTTGGAATTTTTTATATAGGTTGCCATTTTAAAATCAAAAGTAGGTAGTGGTTTTACCACCGAAATAAGGGTGCCGATAAAATAACATAAATATAAACTTTAAGCGCTGCTTGTTTCTTAAATGTTATAGAAAATAAATTCCGAAAAAAGTTAATACTTTCTGAGATAATGAGTGTACCCACTTAAATGAATCACCGGGTATTCCTTCATTTAATTTTTTATATTCAGTCTTGTTTCATTAACAGTTTTGACATAATTTAAAGTCAGTATACTTTCCCCTATAAAACAACAGTAAAATGCCAATAATTTATGTTAAAAATGTAGGATACATTAATTAGGATACGTTAATTAATTATCTGTACTCAACTGTAAAATGCTACTACATCACACTCAAATTTTTATTTTTCGCCACTATATACCACTTATAATAAACCTTATATTATAATTTCAAGCATTCCTGGCTGGTTCAACAGTTTTTTCATATAGTACCAATCAAATAATTAATATAAATACTTGAAAATGGCTTAAAAATCTCCAAAATATTTTGATAATGTTACTACCTTTAAAGAAGGCTTAAATTAGTATTAAAGTATTTTATATAATTTTCAGTTTCTATAATTTTGTTAAACAAAAAAACCTAAATTGAAAATAATAATTATTAATGCTGTAAACTTTTTGGTATATCAATTACAATAAATTTTTATTTTCATAAAATGCCACTTTTAAATTTTGAAGCAATATTTTTTGGTAGAAAAACAAAATAAAATAAAATTTAAAATGAAATCATTAGCATCATAAAATTGTTAGTTTTATATTTAACTTTTTTTTTTTCTTTTTTTTTTTTTAGTTTTTCACAATCTTATGAAAATCGCCAAGAAATCAAATAACTCCCTTTTAGTACCAACTAGATCCAAAATGCAACAGAAAAATATCTAACTAGTTTTCTGGTACTAATGTTGTTTACAGACACAAATTATTTTTAAAAAAAAGAACATAGCAAAATCAATAGATTCTTTGCTATACTCCAAAACTCATTCACCACAAAAAAATGGATATACTGTACAACATCATTTTTAAGAAGTTAAGAAAATAACTTATGATGAACTTTAAATGATATTTTTATTTTAATTATTTTTAATATTAAACAGCTTTGTAAAAATATATTTAAAAATTGAGTACAATTTAGTCATTTGTTGAGTAGAATTTAACGGAATTTACAATTTTTATCTCAAGATTTTCCATAAAAAGAAATAATAAAAATTAATAAACTGGTGATTTTTTTCTACTACTGGAATCATATGTTTTTTTCTTTTTTGATGGTGGTTCATCCTCAGTCCCACTTGGTCCATCATGAACAGCAATTTCTTCATCACTTGCCTGTGTAATTAAAACAAAATTAAAATATGTAATATATAGTTTAAAATAATATCTAATAAATTATAATGGTTTATTTTAAACATACATCTGAATCGGTTTGTTTGCTGAGCATATCCTGAAGTTTTTGTACATTCAGCCTGAAGTCACGGCTCGAAGTTAGTTTGAGATTATTAATCAAATTCTTGTCCTAAACAACAAAAAAAATAAAATTGTACAAAATCGTATACTATAAAATAATTAAATGAAAAAATGTTCTTTGGTAATAATAACCTTGCATTTTTTCCCTAATTTTGTAATCAGATTCACAAACAGTTCTAATTCAGTAACTACTCTGGGAATGTAATTTGCTTGACGGCGTGTTTGATTTTTCAACTGTATTGATTTTTTTTCTTTATCTGTCAAAGGTCTATCGTGCTAAAAAATATAACATTTGATATTATTTGAGTAATATCATTACAAAATAGTTTAACCAAATACATACTTCAACAAACATGATAAATTTAGAAACATTTGGTGACAGTTGATCATTGACAATTTCAGATAATTTAACCAATCTAAAATCATTTGTTTAATAATTAAAACAATAAATTATAAAATCGCAAAAATGTAAGTATACTCAACAAAGCTTGTTTATAAACAGGTTCGTGGTAGGATGACCGGGCCAAAAAATGTTTTGTCACTATATTGATGGTGTGATATAAGTGATACAATAAATTAAAAACAGACTCTGTACACTGACCCAACGGGATCACTGATTTTGTGAATGAAGTTGTAGCCAAAATTACTAAAACGATACGGTGACAAATTGCCTTTTCTCTAACTTTCAATCGGTCTTGACATATAGTTTTTATTTTTCTTTGAGATACATTTAACTCTGATTTTATTCTTTGTAAACATGACAAGACATAATGCAACTCATTGCACAAACACTGACATAACACAGGACACACCATTGTTCTATTCCAGTTTGTTATAATCTTTAGTAATTTCAATTGTGAACCATCAGTACTATGAGACTAAAAATATAAAAACAGAAGTGGTGAATATTCAAGTTGATTATCATACTTATTTTAAAAATCTTTATTAAATGTTGTAATTGAATATTATCAATAGAATGAAAAACTGTTATTTTCATAAAATGTATTGTTAGAAATTTAATAAAATAATTTATTAAAATGTTTTCTTTGTTAGAATATTAATAAAAATTACATTATATTTTAATTATATATTTTAAAAACATTGCATAATATAATAAAAATAATACTACCCTAAACAGTAGAAAATTTTAGATAAAATCAGTGCTTTAGATTGACTTATTATGTCTATTATAATATAGATTATAGATAATATGATATACTCCTATGTAATTGCAGTGTAACAACGATAACTAAGGTTATATTATGTACGCAACATATTATTATTATTAAATGTTTTTAAAATGTGATTTAAAAATGAACAATATTTAATTAAAAAAATTATGCAAGTTTAATTAATATTGACTTTTCAAACAGGTTTATTTCTTTTTAAATAACCATGGGTTTTATTATTTAAACAACTTGAAAGTATTTAAAAGTATATTTACTAAGGAATATCCAACATACTAGTTGTTAATATATACTTTACAAGTCCCACTTCTTATGAAGTGGCGCCTTAATTTAAATTCTTAAACAAAGTCCTACGGTCTAAAGTTTATGCTAGAATACCATGTCAATTTATTGGCCATTCTAGTATTAGATTACACCAAAGACTTTAGACTTTTTGTATTTAGACAAAACGGCTTAAGTCTAAAGTTGTCTAATACTTTAATGGATTGACATGGTAATCTAGTCCAGTCTCATATTTGTGAGCAAACTTTTGGATTTCATTAGCTATTAGTTATAGACAATATCATATTGCGGTGAATGACATTCAATGTCTAGTAGGCTGTATTGAAGGTTCGAAGATCCATATTTTGGTAGTGTTGTATTATATCAATGTTAGACTTACTGGAACAAACTCATAGTTGAATGGCATATTTTCAAATTTGTTTTATGATAGCTACATATAGTAAATATTTGTTTTCTATAGTTAACTCTGAACAGGTTAAGACAGGTTTTAAAAAAAAAGTTTATTAAGTTATTTTGACCTTGGAAATTTACAAGATATTTTGCCTGTTAATATTTATTCCCAATACCATATGACTTATAACAAAATAATATCATTAGATATAATGAAATATTTTTTATATAGATAACTAACTTTACTTATTGGACCAAATGAATGACATAAATTCTTAATTGCAGTAGCTAACATTATAGGATCTTCTTGATTTGCAGTGTACATTTCTAGCATCAGGGTTAAAAATTCTTTAGAGTTGTACAAATTTGAAAAAGAATACTTCTCAGCCACTGTTGATAACCAAGCTAATATCTATTTAAAATACATATACATAATTTATTTAATGAATATCATTATTTTAATTAATTATAGTTACAGTTTTAACTCTTGGATGGTGATTATTTTTTATAACGTGACATATAACAGACACACACCCGATTAGAAGACATTCAATTTTTTCATAAATAATTTTATCTTCATTGTCCTCTTCATTGACATTTACATCAACTTGATTCATTTCTAGTATTTCATTTAGTTTAGATTTAATATTGCAAAACACTTCAAATATTTCTTCAGGTTTGTCACTTGAATCTTGTTAGTTTAATTATAAATAATATAAATTATAAACACAAATAAATTTAAATAATTTTTTTTACTTACTGGAGTCTGATAAAAATGTATCCAATTTTTTATAATGAGAATTTACCAGTTTAATAACTTGTAGATAAGTTTCTAACCCAAGTTCAACCGCAATCTGACTGAATGATATTTTTTCACATAAATCAAATAGAAAATAATTATAAAGCAATCTATGAAAAAAATGCAAAAAATACATTATAAGTAATGTGGGAATAAGTGAAAAAAAAAATATATAATTTTTACTTTGTCAATTTACACAGATTTTTATATAAATTATGAGGTTTTACATCATGTGACAATAAATTTTGTACTTTAGTCAAATATGTTTGTATTAGTTTCAAAACAAATTCCCAGAGCCTTGCATTTTGTTTTAATGGTGTAACAACAATTTTAGAATTCCAATTAACATTTTCACTGAAAAATAAATTTAAATTATCCAAGACACAATTATGCAAGACACATTTTAGTTAATGAAAAAATATCTTACGCAAGTAAAGAAAGACATTTATAAAGTACATCAAAATCTAGTAGTATAAAGGGTTCAATAAATTTAGTGGATGCAGCATTAGTTTCAGTTTTATTATTTTTATTATTTCCTTTATCTTTTTTTTTGGAGGTTTTGTCGGATGCCTTAGAATACAAAAATAAAAATAAAAATTTGTTACATTTCAATAGTTATAACAATTTATATTACCACAATAGCATCTATAATATGGTTATATTTAAAAAATAACTTTTGCAACTTTCCACAACATTCTTTATCTTGTTCTGGATTACACCATGAGTTAATTGTATACACAATAAGGGCTTGGTAAACACACAAAATTTGTTTAATTACTTCTGGGTAAAATGTTACATTTGAAATAATATCCAGTAGGCTATCACTTTCATTCTAAATACATTTAAAATAAAATAAAACAAATTTCTAATCAATCATTTGTCATAAATAAACTCCAATTACTTACTACTTTTATTTCATCTGTATTGCATTCAGAATAAAAATTTACCAATTGACTCAATATATTTTTTAATTCGTATGCATTTAGTTCTTCATTACTATCAAACGGTATACTTGTAATTACTACATGCTGTGCTAATAAAATCAACTCATCCAGTGGCTCCTAAAATCACCATTTCAGACATATAAATATATACCTAATTAAAAAATAATAATCATTTATTTTTAACAAACTTACATGCACTATAAATTGATTATCTTTGTCTGTGACTATGGATTTTTCGAATTTTAATGACTTTTTGTCATCTACTGTGACTCTATTACACCATGAACTTATGTGGTCCAATACTAAACTATTTATACACACACACAATTCTTTGTTATGAGAAGTGACTCTTATTAGTCCTCTGTAAAGTGTTCTTTTAATTTCTGATTTTTGGAAAAAGCAAGTTTTTAGTATATCTAAAATTTCTAAACAAATATTTTTATTGTTTTCTTTAGAATCTTCAGAATCGATAGCTGAATGGATATCAACAGAATTTCGATCTAGAAGGATCTATCAAAACAAAAAACAAAAAAATATGCATTTAAAATAAATATTACAAATATTAATATGAATTATATGAAAAATAAATAAGTATTATTAGTTGTATTCACTTTATATACATTATGTTCTAAAATGTTTTTAGATGTCAATAACTTTCTTAATGTTTTAATTTTCAATTTTAATACCGGATAAGTGTACAAACAAATACATGTGTCACACTAAAATGGACACGGTAATCCAAAAATAGGGTAATAATGATTATTTTTGGAAAAATAGAGTGACCCATTATTTTGTAATAGAATTTTACAATAAATTCACTGATTTGATTATTTTTATTTTGTATGGATATTTTACAAATAAAATCAGTAATACCAAAGTTTTCACATTAAAAAAAATAAAACCTAAGATAATGACCAATATTATAGATAATTTAATGTATACCTGTAATCAATGATAAACCATTGCTTACAAAAAACAGATTCTGAGCGGTGTTCAGTTGATAGTGATGCTTTTTAAATAATATATGTCATATTATAGTAAAATAATTAAATAAGCTATATATTTTCTTTAATAATATTTGTTTAATGTTGTACCAATTTTCCCAGTTTTCTTAATTTTTTTCGGTTTTTCAAATTTGATGAGAAAACTCTTGAGAAAATCGAAGAATGGCCTCCTTAAAGTACCACCCTAGTGAAAATAGAATTAAGTTATAGTTTATGGATTACCATATTAAATGATAGAGAATTATAATTACAGTACAGGTAATACAAACTATCAATCGATAACTATTTTTACAATAAGGGGTTTTCATTTCATTCTATAACTATTACAAATTATTTATTGTTAGGAATTAAAAATATTAACAATTAAAATGAGTAATATAATATTTTAGATTCTGAGGAGAGCAAAAAGCTTATGGTTTTATAAAGATTTTTTTTTATCTGTGCATAACTTTCCTACCAGAAATCTTGCTATAATTTACAAAAATAGCACTTTTTCTGAAAATAAATCAGTCAGGGAAGGTACTTTAGGGAGATCATTTTTTGATTTTCTCAATATTATTTTTCAATTAATATTAGTCTGTCATTAGTTACTTATTAGTTATATATAGGCCAGGAAAATGTGTATAAATGTAAACAAAATCAAAACCACAATTAGTTATTTTATAGAATGAAAATGAAATGTTAACCTTAATGATTTTTTTGTTCTTTAACTATTTTATATTGCTGTCTTTAATACTGATTAAGTACAAGTCATAAGATTGTTGGTTACTGTGTTTTATACTTTTATGATTATGATTTTGTGCCATTATCAAGAAATAGCCTCCATAAAAATATGTTAGAAAATATTATGATTATCCATTATCTGTGGTAATAATTAGTAATTACTATTTAGTAATTTATTTTTTTTATTAGGTACAAATTATAAATGTATAATATAATAGTATAGTATTATATAAGTTGTAATTTAAAAATGAAGTTTATTTAAAGTTTAATTTGTTTAATTTTACAAATAAAATTAATATTTAATTATGTTTTTTTTCTCAGAGTAGTATATAAATATTAATGTACTATACTTAGTGCATACATACTTGTATGTTATTATTATTATACAGGCTATAACAGGGCTATTTGATATTTTTAAATGTAACTATACCGATAAAATGCTAAATATTCCAGTTACACCCACTCTGTATAGTATTGTTTTAAGAAAAAAAATTTAAAAAAAGAACAAAATTAACTGTTATAATAAATTTATTAATTTGAAAACTAGTTTTAAAAAACTATAAAATGAATGTAAAATGAATATTGACTAGCAATTGAAATCAAAAAAATAAAAGAACCACAAAAAATAATTTCAGTTTGAAACCCTGATATAATGTAATCATTTTACCATAATATGACATATATATTGTTGACAAATCAATCAACACTATCAACTAAACTCAGCTTAGAATAGGTTTTTGTAAGCAATGGTTTATTGCTTATAACTGATATACATTAAATTCCCATATTTTTTGCATAATAGATATTTTAAAAATCATGTAAATTGAGTTTTTTTTTTAGTGATTAAAGGATGAAAAAAAATTGAAATGTTCTGTACATATGAGTCACCGGACACAAAACTTAAATGAAAAATAAAAATATTTTAGGAAACCTATATACTCATTTGATTTTAAATTGCATGATTATTTATTATAATTATTATCATTTATTTACAAATATATTATTTGTTTTAATATATTATGGCAAGTGGCCAGTTGAAAATATAAAGTGAATTCAAGCAGTTCTAGATGTTTAAATAATACTAATTTACTATGTAGTAAATTTATAAATAAGATCAATGAATAAATTATAAAATATTCTGATATTAAGTTAGTACCAGAATCACTGTTTGAAATTAAAATCATTTTAAGTGAATTATACGTATCCAGGATAATTGTGGTCTTGGTAAAACAGTCAAACACCTCAATAATGTACTTAGGTAAGAAGTCTGAAATCTAGACTTCTTAATATGCAATCTATGGCTTTTGGAAAATGCATCAATATCTAGACATTCTAGATCTATAGCTAGACTCATAAAATATAAATTAAAATTTGATTATATGTTTACTAATTTCTAATGAAATTGCTTAGTAAAATATATTAAGTCGTTTTTGTATTATGGTATGTTTTTTTTAAAAAAAATGGCTCATTGACATGAGAAGGTTCCCTATCCCTGACCCAGATAATCATTATCACTTAATAACAATGACAATTAATCCATAAGCTAAATATTAAGTCCATAATTTATAGTTTAATTTTAAAATTTAATAAAAATAAAATAAATTTCAACTATAAAATTCTGCAAGTAGTGTATGAAATTCTGTATGTTCCAGTAATTTATAGGTCTGTAAATAATTACAGATCTGTGAGTCATTATGCAATCCCAGATTATAGATTATATATTAATTTATATCTGTCTACAAATTCCCCCTGTCATTTTGTTTTGAGAGAATACCAAGTACACCAACTAATTTAGTCCAAATGTGCAAAAAGTGAATATAAAAAATATTCTCTCTTAGGGCAAGGTATATAGATTTTAGATTACATTAGTTTGAATACTTCTGGGAAAGTTACATCTATGAAATTTACAACTTAGACTCATAAATCTAGTAACTATGTACCTGAGTAAACAGACCAGGCCATGAATCTTGACTGTCTGTATTCTGACTTAAAGAAATAAAAGTATCCAATTGTACACTGCATAATATTTCAATAAATCCCAAAACAGCACAATGCCTTAACTGATATTCCCTAAAAATAAGTTAATATTATTAGTATAATTATCTTAATATAAATTAGTGAAAAAAAAAACTTGCAACATAAATCATAAGGTAATTTTGTAGATTTAACATAAAATTGAACTAACCTTGACATAAGTTCTTTTCGTAAAATCATGATTACATTATCACGTAAATATGTTGATACTTTTAACACAGGCATTACACTAAAAGTTACTTTATCAGTTAAGCCTACTGGTATTTCTTTAAACAATCTTAATAATTCAGCATTATTTTCAAGGACTGACCCCTTTTGATTTTTACAAAGTTTATGTAAACATTCTAAATTATAATCAAATTATTAATTATGCAAATAGGTAATATCAAGTAAATACACATAATAAAATGTATATAATATGAAAAAAAGTATATTATTAAATACCTACCAAGATATTGACTAGATACTGGATTAGATGTAATAAAATCTGTTAATTTTCGTAAAACACTACCAGTAATAAATGATCGCTTATTAACCAATGAAACTATAATGAACAACCCAAGCTGATGTAGTTTGTTAGTAATATCAGCATTTTCTGTAATATAACATAATATAATAATATATATTTATCACATAAATAATACATTAACAATTGTAATTTTATTTACTTTTAAAAACTGAAGAAGTTGTTCCAAGAAATGATATACCTAAATTGACCATACCTTTGAACACTTTTTCATAACCTGATATCCTAAATTGAATTGCAATTATTAAAATATAAATAATATTATTACAAAGCAAATTAAATAATTTATAAACATACTCGCTTTTTATAAAATGTGTAAATTGTTCATACACATCATAAACATCAGTATAATTCATTTTTAACCAACATGACCTGTGATTATTTTCAATTTCTTCCAATGATTGTATTACAAGCTTTTTTACCAAACCAATAACCTAAACAATAATGTATAAATATATTAATTTGTTAAATAATAATGTATCAACTATACTAACCACAGCTTCATATGGTGCACAGCAAGAAATAGTTAGTAAAAATGCCAACATAAATGGTCCTAACACCATATTAGGAGCATTAATACTGCATTTTATGTATTTAGTTATATCATTAATAAATGAAGAATGTACTTTAGCAAAATCTTCCAAGAGAAATAACACTGTACTCTCAGCTTCTAATAATTCTTTTTTTTCGTTGACTTCTAACAAAATATACAGTTTTTAAACTAAATACATAGTATGATGTACATATTATTTAAAAAGTAAATAAATAAATATGAATATATTACCAATTTCAATTAAAGAACTATTAGTTCCACTACTTTGAACAAAATTGTATTTGTTATCAAAATACATTTGGAGAGTACAAAAAAGATTTAAAAAATCTCCATCAGAACAAAAATGTAATATTTGCTGTAAAAGTGGTGGGATTTCTTGTGGTTTCATTTGATTGAAGTATGAACACAATGATTTTATAACTAAATCATGCTCCTTTTCCGTTAATTTTGTTCTTCTGCAATTTGTAAAATTAAATACATGAAAAAAAAAAACAAACATTTATCAATAAGTATATTAAAATTAAATAAAAATCTACCTGAACATTAATGCAAGTGGTACTGTTATATTAGTTTGCACTTTACAACGGCATATGTCTGTAATGATCATTTCTTGATACTCAGCTCCAGTCATTTCTAATCCATCAGCTGTCAATACTTTAATTTCAGATATTATTTTAAAAATCTGTGGAAGTAATTCTTTCCAGCTAAAATAAAAAATATATTCAAATTGAATTAGTTTTATGATAATGAAAAACAAAAATGAATTACCTCTGCATGCAATTTTCATTGGAATTTTCAATGTCTTTTTTACACATATTTATAAATTTGATTAGTTGTTCAGTCGATAACTTATGCAACTCTAATGACAAACGGCTTATCAAACAAACCTTCATTTTTTCAGGTATATCTGAAGTGTTAATTGCATTTAGTACATATTCATAAACCTAAATAAACCATATTAATAGGTAACAGGTAAACTAAAACATTTAATATTTTCAATTCAATAAAAAAAAAAATCATAATTTATATATTAAGTATATTAATGACGTAAAATGTCTGTAAAAATAAATGGTAGGTATATATTACTTTTTCAACCATTGGTTGGGCATTAGGTTTTACAGAAAGACCAACTAATATATACTCCAGTATTTTAGGTCCATCTGGACAATCAATTTTCTCATCTATCAAGGAATATATCTGTAAAAACCAATGTAAGCATGTAACTGTAATAACTTTATACATTATTTACATTTAACTATTAAAATTAGGATATTAAAAAAGTATTATTTTGGTAAGTTGCATAAAAACAAATAGGCCAATTATTTTATTTTACAATCATAATAATAGTAAAGATTGAATTGGATTTATTAAATTTTTTTTGCAATTATTTATTCATTTTGTTTTCGAATTTTAGCACACTATTTGGACAACTAATAGAATTAGAACTGAGCAGGTAGGTGCAATTACATGCTCAAAAAGTGGGAGATGACTGGATCTCTGTTTTGTGAGTGCCGAGAACTTCAAACGGTAAGACACATCTTAAAATCCTGTCCACTGAGAAAATAAGCTGGAGGGGTGCTTGGATGTCTGACTATAAGTTATCATTTTTATATACTAATAAATTGTCTGTATCTATTTATCTATTTGTTTACATATCTATTTATTTATTTAATTATTGTTATGCTGATGTCATATGATAGTATATAATATATATAGAGTAGGTACCCATAAAAGTAGGTACCTTTTAGTTATGCTATGTTTTTTTGTAGATTTTAAACGTAGCAATGAATGCATTAGTTTTATTAAGAGGGGTTTACTTTTATGTGTCAACAACTTTTTTACCAGATATCAAATTTTAAGTAGATTAAACTTTGTTAGTTCATCAAGGATGTTTGAAAATTTAATACACGGTTTATCATAAGTTTTACTTATGTGGTAAGAAAAAAAAACATGTAAGAATTGTGGTATTTTTAAAGGTATATTGTAATGACTAATTTAAAACTGATATTTATGTTTTGAAAATAAAGTATTAGACAAATTAATTTTTTAACTAATATAGGTATCAATTAATTTTAATATAAATTGAAATTAATAATTTTGTATTAATTTGATGTTGGTTGTATTTATCAGAACATAGGGTATCAGTTAAAAGTGAAATCAACCCATCTCAAATAATACCATACCTTAATAATATTACTATATTTTATTACTTGTAAATATTATAATATTGTGTTTTAATACTTATGTTTTATTTTAAAAGAATAATAATTTAATAATTGTACAGAGGCCTTTCTCTAAGACAGAAATATTACTCTTGTTATGGATTATAACAATGTTATAGATTTGCCGAAATTAAATCTAGAAGATAATTTATATAGATTTCAAGTACTACTAATTAAGTATCTATTAGGTATGTCATTTATAATACCTACTAATATGTACTATTATTTTAAATAGTTGTAATGTAACATCCTAAACCCTAACAATAATACTCAACAAAACATTAAACTAACAGTGTCTAAATTGAGCACACGTATACTAAACGCCTGGAACTCTTCAAAATCTTCACTGCTATTGAGTCTCTTGTTAGCAAGTTCCACAAGACTCTTAATTTCATCACGACTCATCTTCACTAAAAAAACTTCAGGACACCCTGTTTCAACACACAAAGTACATTTACGATAGATAGAACATTGAGTACTATTGGTTTTATTCGATTTTAAAAATTTTCGTTACGATATTCTACATAAAATACAAACAAGAAGAAACATGGTAAACTAAACAAATACACACGATTAGTATACGGATGTTCCGTTATAAAAAAATATAGCAATATTTAATAAGTGGTTCTCAAAATGCGTGAAAATTAAATAAAGGCATTAGATAGGCAATAAATATGCAATGATGCACGATGTGAGGCGCAAAAAAAATATTTTTAAGTAGTAACATAACGTTACAGTAACCAACCGAAACAGTCTTTTTGTTACCCCATTAATAATAGACACAAATCGATTAGAAAAAATTGTATTTCACCGAACGATAATTCATGAAGTCTACTTTCAAACAGTGTACTTCGCTAAAGGTTTCTTCGACCGGAACATCCCTTAAAGTTCGGTGGTAAACCGTAATGCACATTGAAGGAAGTTAAACGAAATGGTCGACTTTGAATTCAGATTCATAACATAAAAAAAAATTAAAGAAAATAATTTCAATTGGGTACAATATGGTATTTGTACTAAATGAATAATAGTGGATTATGTGAAAAAAATTAAAAACAAATTGGATTTCAGTGGTAATTTTGAATGCTTGTTGCACAAGTTCTATATAAAGAAGTATATTGTAAGGTAATTCTATGTTCAATTATTTAAAATTGACTGATTTGAATATGTATTGTTTTTTTCTATTTTAAACCCTGTTTTGTTTTTATTTGAAATTTTATTTTTTAAAAAAAATAATAAATAAGCAATCAGATATTTATACCAAATTAACCTCTTTAGGGGATGGATTTTCAAAAATTATTGTATTTACTAAATAATACATATATGTTTTCTTTTAAATTTAATGTGCTTCAAGTTGGATAAATAAGTCAATTTTAATAAATATAAACTTGAGTTTAAATATAAAACAAATGTCATAATTTAGTATAAGTTAGTTAAAAAACAATTGCAAGATAATCCAATAATTGTTGACAAAATATATATATTTTACATGTACATAATTTCAATAAAATAAAATAAATTAGGTGTTTTTAAAAACTGAAAATTGTATCTAACTAATAATATAAATGCAAATTAGAATAGATTATTCTAAATTATTATTGATGTTCATATTCTTCAAAACTGATTTAGTGGAATTTGAAAATCATTGAATCATTACTATAAATGTAGGTTAAAAGTAATAAATGTCTACATTCATTTTTGATGTTCAGACTTTCTCAAAACTGAGTGGAATTTAATCTTGCTGTATTTCACCATTATTTTTTCTTAAAATTGTATTATATCTTAAAAATATTGGACGTTTATCTTTTTTCCTCTAAATTTCTAGAATATCCAAATGTAAGTTGTCATCATTACATTTGGGCTTCTGTTTTATAGCAGATCTTCGTTTAAGTATTTGTAATTCAACTTGTCTAAAATATTGAGCTTTATATTTTATTATAATTTCAATAAACATAGTTGGTATCACATTTAATTCTCTTTTGGCCAGTTAAAATATGGGTTTTTACTAAACTGAACCAACTTTCTACAGAAGCATTACTCTTCCAGTCTTTTAAATTGATTAAATTATTCATTAATTTTGTCCACAATGATATGCAAGGCAAATTTTCAATAAGAAAATATAATAAATACGCTTTTGAATACATATTATTAACCTCAAGATCATTACGAAAATACTTTTGTATTCATACTATTAAATATTTGTTTAAAATTATGATAAAATGCCGATTTTTTTCGTTCTGCATAATTTTTTCAGTATCTTTATTACAAGAGCTAATTTTATCAGTAAAATTTGCAATCGCTTTCTCCTCAACTATCACATACTTTGTCAGCAGTTTTTTTTTTTTACCGTATTTGCTTTTTTACACAATGTTGTTAACTTTTTTGATAATAATAAAGTTATCATCAACTTAAACCAATGTTTTATTTCGTCATACTTTTTCATTTTCCACTACACTTGCCACTTGAACACTAACCCTACACACTTTACTAAGTAAAACTGATTATGTCAGTTATTTGACAGACAGTTTCGATTTTGCTTATACGAACTAAATCAGCATAATAGTAAATAATTGCATTTATCGAAATTCGAGGTGCCCTAACAATTAATTCTATAGAATCCATATGAATAGTTGTTAACACACCCTGTTTAAATAGATATACGATATTTCGTATATAAGCAGAAATCGCGGTTCTTGAATAAATGTAAAACGTATTACTTTTTTAAAATAATCATTTTGGAATTAAGACCCTTCTATGTCTGCTGTTTTATGTACTTTAATATTTATCAAATTAATTCGTGGTTCAAATTTCTATAACCTGTAATACATAAAGTAAAGAATAAATTTATCAATATAATTGGTTTTGTGTTGTAATTATACTTTAATTATACTTTTGCGATCATATTTATTATTTATCTTATATAATTCTTGAAGAATAATATCTGGAAAAAATATTTAAGTAGTTTATAGTTATTATGTCTATATTTATTAGAAATTAAAACATCTTAAATTACCCCTGTATTATTCTGATGAATGCAACATAAGGGACATGACAGTTATCACTTTCTTATCAATGGTATACGAGCTTATTATGATGGAGCCTCGTAATCAATAAACTTGTATATTATCTAAGTAACCACCCATGATAATAGATAACATTATCATAATCCTGTTTTCAACACGACATAGCAGTTTTCGAACGCCGTGTAAATTCTGAGTTATTAAATATATTTTATTATTTTCCATGGACTTAATTTTGTTATTCCTGTCCTGTTACCTTTTTTTTATTGTAATTTTAAGTTATAGATTTTTTTTGGATTTTCCAAGTCAAATTAATTTAAACAAATCGTATTAAAATATTACCATAATGCCATTACAATACTTTATTGCAAAGTGTTTAGTTTGAACACTGATATTTTTTTTTGGAATCTTTTTATTGATCAAAGAACAGTGGGTATGCATCAAAAACATATTCTAATTAGTCTCGGACATATGTGTTTAATTATCATTTTAAATGTTTTTAAGTAAGTAAAAATTATTTTATTTTATCAACTATACTTATATCATTCAGATTTTGACAATATTGCATGTTTTTTAAAGAATAAAATGACATTAAAATTATTTTTCGTATTTTATTAAAATTATTTAACTTTTTTTTTCGATTTTTGCGCAGGTAGTTAAACAAATTTATTAAATAAATTATTAGAATATATTTTTTGGTTATTAACATAATTTGCTAATGGTTTACAGTAGAATCCACTTAATGGGGGCACTATATAAAGGGGACAACCGCTTAATGGTGAGATTTTGGTTAAGTTCAGAATGAATGTATTCGTTTTAGGCAATTTAAATTTGATTATTGGGGATAATGCATTAATTATGAGAGACATAGTCCAATAAAAATAACGATTTTATACAGCCTATCAAATTATAAATTAAGTATGTACATACTTTTTTGCAAAAATTATTCGGTTTATCAATTAATTTATAATAAATCAATCAATAAATAAATTAATACCTCTACTACTAATATTAAATAATACTATTAGGTAATAATAATTTTTAAATTAAGTATGAATTAATTATAAATGTATTTTGTAAATAAAGTTATTATGTATATCAAATATTCAAAATTTTACAATAAACATTTGAACTAATTTTTGTCACTGGAACTATTTTATACCAAATGTTTGTTGGTTTAACTGCTGAGAATGATTACATTTTTTAGAGGGTAATTTTCTGACAATAGAAATGAGTGGATTAGATGACACTAATATTCCATTTAACAGAAATAAATAAATATTAATACATCTTTCATGATATGAAGTTATTATAATATAATCTGTAATAAGTAGAAAACCAAATAATATATAAAAATCAATAATTAATGATGTGTTATTTTGGTGTATGGCCAAATAGATAAATCTTTACAAATGCTAGGAGAAATATCACTGAATCAATATTTTATTTGGGTTAGAGTTAATTTAGAGGCATACAAATAAGTTTTTAATTGTTCAAAATCTTATTTAATTGTATCTATTTCATTTTCTCCTGGTATACAAGGTATCTACAATTTTTTTTTTACAATTCATCTGTAAAGGCTTAAAATTATAATCATTTAATATAAAATTAATATTGAAATCTTTTAATTGATTAATAATTAAAATAAATCTATTTTTTAAGGTAATGTAAATTAAAGCTAAAAATAACCACACAACTAAGATAAACTAGGCAATACTATGTAATATAATTTATAGTTTAAAATTAATCACCAAGTAGGTACTATCCATGATGGTTTCATCATTTATACACCTACTACCAATTCTTTAGGGAGGCAACTAACCTTCTGTTCCCAGATATTTGTTTAATGATTGTAAATTTGTATAATTTAACTAAAATAAATATATAAATAAAAATGCACTATTTCATTAACTTTTTCAAATGAACAAAATGTACCTATCTAATTAATAATTTTAATAATTTCAGATTGACTGTAACAGCTGAAAATGAAAATAACAAAATAAATGAATACAATTCATTGGATTATGAAAATACATCAACTCGGTTTATACAGCAAGTAAGTATCTTTCTATAAATTTTGTATTTTAGATTCTGATCAGAGCAAGGAATGATTGGTTTTATAAAGATTTTTATTTTCTGTGAATAACTTTTACCAGAAATTTTGCTCCCATTTTTAAGTGTAGCACTTTTACTGAAAGTGGATGGTACCTTTGAGGTGGTCATTTTATGATTTTCCTAAAAAATGGAAAAATTTATGAAGTGCATTATTTTCAAATCGTAAATATTACTGCTTTTTAAAACATATGTAACTAAACTCCTCTTTCACAATTGTTTTTCATTAGTAATGATTCATTTTTGCATACAGATATATATTACATTTTCTATATATCTTCCCAACTTCTCACCTACAACAATAGCCCACCCATCAAAGTATGTCAATTTGTTTTTTTTAACTATTTATTGAAAGTTCTAATTACTAACTATAGTGACAATTATTATTAAATTAAGTACTTATTTTATTTTAGGTTTCTAAACATAAGTTCAAAAAAACTTATATTCTGTTATGTCTTTCTGGGTTATAGTTACAATTTTTGGTTTAGTTAACAAGAAGATATATTAAAAGATATAGATAGTGTGTTCACACTCAGAGGTACCACTTAATATTTCAATTGGATAACCTAGTATTGAAATAAAGTTTTCAGGGAATGATAGAAAGTACCAAAATACATTTTTAATCTTTTCATTACGCACTTGCACAATACAATTTACTTTTTTTAAAATGGAAACACCATTTTTTTTCTACAGATTCCAAAAGAATATTTTTTCCTAAACAAGTTTTGTATAAAAAGTTTTTTTCTAGTTACATATTTGGCAAAACTATATTATGTTGACATTTAATATTTACAAATAATCGGTTTTTAATAAAATTTTAACTATGCTCAACTTATACGTGAAAATCAAAATTATGTTTCTAATATTATGAAATATATCTGTTTGTAGACAAATAAGACATTTATTTGTTTTCATAATTTACTTTTTTTTGCCATTCATACTTTCAAAATAAATAAGCTAAATAATCAAAGGTCACGAAAATTATAAAAATTTACTTACTATAAATTTCAAATTAAAATGTATTTATTTGCAACTATAGTTTTATCGAATAAATTATTCTGTGATTTTCCAAACTATTTAAAATTTATCTTGAAATGACAGTGTTTATTTGGTTTTCTCTCAAATTATTACATGTTACTCGTATTTTGTTTTTCAAATCTTGGATATTATTATTAAGAGGATCTGCATGTACAATTGTTGCAATTAAAAAAAAAGAAAGTATAATGAAAAGGTTAAAAATTTGAAATTTGAAAATGTGTATTTTGGTACTCCCTATCATTCCCTGAAAACTTCATTTCAATACTACTAGGTCATCCAACTGAAATATTTAGTGGTACTTCTTGGCATGAACTATAGACTTCTATATAATATTATGTATTATGTATTATATAGAAATCTGTGGCTTGAACACACATATTATTCAAACCATTATTATAATTTTTAATAAATTAAAAATTTATTAAATTTATTATTCATTCATGATATTGAATATTTAAGTATGAAATTAATCAATAACAATATAAATATCTACTTCAATAAAACTTGTAAGAAATTGAAAGTCAAAAAGTTCAAAAATACATCAATATACATATTAAATGTACTTCTTTAAAGTTGTAATCAAAGTCAAGAAAGGAGTAGAGACAATATAGTTAAACACTGGAATAAAATTTGTATTCATCAAAAACTATGAAATAGTAGGAAAGATTATTGATTTAGAAACAATTTTATCTCAAAATTTAAACCACTTTCAAATTCCACACTTTAAAAATTATATCCAATAAAAATTACTATATAAGAAAAATGGGAAATAGAGTTAATGATAAAATTAATATTAAACAGTAAACACATAATATTTAAGTTTCACAAAATACACAAAAACTATAACTTAAACACCAGCATTCTTTTCAACCATGAGTTACTGATTTTACTTCCATAATTTTAAATAAAGCTGAAAACAATTTATTAAATAAAAGTAATAAATTTAATACATATCAAAATTAAATTTTCAATCAATTAAAAAACAATTAATACAATGTGAATCTGTTAGAAATTATATACAATTTCAAAATCAAATTCAAACAAGATGTAACTTACTTTATCAGTACCAATAAAAACTACACAAATAAGCCTGATAAAATATTAAAGTAAAATAGTATAGTTAAACAACAAAATACAATTATTAACAACATAGTGAATAAATTTAAACAAAAAATTCAGCAATAGTTCCGGTAGATAAATCTAATGCTATTGTTATCATTTTCACTAATTAAATTCATTCTTTCATCATACATACATATCCTAGATACTTAAAAATCAACCTTACCTATAAATACTTATTGTCTGTGTTGTATTGTCCTGTTCCACCAAACTCATACTCTGTTTTACTTCTACTTATTTTTAGTTTTTTCCCTTAAGTATTACTCCCTATTCCTCAATCCTATTGTTGATTTATTCTAGATCAACTCCTATCAAAGCTATATCAAATGCATAAATCATACACCAATACACCATGGTACATTCTCTCATTTATCTTGTGCTCAATTTTCAATCATTTCAGTTTAGTTAAATAGTTGTTAATAATAGTTCCGACCAAATAAAATTTAAAATGTATGTTCTTCCCAGTTTTGCTCAATTATTAAGAAAAAAACATAGAAAATCAAAAAAAGATCCACTTATTCACCAACTAGATTTAAAATTCATCATAAAACACCTCTTGGTAATTTTGGGTTGGAGCATGCTTTCTTGTAGAAAATTTTCTGATAGAAAAAAAATTTAAAAGCATTATAAAACATTTAAAACACCCATTATAGTAAAACCAATACATTCCTAGCTCTGCTTAGAATCTCAGCTAGGTACCAAAATATAACTTATTAGTACTTTAAAAGTAGTAAGTACTAAGAATTGTATAAATGTCTTGTTAACTATTTACAAATTAAGGTATTTAATTTATTTAAATTTCTACACTTAAGGATAATATACTAGGTTACCAAACTCTTTAAAAATTGTATAGAGAAATATAGTTTATATTCAAAATACATTTAAAAACTGGAAGCTTGGCACCATAATTAATAGTCCAATAGGGGAAACCACTGAAATTAAAGGTACCCATTTGTTATTTAATACAATTTGCATGGAATATATTAAATATTGGCTTACAAATGATTTCTTTAATTGTAGTTTTTAAAGATATTGTATAAAAGTTCAAATTTAGTAGACAACTAATTTTTCGTTTTTAAAACAAAAAATATATTTTAAACATTGCATTGAACTAATTAATAAAAATGAGTCTTTTTGCAAAAAGTCTATGATCTTTGTAGTGGAGTAGCCCGTTTGCGAACTACTTAAAATTTTTCCAAACGACCTACTGTTTTTCAGACTTATTGCATACAGACTGATAGCAGTTATGCCTTTTAAGAACTACAATCATTATAAAGTAATAGCCATTTAACTTATTTTATTTTAAGGGTAATTTAATACTTATACAAAAAAAAAAAAAAAGATCAATTAAATTATTATAACATGTAAACTGAATAAGTATGGTACTTATTATATAGTATTAAATGTATTTTATAAACTGTATAAATGGCTAGTATTAGTGAAGTATAGATTATTTTAAATTTTTGACTATTGTATTACTATTTTTATTTTATAGGTATTACTAACAAAAAATAAAATATGTAAAATATTTACTTATTGTTACTTATAGTATACTACAGTAGTATAATACATAAAATCTACACAATAATAAATCAATTCAAACCATGTAAGACCAGTGTGTAATGTGTATTATATATTATGGCCTTATAATGGCTTTTTGCTAATTATATCACTATACTGATTACTAGGACTGGGATTTCAATGCAAAGTGCATCTTGTTTTGGTTGATTTTACACAATGCTTTTCATTTACATAATTTGTTTCATGTAATGGGTGCTTTAGAGCTGAAACTTATTTTGCATTTTTAGAACATTTTCTATACACATTGTCAATCATTCCATTTATTTTTTCAATAATATTTATTATTCGAGATATTTTAGTTTAATTTATATTATTTTGGTATGTTTAGAATGAATAATACTGCCCCAAAAGATATGTGTCAACATCATCTCAAGTCAATGTATCAAGTCAATTTTTCAAATTTCAGTTTTTTTTTTAATAAAATAATAATTACCTAATTATTTTGCCAAATATGAAAAAAAAATACATGACATTTTTATATTTTTTAGAGTATATTTGTTTGGTTTTAAGGCCATTTAAATCAGGGCCCTACTGATTACCAATTATGTTTTTATTTTAATACTTAAAATAAATAGTACACTATTTTGTAAATTGTTAAAATAATATTATTTATTATGTTACATAGTATATAATGATGTCATTCTTAAAAGGCCTAACTACTGTCAGTCTGTATACAGTAAGCCTGAAAAACAGTAGGTCGTTTGGGAAAATAATAAGTAGTTTACCAACAAGCTATACCATTGCAAAGAGTCTTTTCGCAAAAAGACTAATTGTCCATATGGCCTATGACATAATATTTATTGTATTCCTAAGAAAAACGCCATAAATCGAAAAAAAAAAAATGAGATTATCCTGTATTATGTTAAATTGTTAAATATTATAGTTTTACATGTTTTTAAAGTATATCCTCATTTTTTAGATTCTGAGTGAAGCAAAGAAACTTATGGTTTTACAAAGAAATTTTTTTTTTTTTGTTCTTTGGAAAACTTTTCTACCAGAGATCATGCCCTGATTTTTATGTGTAGCACTTTTTTTGAATGGAAATTGGTATGTGGAGGTACTTTAGAGAGGTAATTTTTCGATTTTCTTAAGTTTTCTCATCAAATGAGAAAATTTGAAATAAAAAACTGGAGAAAAAGGTATTATAACTTGTAACTTTTTTCACTAAAATTACTTTTTTAAAAATTAGTCCCTAAAGTCATTTTTTTTAAAAAAAAATTCTTAAAAGTCACTCGTTTACATTTTTATGATATCAGTAAAATGTTAAATGGTTAAATTGTTATAATCTGGTATAATCTGGAATCACTGCCAGTGGCGATTATTGTACCTGTGTATCACAAAGTTATGATCATACCTATATATTTAGCCATGATTGTTATAACATAGACACTACAAATATGTTTGATTATATATTTTTTTATTATTGTGCTTACATATCAAAATTACTAAAAGTACTTAAGCTTAAGTGGGTGGTCAAATGGTATTATCTAGAACTAATATACATTCTATGTATGTCGTGGACAATATCCATTTAAATCTTCTTACATAGGTTCCATCTATACTGAATCTTTATAATACAAAAGAACTTGTTACAAGAGGTGAATTATTATGAACTATGAAAATAGTAATTTCAGCTGCTTCATGTAAAAATGTTTGATATTTTTCAAGCTATGTTTTCTGATAGTGAGAATATTGCAAAATGTTTTAAACTAATTCTGAGTTAAGTGCATTATTTAATTACTGATGATCTAGCTCCATATGTTTTGGAATTGATATTAGACGAAGTCCAATAAATAAATAAGTAAATAAAAAAGTATTTAGACTGCCTAATGAAGAAATTATTTAGAAGAAAGAACTTATAAATATAGTATGTGTATGTTACTTATTATTATTTATTTATTATGTCATTTAATAATAATAAAATAAATTCATATATAAAACTAGGTAGTCAAGTGTCATAATTTATTAAAACCAAAATATTGCTTAAAATGTTACTGTATATGAGTTAACAGCCAAGTACCATTACAATATGGAGACATTATCTTATACTATTTAACTTTTATTTAGGTTCTAAGTATTGGAATTGCTGGAAAATAATTTGTGTAACATAAAATGTTAGGTTGCTACTTTTTAAAAAGAAGTGACTATTTTAATCATTTTTGTTGCTACATTCACCTTTTTTAACCCAATAGTAGTTATGAAGCCTGAAAACTGGAAAATGTATGAAATATAATTGTATAATATTATGATTTTTTTCTCTATGGAAACTTTCCTACCAGCAATTTTGCTCCAATTTATAATGATAGCAATTTTCTAAAATGAAATTTCACTGAGGAGGTATTTACGAGAAATAATTTTTCGATTTTCTCAAAAGTTTCCTCATCAAATGAGAAAACCGAAAAATAAAAAAAAAAAAATGGGTAAAAACAGGAAAATTAGTACAATATTAAACAAATATTATTATTGTTATTATTATATTATTAAAGAAATTATATAATGCCTATTTAATTATTTTACTATATGACATATTAATTATTGACAAAGCATCACTATCAACTAAACTCTGCTTAGAATCGTTTTTCGTAAGTAAGTAATGACCAATGGTTGCTTACGAGTATACATTAAATTACCTATAATAATGGCTGCACCCCATTATCCTAGGAAGTCTTTTTTTTTTTCTTTATGACGTTTTTCTTAGGACAGCAGTATATATATTGATAAATTTCTTAACTAATACTTATAGTATATAATCAATATGTTTATATATTACATATCTTATTTTTTAAAGACTCATAAAAATACTCCACAAACGACTTACAATTATAAACACAGATGGAAAAGTATTTTAAATGTTTTGGATACCTGCAATAAAGAGGTTATATTTCCCGAAATCCAATCCAATTATGACACCAATAAAAGGTAATTAAAATTGAATTGTTTTGCTTTTTGTACCATATTTTATTATCTGAGATATTTTTCATGTATAAATTATATGGGTTGATTCACGTACTCACCCCATTTTTTGGTTAAATTTTGCATACATTCAAATTCTGATTTTTGGAATTTTTAAGTTTAATTAAAGTCAATATGTTTGAATATTTATATTTTTTACAACATTTAAGGAGTATCCTCTAGTGATACCAACTTTGGTTTTTTAAATAAAGACCAATATTTAAAATTCCATAGACCAATTATTACTTTAAATAAATTTTAGTGTCGAAATTATTCATTTTCGTCAAACTGCTATTGAGATATTTCACTATTTCACTTGGGCCTGCCCTCACATAAATGATTTCCACCGCTTACCACAACTTTAAAGTAGAATATCTCTTTAATGGGTTAATGGAAATCAACAATTTTGACACCAAAATTTATTTGAAATAATACTCTATCTATTTATGGAACTTTTAATACAGATTCTCATTTGAAAAATCAAAAAAAGTATCACCACAGGATACTACTTCAATGTTGTGAAAAATATAAGTATTTGAAATTATTGAATATAATTGCACTTAAAAATTCCAAAAATCAGAATTTGAATATTTGCAAAAAGTGGGGTAAGTATGCATAGTAAATGATCCTATATATATATATTTATTTTTTTCTAGAATTTTATCAGAAATCGAGGAAAATTTAATAACAAATAATTTTAATTCAAGTACCAAATTTATAACCGAAGATAATTTAGTTGAAGACTATAATATTATTAAAACTGATGTGATTGAAACTGATGAGCTTAAATATAATCAATCTCTTAATGCAACTGCAACTGTTCGCAATGTTACTGTAAATGAAGATATTCCATCTTTTAGAGAGTGGACCAAGAAACAATTGGAGGAAGCTGAAAAACAACCAAGTAAGAAATATATTTTTAAATAGTTACTTAATTTAACTTTGAGTTAATAAATATTTTTTAATTTAATTTTCGTATTAGCTATCAATGAAACTAAATATAAACATGACAAAAATATATTAAAAAAGAATTATGCATCACCTGAGTGTGGTGCCAAAGTAGTATCAACAAACCCAGAAGCAAAATATCCACATTTATTGTTAACAAAACCCACTGATGAATATTTATTAAATTTATGTAAAAGTACTACTTGGTTTGTTGTGGAATTATGTGAAGCAGTACAAGTTAAAAAAGTATGTTACAAATATTTATATACAAACAAATATTTGTAATTTCATCATGTGTAATTAAATGAATTATTTTTTTTAGATTGAATTGGCAAATTTTGAATTGTTTTCATCTACACCAAAAGAGTTTTCAGTGTATGTTGCATCTCGACTGAATGCTCGAGTTTGGACACCTATTGCTAATTTATTAGCAGAAGATGTACGTATATTACAAGGGTTTAATCTAAATACTACAGATGACAATGAATTTAATAAGTATATAAAACTAGAAATTCATTCACACTATGGTAAAGAACATTATTGTCCAATATCCGTTTTCCATGTCTATGGATTATCAGAAATTGAGGTAAAGTTTACATAGTTACAATAATAAAAAAAAGTATCCTAATTGTATTTTCATTTTAGGCATTAGAAAGAGCAGATGAAAATGGATTAGGAAGTAATAATGCTGAGAATGAAGACTCTGATGATTTTGATGTGTTAAATGAAGATATCTCGAGTCACCAAAACAATTCAGGAAACAATAAAAATACATTACTTGATAGCGCACGTGTGGCAGTAATGTCTATTGTTAAAATTGCTACTGATGTGTTAGATATTAGACAGAAAAATGCTAACAATTTTTCTACTTATACTTTAAACAATACCGCTGGTACTTTAGACATGTATTTATCGAAATGTATGACTCCAGCATACATTATGGTCTGTCATGGTTGTAATGACACTTTTTATAAAAAGTAATGTTTAAATATTTAAATTCAATGATGTTTATTGTATTATAATATCATATTTTCTTTATTTTAGGATGTTTGACACTATAAGTTGTGAAGCTGATACTTTAACAGAGATTTACCAAAATAAGTACATTTACAATACAATAATAAATAGTAATATTTGTGTAGAATATGGATTAGATTTTGTAACAATTGAAAGAAAAATACCATTGATTGGTGATCAGAGGAAAAAATTTATTATTTCAATTTTTCCAAATGTCAAAATGGCTGCTTTATGTAATACTTTGGCAATTTTACACAAAAAAATTGTGTTAAATAAGGCTAAACGTGTTTATATTAGTGAAAACTTGATCATCAATTTGCAAACAACAATGCTGGCTGAAAATGGACAAATTACCAACAATAGTGATACAAAACTTCTACAATCTAATGATACATCTAATTCTACATTTAATTTTACATCTAATTCTACATCTAATTCTACATCTAATTCTACATCTAATTCTACATCTAATTCTACTACACCAACTGATAACAAACCAACAATGTACTTGTCTAGTTATATTGAGCCTCTTGTATCACAGATTCTACCAACAAAAACTTTTTTAAATACAGAAGAAGAGACTGCTCATTCAAGCTACAATCAAGTTAAAGATTCAACAACAATGGTTAATGAGAATGTTGTACATAATACTTCAAAAGTAGATATTGAATTAAATTCAACAGTTGAAGTTTCTATACCAAGTCCTACACAATGTATATTATTTCTGTCTAATTTTTATTTTTTTAATCTGATTTTGTTTTTAATTGTATAGTTTCAACTACTAGTTCTATTGTGGACAATCCTATAGATTCTGAAGTCCACAATAATTATGAAAATAATACTACAAATGAAGGAAAAGTAGTTGAACAACAATCTACAGATTCATTTGATAGTTTTTTTAAAGATTTTGAAGTTGAAGATCATGAAAATGACAAATGTAATCCCACAATAGCAGAATCATCTATACAGCACATTGTACAACCTTCAGTTCAATCACAAAATACTAAGCAGTCGTTATTTATTCGTTTAGCAAATCGTATAAAAGTAACAATTTAAATAGGTGTTTTTCAAATAGTTATTATAATATAATAACGTGATGATTTATGTGATAATAGGATTTAGAGCGGAACATGTCTTTGAGTGGTGAATATTTACAAGAGCTGAGTACTCGTTATAAAAAACAAGTTGATGATATGCAACGTACTATTTTAGAGTTAGTTGAAGAAAATAGACTGAAAAAAGAACAAGATTTAAAAATTCTTGGTGAAATGAAAATGCTTAGTGATCAGGTGGCTTATCTTCAAAATTCACTGCACTGTTTAAAAACTGAAACAGAAAATTTAAACTTGGTGAATAGTTTTTTTTTTTTTTTTTATTGTCTGTTGACTTCAATAATTTTCATACCAACTAAATCTATATATTTCAAATTATTTGTTTACAGTTTTCAGTTATTCTTCCTGAAAGTAATCCTATTAAATTTGGAATTATTTGCTTCTTAATTGTAGCTTATGTAACCCTAAAAGTAGTAGGTTTTATTGGTAAAAAAAATCAAGCATTTGAATGGAAAAATTTGAATGCAGGATCAAGTACTCGTAGACAGTCTACTAATGATATTTTATCAAATATAAAAGAAAGACATAGGCGGCCCAGTGAAGAAGCATTATTCTCATCAGGTAAAAAAGAAAGGATTTATTATTTTGTAAATAATATTAAAAATGTCAGTGGATTAATTAATTATATTACAGTAGAATTCAATATTAAAAAGAACTTTAAATAATTTTATTTTAATATAATTTTAATAATCTATGTCCTTTAATCACTGTCAATTATTTTAAAACAGAAAAAGAAAAAGCAAAAAATTCACCATTTTTTTTAAAATCCTGTGAGTTATTTTAAATAAAACTTACCTCTATTAATTTTACACGATACTTTTTAGTCATAATATGTTACCAAAATTTAATTTTAATTTTTCCTTTTAAACTTTACGCAATAGCTACTTTATCTTATGAAACACTTAAATATTATAAATATGAAATACTCTAGTTGGCAATAATAATTTTATTAAAATGAAGTTTTATTAACTATTACAGGGACTACTCATCAAGATTTATTAATTAGAAATAGTAATGGAGAAAATATGAAAAATGATAATAAAAGACGTAGAAAAAAGCGCAAAGAACTTATTTTAAAATCCAAGTCAAATGCTATCAACTTAGAAGCGGGGGGTATTGATAGTAACATAAAAGTGAGATCTACTTCAGGCCTTACTCAATCAAACCGAAGAGCTTCTTCATCTGATTTAACTTCATGCAGTGGAACAACACATGATTTTATAAAAACAGCTCTATCAGTCAGAACAAACAGAATGTCAGGACCTTTACAACATAGCAACAATATCATTGAATCTAATAATAACCAAACTCCGACAGAAGTCAAGACAAAAAGTATAAAAACATTTTTTAAAAAAATATTTTAAACTAAACTCAATTCTGAATTAAATTTTGTTAATTACAATAATTATTGTTAACTAGTTTTATATTTTATTCTTTGGTATTTTATGAAATCATGTTAACTGTTATAAATTTTAATATTATGTTTGTTAAAGTAATAGTAATTATTTATGTTATTATTTATTATATACTATTCAATACATGGTATTTTGATACACACAGTGAGGGTAAAATAAAAACAAAACAGAAACTATAATTTTTGACAAAATCAAAACATATTTTGTATTTTTATGAATATAGTTATGTACCCAATCATACCAGTAAACATCAAAATGATTTGGTGAATATTGCCAAACATGTGTAGACAATATTTTCAAAATATGCAACAGTGAGTAATAATAATAATGAAACAATGGGAAACAAAGTTTTTATAGTCAGCAAGTTGATAGTGAATTCACTACTGATTCCAAATCTGGTCTCAAATTTGTAATATTTGCTTTTGTTTTTGAGATAATCACTAATTCTTAAATAATCAAAAATTATAATATTATATTCTAATCAAAAAAAAAAAAAGCTGATAAAGGGGATGAATGGAACCATTGTTATAGATGAGTAGTGGGAGGGTAGAATATATAAAGTTATTTAACTTACCTGTAACCAATGATAAACCATTGATTACAAAAATGATAGGGGCAAAGTTCAGTTGTACGCGTTTTGAAAGGGAATAATATATACTATTTTCATCAAAATTTGATTTTAAATCTTATAAAAAAAAACTACATTAAACTACATTTTTTGTTGTGACCACTAAATACAACTTATAATGTACCTTCTATCAAATTTTTAAGTACTTTTTATAAGTCTAACAATTTATCTACAGAGCATCTAACCAACCAAATAAAAATTAAGTAAAAAAACTTGCAAAATTAAACATTTTATCAGGAAAGTTTTACCACATTCAGAAAAAGTAAATACAAATTTCCTATCAAGATTTTAGGTCTTTACAATTATTTTAAACTGAATTATATTAAAAAAATTAAATTTAAGGGTTAATATATTAACCTTACATACATTTTTCCGGTTTTTAACACATTTTTCAGCTTTGCTCAATTATTATAAAAACTACTATTAAAAAACCAAAAAACAACTTTCTTGGTCACCGACTAGATTAAAAATACAACAAAAAATATCTCTTGATGTTTTTCTATTGAAGCAATATTTATGGTAGAAAACATAAGCCAAATTAAAAATAAAAAAATCATGCCGTATTTTTTATAATTATTATAAAAAATACTTAGATATCAAAAAGGCTGGGTAACTTTGTACGTGAGTGGATCACTGTTGTATGTGAGAAATAATTAATGTAAATCTGTAAGCAAAGATAATCCATTACTAACTTAGTGTTGAATATGTTCATAATGTTGCTTTGTCAACAATATATGTATATGTCTTATTATGGTAAAATAATTACATATTCATTATATATTTTCTTTAGTATTGTAGCTGTAAATATTAATCAATTTTAATGCTAATTTGGATATCGAAAAACTACTTACACTCTCAATGGCAAATTATTATAAAGAACAACATTAATATCTTATTGTTTATTTCTTTGAAAAAATAATGGCCCCCACTGAACAGGTTCGTCTATAACTTACTAGTTACTACATAATATCACTATGATCAACATAGGTAGGTACTATTATGTGGATAAAACAGATAAGCTCAACAACTAGAAATTATTACTTTGTGATTAGGTATCAAATTACTCATTTACCAATATCTATAGACTAGGTAGGTATGTTGATGTTTTATGAATACCTAAGTACTTGGTACTTATTCAAGAAGGTAGATATTAAAGAAGTCTTAGCCTAAATACACAATCACAATAATACTATTAGATAAGCAATCGAATATCATAAACAAACAAAAAAACATAAATAAAGTCAATAATACAAATTATTGTACTTAGTCCTAATCATAATTTTTTGATAAACAAGTATTATTAACAAGTAATATTAAGTATGACCTATCTAAAAATTGAATTTTTGCTATAAATAAATACCAATTAGGTATATAAATTAATATACAAAAAAATCTTACTCCAGTACCATGACAAATCAACATAATATAGAAAAACAATAGTTAGATACCTATTTTGTATTTAAATAATTGACTACCTAGTACCTACTTATAATAACAACTAATTATAGATAGTATACCTACCTATCTATTAATTTAAATTAGACAGATTAATTATTATACAGGTAATATTATAAAATCGACAGTATAAACTTATAGGTAACTAATTTATAGGCTAAATGATAAGTACCATAATAACAATTATGATTATTTATAAGAGGTATTAATGCAACACATGCTCCATACACATGAAACCATGATATTAACATTGAGATTATTATAACTACACGATAATTACATTTTGAAAAATGTACTATTTAATAAAAAAAAGGTGTACCACTGCATAATGTAATATATTGAATACTAAATGTGAACTCCTCATCAAATATAAACTAAGTCTAGGTAAGTAGATGTTGTATTTCCACTTACAATTTTATTATTAGATTTATTAATTATTTTTTTTATACAACTTCAGATTCTAATTTACAGCAAATCATATACCTATACCTACCTAAATGATTCAAACATTTTTTAAAAATGTTTAAGATTGTGTATTTGTTTAAGTCAACGTTTTAATTAGCAACACATTTTGATACAATATGGTAAATTATAATATTTTAGATTTAAAGTGAAGCAAAGGATCTACCTAAGGTTTTACTTTAATGTGTTTTTTTCTTGGATTTTTGATTTTTAATTATTGTGCAAAACCGAAGAAACTTAGAAAAATAGGACAATTTACGAAAATAATGGTTTTATTATATTCAATTTTGTTTTTTTAATTCAGTTGAAAATATCCCTAGACTTGAAATTTTGACAGAAAACTTATGGTTAAATTTTCTACATGTGATAAAATTTTCAAGACATTGAAGAATTTTTAAGTTATTTATAGACATTGTAATTTTGCGAGTTTTGTACTTCATTTTCAATGTCCGTAAAATTGTTTGACTAAACAGAAATGTTCAAGAATTTATCAGGTGTACTATAAGATCTACTTAGTGAGAAAAAAATATAGTGGAATATAGTTATTTTTTTTTTATAAGAATTTTAATAACAAATTTTGACGAAAATCAAACACTACGGCCATTCAAAATATGTATAACCGATAAGGGTTAACTTTAGAAATTCGAATGGAACCTATATTCAAAATTTAATAAATAAATGCATTATTAGTTTGGAACACAATGCACTTGTGTGGTGGCATGGCACGGCGCATAGCGTTTGAATAGCGTTCTACTAATCTCCTCCTACCCAAACTAAAAAGTGGACAATTTCATCGAGTTGACGGAAATCAACAATTTCAACACCAAAATTTATTTTAATTAATACTGAATTTAATTATGAAATTTTTAGTATAGGTTTCTATTTGAATTTCAAAAGTTTATGCCACCCCTTCCCAAAAAAAAACAATATAAGTGTCATATTATGATAAAACAATTACATATGCATTATATATTTTCTTTAACAATATTTGTTTAATATTGTACCTATTTTCCTGATATTTCACATTTATTGGGAAAACAATTAAGAAAATCAAAAAATGACAAAAAAGTACCTTCCCAGTCAGATTTCCTACATTTCGTATATATTCCGTTTTTCCGACATTTTATCCTGTTTTTTCCCGAATATTATGAAAACCACTTGAAAATTCAAAAAATTACCTCCCTAAATTACCATGGAGATAAAATTTCTTTTCAGAAAATAAACTACACTTGATACATCGGACTGAATTGAAGCAAGATTTCTGGTAGAAAAGTTTGTACAATAAATCGAGGGGTATTTTGTGATTAAAATAGTCCGAGCGAGCGATGGCTTGGGTCTCTAGGTACATCCAAAATAAATTTGTTTTTCCTTGTTTAGATAAAAGTGGAAAAAAATACAAACAATTTTATTGGAAACCCGGATTTGAACTCGTGACCTCTAGGATATCAAGAGAATTAAGACAAACTTTCTATAAAAAAAAAAACAATATATAATTATTTAACATAATATATAATATCCGCATAATATCAGAACTTCTAAAAGCTAAAATTTCGAAACTTAGTCCGCTTAATCTGAATTCACTATTTTTCTTAAATCGGCAATTTACATATATTAAAAAAATAAACAAATTGAACAATTAAATTTGTTCCACATAATTATTTACTCAAACGTTTTCGTCAAAATTTGTTATTAAAATTTTTTTATAAAAAATATTACTACATTAAACTCAATTTTTTTTTATTACCACAAAGTAAGAATTTTAATGAACCTCCTATTAAATTTTCACGCATTTCTGTTTAGTTTAATAATTTTATCACTAATACCTATCAGTACCTACCAAATAAAAATTATGTATAAAACTTTCAAAATTAAAATGTCTATAAATTTTCCCTCTACTACCTTCCTAACTTCTCACCTATAATAATGACTGCACCCATTCCCATTATCCTAGGACAGTTTTTTTTTTATGTTTTTTGATCAATGTTTAGGCATAGTTACTTTTATTGAGATATTCAAGAACCAGGTTCAGTGGTGTAATAGGAAAAAATGAAATTAATCAATTGATAGGTATATATATACTACAATACGAGTCTTAAAATATTTTACTGTAAATTTACAACAAACGTATTTTTCATACTTCACTGCTAATTGATTCAAAACGCCTTCCAGCTATATTATTATTTCTAAAAAAACAGTATTTTTTAAGAATACAAACACAGGAATGTATCAAATGTCGTAATTAACATTGTATCAGTCGTTACTTGTTAGAATAGTTATAAACCACAATCCACGGTTTGTTAAAAATCGTGATAAATTATTTTAATAATTATAATATAACATAATATAATAAATAATAATAATCTATTTGGTCTCTAGATGAGTTTTAGAAGTGTTTTTTCCAACTAAATTACTATTGATAACTTGCTAAAGATAATAAAGATGATAAAGATAAATAATACCCAATTTACTTTAACCCGTTATCCGTTATAACACGATTCAGATATACGATTTAAGTATGTCTTAAACCGTGGTTATTATGCATTTTCCAATATTAAGATTAGAGATATCTCTAATCTTCATAAGTAGGTATGAAAAAAAATGTTGACAATTTTTACAGTTGAATTAACGAAGAGGTATACAACAAGATTTATAGATAATAAATCTAATATCTATAATAGGGAAATCTATAAACCTTGGGTATTCAAGTATACAATAATACGAATATATTTATTCGGTTAAAACATGTGAAAAAATCACGAGGGGAAGGTAAACACTCAAACCCCCTCCCTTCTTGGCTACACTCAGAATTTAAAAAATAATATTAGGTATCAAATAAATTTTGTAATAATTTTTATTGAAAATGACACATTAAATTGAATTGTTTTGAAACAGTTTCACATTAATCATATTATATAATCAATACAACTTCCATTCGAAGGACATCATACAAATGTTTTTAAATCTTTTTCAATAAATTTATTGGAATTAGGTTTCACCAGCATTATGAGACTTACTAAAATCGTATGTAAAAATAAATTAAAATAAAATTTACAATTTTAACAATTTAGTTTTAAATTATTTGTACAATTTTTTTATTATATATTATTTATATTTAATGTGACATTTGCTGTTGTTTGATAATGGCTACTTGGTCGGTTACTCGTCAAAACGTTTTGTTTACTCTTCATTGTGTAATATTTTTGTTATAGAAAATGAATAGAATAATTTAATGTTAATCCTTATCAGTAGATTATTAGTAACCGAAAACAGTAAACGTAGTTTTCAATTATTTGCCTATTCCGACAACTTTTATTATCTATGCCCGGTTGCCGAAAAGTGCATTCAGCTATCAATTACTATAAACTATGTCGCCAAAACAATTTGTTCACTGAACTAGTAACAATGTTGCTAAAAACTGCATCGCCAGAACACGCCTAATAATTTACCATTTATAATTGTTATTACCTAACTATCGATTATACAGTTTACATAATTTTCACACACTTTCAATGTTTTTAGATAATACATTACTTACAATTTTAATGTTTATACTTCATAAGAAAACAAAATACAATGGTGTTATAACCTAACATGTTTAATTTAAAAATGTGTAATCAGATCATATAGAAAACTTAATTAAAATACTTATTAATATAATATTGGAGTATTTTAAAAACGTTTTTGCATTTATTTAATATCACGCTGGTAAAAAATAAAAAACCTAACGATTTTTTTATCATCTATATTCTACATTGTTATACACTTTGGATGATAACAATGCACCATTCTGTCCCTTCTACGTCGTGTCTCCGCCTCATTACCCCACTCTGTTTTCTACATAGATAATTTAATATACTATATTTACATATTACAGTATATTATAATATCTGGTTTTCTATGGATCTAATGGTCCAACCTTTATATTTCTGTATTATGATAATATGATTATCTGTCGTCGATGTATCGATGAATCATTGTTTGTTTCACAATTCGGTACGTACCAAGTTAATAATTACTAGTCAGTTCAAACTTTTGAAGTAACCGGGAAGTAAGACCGTTCGATTCCGGTTGAACCGAAATTCTAAGGTATGGTAATTTTAGATCATAGTAATAATATTACTTATAGTATAGTGTATAGTATTTATCTATTGTTAAGAAATATTTTTTGTATCTAGCTTCTACCAGCATCTGTCTACTACCTACTTGGTACAAAATAGGTACCTTCCTAATGGATTCCATGATAATTATTTACCTACCTATCTAGTCAATTTGTAAAATATTGTAGTGCCACGAAGACAAGAATATATCTAGAGTTATTTTTTAATCTTCATGGATGTCAAGTGGTACTTGAATATTTATCAATAATTATTATCATTTACACAAAGAATATTAGTAAAACGCATACTTAAATGTTTAATTTTCTTAATTGAGAATAGTTACTATATTTATCTAAGTAAGTATGTAAGTAGGTATTATAGAATTTGAGAAGTCAATAATTATTGAATATAATATTCACGATTATTAAACCTGATTTTAATACCAATTTTCTGCCATATTAAAATTATTACCAAAATAATGTAAAACTACACAATTTTGATGTTTTAAACAATTTTTCATGAGTGCAGTTGTGAGTTCATATATTTTCATAATAACATTATACATATAGTTACTTACTCAACTATTTAAAATAAATTTAAAAACTCCTATAATAGACAATATGTAGTGTTTTAGCCTAATTATTTTTACTTAGTATTTTTACTGTTTTGCCTTTTTTTTTTGGTATCTTCCTATATAATTATTTTAACAAAAGAATTGTCTTCAATTTACATTTTATAGGTAGACGGTTTTAATAATATAAAAAAAAAAAAAAAAAAAAAAAAACAATACTTCATAGTTCATAGTTTTAGTAAACCAGAGTTATAAAAAAAATATTCAGATCTTTGAATAATTTTGATTTTTATACTTTAGCGTAAATGTTATTATATTTATACTTTTTTGTATGTGAAAACCAATTGTGTGCTGTTAGTTCTAACATTAGGGTGTATTTGTCTATTATTAAACCTAAAGATAATAGTACTGTCTATATTTGTATGTTATTTTTTTGATATTTTAATTTCTAAGCTAGTTTTGAATATGTAAAGTATTATAATTTTAAAATCGTCCCAAATCCCTTAAAAATTAAAATATTGAAAAAATACCAATGTATAATCATAAACAATATTTTCACTGTTAAGTTTAATAATAGATCAATGTATTCTAATATTGAAATGAATGGCACAAAATAGCTTAATATAATTTAAATATAACAACATTTACTGTAACATATATACTTATTACTCATTTTGTTTTATATATATATATATTTTTATAAATAAATTAGGTTATTATTAATTTATACTTATTGATTTTAATTATATGTTTCAAGTTTACATATTTTATTTAAATATAATACACTAATATTTTGCCTATATTAATTTATTTAAATCAAAAAATAATATGTGTATTGTTGGTTTTATTTTTTTGTTTAAATTAAGTATATTAAATAAATATGCAGCAACGGTTTAACTAGGAACAATGTTATTTTGACAGTTCTCTAATACTCTAATATCCAACAGTTGAAAGAATACCTAATTTGAAAAAAGAAACTGAGATGAGTTTGCTAAAAACATTCACTGTTGAAGCAGAGACGAGACCTGGGCAACAAGTTTGTGTTTCTGGCAACTGTCCGATTTTGGGAAATTGGGAAATAAATGATTCGTTTGTGCTTACAAACACGAATTTGACGCTTACTAAAAATAAGTAAGTTAATAGAAACCTAATGTTTTTATTTATATATTAAATTACAGATTAATTAAATTAGTTAAGTTTCAAAATATTATGTACAGAATAGCAATGTTTTTATAATAGATAGTTTGAAGAACATAAAATTGGTGATTTAGGTGAAAGATTTATCAAAATACAAACATACCTACATATAGTTATTTATATATTCATTTTTAAATTTTATTTTAGTCGAACATTTTACATATGGAGTGGTCAAGTACATTTGCCTGCAGATAAAGAAATATTCTTTCGTTATTTTATTGCATATATTTTAGAGCCTGATGGTGATTATGTAAAACAAAAACATACTTTAGTTCATTCGTGGGAATCGCACCAGGTTCCTAGATCTATAAAATTTATTGATGGTATGTTAAGTATTTTAACCATTGTTAATCTGAGGTAAATATTATAAAAATAGACATTATAACCATTTTAGAGAATTCAAAATCAAGTAATGATAGTGTATCACATTGTGATATTTATGGTTTACGAGAAAAACAACAAATCAGCAAGGGGTTTTTGACTTCAGAGTGTGCTGTACAGTTTAAATTATACAATACACCTATTAAATTCTGGACTCCTAAATTGCTCAAACAAATTGTATGGAAAACTAAATTAAATTTATATTATAGCAAAAGTAAAAATACCCTAATTATTCATATTTTTTTTTCAGAATTCGATCAGTATAAAAATGACACCTGTACCTTTGTCTAAAGTATCAGATGATTATGGGGATAAATCTAGTGTCACTAATTTATTAATTGATAACTCAAAGTCATTAGCGGCTGAGGATATTCAACAAAACCTTGAGTGGCCGTTTGTGGAATGCATGGTTAGTAAAATCAATATAACGATTTTAAATTTGCATAATTATAGTGTTAAATATTTAGAATACATTATATTAATTATTTTAGACAATTTTAATATTAAATTGATTGATTTTTATTTTTAGGATATCCCTGGTGATTATAAATTGCAGTTACAAAAACAGTTTGGATCCATGATAACAGAAACTGGATTTCATTTATTTCAAACAAAAATTCACAATTTTGGTTATATTGTAAGTTAAATTTGTTAAAAACTAATTTTATTGAGTTAATAATTAATTGTAATTTACTAATACATTTTCAGGGATATCTTTTTGATATTTATATTCACAAAGAATCTTCTCAAGATTCCCCTCATCATATTGGATTCACTTACATTTTACCAAGTAATATGAAATACAGTAATGGAGTAATTGTGTGTCCTATTACGAGTGTTCATCATCAGCCATTAGGAGAACTTGAACGTAAGAAATTTTAAAGTTTTAATTTTTGTTGTAACTAACAACATGACTTTTTTTTACAATTCAGTTCATTATTTAATTATAAAACCAACCAAGGATATTCACTGTAATTTTGAAAAGATCAAAATAACAGATTGGAAAAATTCCCAAGTACCATTGGATATTGGTCATAGAGGCTCAGGCTCATCCTTTAAACAATTATTGCCAGAGTAAGTTTAAACTTAATGGTTTTATTAATGTAAATTTTGAATTCAAATTAAAAATAATATGTTAACTACTAATTACTTAATCGTGCAGTGGTAAATTTACTCTAGTATATTTAACGTTTCCATGCTAAAAATTCTAAAATTTTAAGTTTTAAACAATTATGGCATCGATGACATTTTTTTTTAAACAGTAGATAAACATTAATAATTTAAATTTAAAAATTGTTACTTTCCTTGAAATATGGAAACTAGCAGTTATTAAACCACTTTTTAAAACAGGAAATAAATATTTATTTATTTATTTTTATATGTAAATAATTATAGACTTAAATTTATGCCGAGTAACTTTTCAAAAGTAATAGACAAAATTGTTTAAATCAGGTTAATTACTTACTTTGAAAAATAAATTTCTATTATAATCATTTTGGTTTTAGGTAAAGTTTGAGAACTGAATTTAGTAGTAGAATATAATGTGTAATACACATTCTATTCTAATACTAAATGTACATGGTGATTCACAGTCACTTCTTTAATTTAAAAAATAATAACACAAAGTGTATTGACAATAAAAATTTAATTTATTTTTCTATCAACAGGTATACATTTAAACATTTATTTTATTAGGTTTTAAAAACATCTCGAAGGTGTTTAATGCACTGAAATAACCAAAATCTGAAATTATTCTCCACGTTTTTCAGCATACCATAGTAGTATGAATATTGTTTTTCAAGTGAAAGTCTTTAGACAATACTGGTAAATTGAAGATTTAAGATAACCCCACAGAAAAAAGTCACATGGGGCTAAATCAGGCGAAACCGCTGGCCACTGAAGATCGCCTCTAAGAGAAATGAGTCTTTTAGGGAAGTGTTCTCATAAGAGATTCATTGATGTTCTTGCCATGTGAGCAGTGGTGCCATCTTGTTGAAACCTCACTTCCCCTACATCCATTTCTTCTACACTTGGTGTCACAAAAATCGTACATCTTTAAAATTAAGTTTCAAACGGGCATTTCCTCGAACCAAAACATTTAATCCAAACAATAAAGATATAAATTGAAAGTACAGTTAATGACCTCTTATCCGATAGTAGTTTCATTTCATAAACAATAATCATATTCCGAGTATACGGTGCATTAGGAAAATGTATAAATATACTCCTATCTTATCTTATATTCTTTGGCTATAGAAAAATCAGTTTAAAGTGTCAAATGCAGGTCATTCACTTCCTAAACATTGAAAAGGACGTACGTGAATACTCTTTAAACAATATTATTTCAAAAAATAACGTATTAAATGGATATAACTGCTAACGAAGCCGCTCAAGTGGTAGCATTAATGGAATCAGGGATGCGTTAATGTGATGTTGCACGGCAACTAAACTTGAGCCGTTTTGCCGTTCGACGAGTTTTCCAACGTTATCAAGAGACTGGTGGCTTTATCCGGAGGCATGGATCAGGCCGACAACGCTGCACAACGGACAGAGATGATCATTTTATTGTCTCGACGTCTTTGCGCAATCGATTTTCCAATGCTGTAGAGCTTCAACAGCAACTCCGCGCAGCTCGCAGTACAACAGTAAGCACCTCTACGGTTAGGAGAAGGTTAGGAGAACAAAAAATTGTGGCCCGCAGACCTGCTACCGGTCCGAAACTGACTNCGACTCATAACTTCTATGAAAGATCGTATGGAAGCAGTAATTAAGGCAAGAGGAAGTAGCACTAGATTTTAAATAACATTTAGTAACAGTTTTTTATTTTTATATGAAGTCTATTGTCTGTTTCTGTTTGTAAAACTGTATATCCTCAATACAATTTGTTTTCCTCTTCCACGATTAACTTATTTTTTAAAACACTGATAAACAAAAACACATACCATTTATTTATTTTTCAAGTTTATTTCATCACCTTTCAAATGATATATCATAACAGTACCCTTATATATGATTAAGTGTAGTTAAAATTACTTTGAAAAATAATTTGCAATAGGTGCGATTTTTGTGACGCCAAGTGTAGTTTGGGTAGAAAAAACTCCTGAATCATCCTGACATAACATTCAGAATTGACAGTAACTGCACTTTGATTCTCTTCAAAAAATCATGGCCAATGATGCCGATTCTGGATATTGCACACCAAACAGTCACACGTTCTGTATGCAAGGGTTGCTCATGAAGGTCTCTCAGATTTGTGGGACTCCAATATCGCATGTTTTGTTTATTCATCCTGACAAATGGAAATATGCCTCGTCACGAAAGAAAATAATGGCGTCCTCAGGGAGGTTTTCGAGGAAGGCTTCACATGAATTTTTTCGTGTAACATAATTGTGTGGATTAAGTTGTTGCACCATTGCCAATTTGTATGGAAGAAAATTAAGTTCTTCATAAAGAATTCATCCCACTGTGGATTTAGAAATTCCTAGAGTAACCGAATGTTTGCTTACAGATCGCCTAGGAGATTTCAAAAGAGCAGCCCTTATCTGTCGATGTTTTTAGGTGTCCTGATGGTTTTGGAAGGTCCATTATATTTTTTTGTCACATTAATAGTACTCTTGATGTGTCCACCCACAAACAAATTGATTTCCGATCAGGTACATGACCTGCAGATGCGATATTAAATCATTTCTGGATGTATGTTGAGTTGCAATGATCAAAGAACTGAGGGAAAAGTAGGCCTTGACAGCAAACGCGCACTCCTCATTCGTCTAACCTTTAGAAAAAATTTAAATTACGTACTTTCGAATGCACTATAGGACTGCGCTCTAGGTGTAGCAGTCGCTTTGCGGCGCGAGTATCACAAAAGGAAGTAGCCATGAATCACCCTGTATTAATAAAGCCTTTAATAAGGAATAAAGCTTTTAACAATTTTTGGGATCTAGCAAATAATAGGCTTTTAATATTGTGAATCATGTAGTTATCATAGTATTTTATCAGAGTTTGGCATTAAATTGTCGTTTAAAGTGGTTTAATAGTTATTAGTACGACAAGGTAGTGTTCTAGGTCCACTTTTATTCATTCTGTACATTAATAGTTTATGCTACTTTGACATTGATGGGACAATATTTTAACTTATATTGACGACACTTATTTAATTTTATCAGACGATTCTTGGGCAAATGTTTGAAAAAAAGTTATTATTGAAACAAAAAAGTTTATAAATATCTAAAATATAAAAAACAAGTAACTTTTAAAAAAAACCATGTCCATGTGTTTCATGATTTATAATTTAAATGAGACTTTAGATGAATTTATATCTTTATTTTTGTGAAAATAATATCTTTTGTAATAAAACATTGTGTCAAAATATATTAAGAGTTTCTAATGTCAGGTATCTAGGTTTAATTTTCAATAAAAATTTGTGTTGGAATTTACATGTTAATACTTAAGTTATGAGACTATAGTTTAATTTCCAGTTTTTAAAAATTACTGTTATTTCTATTCATACTTTGCATATAGTGGATTTAGCTTTAACTATTTATTAAGCTAAATTTTAATATGATTTATTAGTTTGAGTAGGCCTAAATGAGAATGCTTTATATCCCTTCATTATTCAACAAAATCAAATTGTATGTTTGACATTTATTGATTGTTTTTCAAATCATAATTTAAGACATTTTTAATGTTCTACCAGTTAAATTACTATTTAAGAAATTAGCTATACAACATTTAATATATATAGATTACATATCTAAATATAGATATGTAATAATATAAATCTATTTTTTCTCTCTATTGTATAAAAATTCTTTTTGTTTTAAAGTTCAGAGTGTTTTTACAATAATGTTTATTTTTTTATCTTTGCACAACTTTTTTACCAGCAATCTTGCTCATATTTTCAAGTGTAATACTTTTTCTGAAAGAAAATTTTATCTGGGTGGTATTTTAGGCAGATCATTTTTCGATTTTTCAAGTGGATTTCATAATTGGGGAAATAAAAGAAATTTTGCTTTGAATTGTTATTTATTAACAATGATTTATTGTTGCATATAGATATAAATTAAATTTCTCTCTATTTCCATCTTTTTTATTGAACAATAAACCATTGCTAATGGAAAAGAGTTTAGTTATATTTGTTTTGGAAGGTTGTTATTAGTGAACAGACTTTAATGCCATAAAAAATAAGAAAAATTCCAAAAAAATACGACTTAGTGCCTTAAAAAACTTAAAATATTACTTAATATTTCACATTATTATGAAAAAATTATCTTATAAAAAATTTAAATACAATAAAAAAGAACTTTTCTTGTCTTCTTATTTATCTCTGTTATAGCATGAAAAGTATTTTGAATTAATAATTAATTTATTAATTATATAGTTTTATAGTTATATTTTTGTTATCTAATTTATTATCTGTGTTACACTGAACAAATAATATAATGCTTAATATTTTCAAACAAAAATCTTCTTTGGTTATCTGAAAGTGTCATTTTGTACACTGAGAAACTTTCTTGATGTCATAAAAAGTTATTAGGGCAAACTTCATATATGTTATATCAGCAGCAGTTAGTTCTTCTTATATGTATCGTTTTGAGTTGTTATATTTTCCTCTAAAATATTTGAAATATTTTTCATTACTTTATGTCCTTTATTTTTTTCAATTACATTTTCAAATTTTTGATTTATAGTTTTCTCTATTATTTGCTGTTATCGCGTATTGAATATCATAATTTTATCAAGGTTATTTATGATTTAGGTTGTTTCACTTTAACAATATGGTCACAGTCCTTCGATGGGAGCTACCTATAGGTCTTCATAAAAATAAAAGACAAAATAAAAAAAAAAAAGATAAAACAAAAAATTTAAAACAATTTACATTTAATGTATATTTTTAAAACTTATAATTTGAAGCAACAAATATTTATAGAAAATTACCTAAAATTGAAAAAAAATCCTCTAAAAATGTAGAATAATGCTTTAAAACCCAAAAAAGTTAAAAAAATGCAAAATAAAAGTTTCATTTTTAAATTCTTTGATGTTTGAATCAAATTATGTATTTGGAAAGCATTGTTCTATGCCACCCTCTAAAAAATGTATTTAGCATCAAAATCCGTTTCCTAGTTATTATATTTACTATTTTCATTAAAATGTTATGTTAAAATTCTTATAAAAATAATTCTGTATTGCACTCAACTTTTTTAGTTAACTACAAAGTTTGACTTTTGATGAATCTCCCTTAAATTTTCAAGCATTTTTGTATTGTCTAACAGTTTTATCCGCAGAGTACCTACTGAATAAAAATTATGTAAATAACTCTCAAAATTAAATTGTCTATAAATAACTCAATTTAAGCATTTAAGCTAAAATATTTCAAAAAATTTCACTACAAAAATATAAGTTTTCTTTAAAAATTGCAAGTCTTTATAAATATTTTTTACTGAATTGCAATACAACAGAATTGAAAACTATAAATTTTGTACATTTTCCTGTTGTTCACAATTATGATGTACCATCCAGATAAAATTTTCTTTTAGAAAAAGTGCTACACTTGAAAATTGCAGCAAGATTTTAGTTAGGAAAGTTGTTCACAGATAAAAAATGTAAAAAATAAACATTGTAAAACTAATAAATTTTTGGTTTAGCTCAGAATCTATTGTGCTTTGTTAAATATATTAATCCGATTAAATTAATTATTACACTATTTTAAAGATGATCAAACCTTTGAATAACAATAATAACAAAAAATAAAAAAAATAATTATAATTTATTTAAATGTTAAAATGGACATTACCAATGTTGTTATTATTATTATTCATTTACAAATCTAAATAGAAACCATTAAATCTTATAATACTGTGTTAATAACTGATTATAATATAATTGAGATTAAAATGCAGCAGCATAATATATTTAGTTATTTGTAAATTGAATTATGAAATAATATTTTTTAAAAATATAATTTGAAAATATATTTTATATTGTTGATTGAATATACTTATTTATATTATGATCATTGTAGTTGCTCTCATATTCGTGAAAATACTATAGCCTCATTAAAAGAAGCAGCAAATAAAGGAGCTGATTTTGTTGAGTTTGATGTACAACTTACAAAAGATTTGGTGCCCATTATTTACCATGACTTTGTAGTTTCAATAGCTACAAAATCAAAATCTGATGTTTTGATTGAAGATGTTGGAATGATAAAAGTTCCTTTGAAGGATTTTTCTTTTGAACAATTACACAAATTAAAGGTAAATTATAAAAAAGATAACTTAAATTAATTTGTTCATGAATAATAGTTATTTTACAGATTTACCATGTTAAAGAGCCCTTATTTTTGTCCAAAAATCATTTTTTAAATGATGTTAGAAATGATTATCAACCTTTTCCAAAACTTGAAAAAGCATTTAGGGATGTTGATATTAATGTTGGATTTAATGTTGAATTGAAATGGTCCATGGAACTACAGGTAAATTATTTATAAATTCTGCAACTCAATAAAATGTTACAATATTAATATCAGTGAATCAGGTAGAAATTTCATGACAGAGACAAGATATGTTAAGTGGTTTTATTTTTTAAAGATTACTTTTAAATTTTACACATTATTGTACACAGTACAAGTTTTTGTGGATCTTCAGCAAATATATTTAATATTGCCTCTTAAAATTCTTCTTATTTTTTTAAGGACCAATTTTCTGTACATATTCAACATACAAACACCTAAAACATGTATGTAAAATCAAAATTTTATTAAGTTATTAGGTCTTAGGCCCATGGTCTCATCTAGATTCGCTCTGAATAGATTTCAATCTGTTTTCTTGTTTATTAGCTATTATATCTTTCGTTTTTTATGTATAACATTAGAACTTAAGAACTGGTATTTGATCTAACCTTAATTCTGTAAGTTCTATTACTTCAATATAATTAGAAGATATACCTTTAATAAGAAAGAAGTCAAGCAGATCGGGAATCCTGTTTGGATCAGTGGGCCAATACGTGGGCTTATTTGTAGTGATAATTTCAGCATTGATGTTTGCAACGTTTAACAAAGCATGTTCCTTTGAGGTGATTAGTCTCGATCTCCAATGAGTATGCTTTAATGTGAGCATTATAATTACCTCGGACAATAAATCTCGAATCTAACACATGGAGAAATTCAGCGAACCTAATTTCATCTGCACCTCCTTGGGGTGGGCAATCAATTACAGCAATGGTGAGATCGTTATTCCCGTCATTAACTCTGACGCTTGTATATGATTTGTAGAGTATTTTTCAAGTTTATAATGCTTTATGGACTTTTTTATTATCACAGCAGAACCACCCCGAGATCTACCGCTGGGATGATTTGTCTTATATAATCTTTAATTTATAATCTATAGACCACATTGCTAAGTGAATTTCCATAATAAGAGCTATGTTAATGTTATCACTGTGTAAAAGGTCTTCAAGTTCTTGTTTGTGCTGTACTAATCCATTGGCGTTCCATGCGATGATCCGCAGTGTAGGGTTCATTTCTTCATTTTTTGTGAGGTATTTTTGAACTTTGTCTGGTTTGTTTCCAGTTATAAAATATTTTGAATTTTTGCCATGGTCAGCAGATCTAACTGCATTGGTCCATTTATGGCTATGTGCGTCACGCAATGGTAGAAACCACCGGTACGCCGCTGCACAAGCATGTGGCTTACTTAGTATTTTTATTATGTAGACACTTACCGATTTCCAATGAGTGTGGTAAGCATTTTGATGCTATTAAATTACTGAAAAAAAAATACAAAGCGAATGTACGGCACTCGAAAGTGAGAACATACGTGTTGCTCTTTAAAGTACCTCCCTAGTAAAATTTCGTTATACTCTGATACGTATTTTAACTGAAAATAAATTATTCAAACCAAACCATGTTTCAACCGAGATGTATTTTATCAGAAACCAAACTGTATTGCAGCCTAACTGTATTTGAGCAAAAATAACTATAAGTACTATGTATGCCTACTCAAATGCTGTTTGACTTCAATACATATGTTTTGGTTTAATTACAATTTGGTTAAAATACAGATGGCCTACAATACTTGGGTCGGCTAACCTCTTTTCAACTTAAATATGGTTGGTGATTTTATTTTCTATTGTTTTATGGATCTCCAGTTTTACTGAATAATTAGATATAAAAAATGAAAGCATTGTATTGATGTCCTAGTGAATAATAAAGCCAATTTGTGGATTATGGGTAATACCGGCATACCCAATGTGGCACTCAATGTGTTAATATAACTTATATTCTTAACTTAAATATTATTGGATTACAAATGTTTATATTTGAATTCAATTTTTATGTTTTGGTAAAAAAACTAAAAAAATAACTTTTTATTATATTCGAAAAGTTTCAATTTTAATTTTCATTAAATTTCTGGTTTTTAATAATTTTTTAAAGTTTAGAGAAAATTATCTATAATTATGCAGTAGTCTGTAATTATAATTTTGGTTAACTGATTGTGTTTTTTTTTCAAAATAAAGTTTTTTTAAATTAATTTACTATAACAAAAAACATATTGTATTGAATATAAATATTTGTATATCTTATCCCTGTGGGTAATATATATATATATATATATATATATATATATATATGTATAAATAAAAGAGAATTTGACTTTCTTTGTAATATCCATTATATTTGCAGAGATATCTAGAGATATTATAATGGATATATCTTCACCTGGATATTCTGCATATAATTAATTTTTACTATATTTTTATATACTGTTAAAATATTTTAATCTAACTTGTTTTTATAGGATGGAACATTTGAACTTGATAATCCATTTGACATGAATTTATTTGTTGACATTATACTTAAAACCACATTTGAAAATGCAGGATCACGAAGTATAGTATTTTCTTGTTTTCATCCTGATGTTTGTATTATGTAAGTTTTTTATAGTATTTTTTTAAAAGTGTGATTTTTATTGTCAAACGTAGTTTTTTATAAACACAATATATTTCTATATAATTTAACAGATATTTATAGAAATAAGTACTATTTTTATATTCAGATTATCATTTATAAACAAAATATTTCAGAAGAAATTATAAGAAATAAGTATCTATTTTTAAAAAGAAATTATAAAATAGTTTTTCAAAGACAAATTCATATTCATATCAATAGTAATAATAACTAAAAATTAATAGCTAATGCATAATTATTTATGTATTATGTATTATTAAAACATTAGATTTAATTTTTTTTTAAAACAAATATTTAGTAAATATTTTAGGCTCTAGTATTTATAATATGTGTGCATGAATTATAACATATAATTTTACAAATTATAATTTAAAATGATTGTATTAACAATTTTAGGTTAAAAATGAAACAAAATCGGTATCCTGTCTTGTTTTTAACTCAAGGGGTTACTGTTAGGTATCCTCCATATGCTGATCCTAGGTGTCATACAATACAAACAGCTGTGTATCATTCTTCTTGTCACGATTTACTGGTAATAATTTAAAAATAATATTATCTCTTTATACTCTGTCTTCATTTGGTCTATTTTTGTGCAATATTATTTTATTTTAATCAAAATTATTAGCTTTAAACAAGTTTTTTGTTAAATATTTACATAATATTGTAATGTAACTTGAATTACAAAAAATGCTGTCAATTTTCTTTAATTATTATTAATTTATTTTTGTTTTAAATTTTTACTTTATGGATAAAATACAATTTATTAAATGCATTTAGTAAAATATGTACTAGGGCTAATTTTAAGATAATAGAAAATATATACAGGGTATATCTTATGGGACATTCTGTATGTCTGGTTAATAAATATTAATATTATATAATTATTTAGGGAGTAAATGTACACTCTGAAGATTTGTTACGGGATCAAACACAAATAAACATAGTAAAAGAGGCCGGACTTACATTGTTTTGTTGGGGAGATGATAATAATTGCAAAGAAGTAGTCAATAAGTTAAAATTACTAGGAGTAAATGCTGTTATATACGATAAGTAATAATTAATTTAAATTATTTTAACCAATTAATTAAATTATAAGTGCAAATTTATAAAATAGTAGTTTATGTAAACATGAAACATATTAAAATTTTAGCATAAAACCATTCCATTATTCTATTTTTTTTTTTTCATAGTTAGTATCAAATATCAAAATATATTTTCCTTCTAGATAATGACTGTCCAAAAAGTTTTTACCTAGAAAAAAATATGATAATAACCGTCATTGTAAAAATAAGGTTTTCTGTTAATGCTTATAATTATGTTTTTTCAATTGTGAAATTATTAAATTAATATTCAAATAAATTTTATTTTAGAGAATATTAAGAGGAAACATTTGTTTTTCTTCTTTATTTGGAATCAGATTAAATATTTGAATATTAAAATAATTTAAAAAAAAACATTGAAACAGAAATTGTGTTCTTCTCAATTCATTTGTTATAGGTTAATTTTTTTAAATATTATAATAATAATTTATTTAAGATTCTATAATTCAACTACAGTGTATTTAGTTTACATTTATTTACATATATTTGCATGCAACTACATAAATTGGTTAACATATTATACCAAATTTTAGAAAATAGGATAGCAGTAATAATAATTGTATTTCATAGATTGGACAAAAGTGAATTGTTGAAAAAAAAACTATCTTGTGCCACTCAAAAGTCTGAAGTTTTTACTACAGAAAATTTTTGCAATCAAAATGAAATTTTACCAAAACACCAATCACTCAAGGAAGATACACATTTACGTGATAAGAATGATCGAGTTAGTTCCTTAATATTGATTATATTTATAATTTACTGAACTTTAATCCAACTGATTTTTAAACCAATAAACAAATTTGAAAACTAAATTACTGTATTTAAAGACCAAATTTTATGCATAAGCATACACTTATATTTAAAATACAGTGGTCAGGATTCCTTTGTTAAAATTATATTTTAAGCCCAATACTGGTTTTACATAAATTGATTTTGCATTTTAACACACACATGAATGTTTTAGGAGGGTGGGGGGTTTAGTTAAAACACTAAACACCAAATGCAAACCGGAAATGATCTAGTTATCAGAAAAATGATAAGACTAATCTTAGACTATGACTAATTTTAATCAACACAATTAATCAAAATACTGAAATCATGAGTTATCAAATTATTACCAAATTATTATTTACTAGGTTTACATTATTATTATTTTTTTTTTTTAAATTTTATTATTGTTACTTTATATTATTAATAATTATTTATTTTCCAGAAGCTATATGCTAATAATATAATATTACATTACGCATAGTGCAAGACTATGATTCTTTTATTTTATATTTCACTAACCTAATGATCTTTTTTATTTTATAACCCAAAATAAATTAAATAGTGATAGGTATTCATTTTAGTATACTTTTATCCTTTAATGCACATTTTAATCCAAAATGTGCAGTTTAGCACAGCTTTATTGTATTATATTGTTGCTTTGCTCTGTTATTATTGCAGATACATATCTGGTTACCTATACTTAGGCACATAAATATGTTTTATAGTGCCCTACTTATAATACAACCTGATTCTGAGAACTCTGTTTTTAATAATTTTGATTTCAAAGGCATAAAAGTCTTATATTAATAAACAGAATTGTTTATTGAAAATATTTTTTCACGTAATTTTTTAAGTTTACCTACTTTCACCAAATTGTATTGTACAGTCAATGATTATACAAATACTGAAAAATCGTAGCATAAAATATAATTATCATTACAGTAATGATCTAGGGATTTTAGGTTTAAGTGTTGGTCAATCTGATCTGATAAATTTTTTTTGTTATTAGTTTTAAGAAAACTGCTATAAGCTGTTGAAGCTGTATAAGCTGATGAGAGTTGAACTATGGTAAGAGCCAATTTTTTTTAAGAATGGTTGGTCACATTAAATGGGTGTACATAATATGTAGTTTAAAATGTTGGCAATTCCATTGTAGTGAACTTATCATTGTGAATTATAGTGAATTATCATTTTTCTGACAACTGGAACCACATATATCAAATAACTAGATAGAGGACTTTGGTATTATTATTGGCACCAACAAAATAGCTGTCATCTTTATCTAAGAGGAGAATGTTTATGTTTTATAGTATTGATAACTAGCTGTATCTATAGTAATTTTTGGAATTGTTTCTCTGTAAAAGGTCTATCTTGGAATCAGTGCATCAAAATTAGCTAGGATATTTTTTATGAGAAAAAAATAAATGGGCATTAAAGGATTAAACACAGTTACTATAGGTTATAAAAACTATAAATTTATCCTCTCGGTGCGCCAGTAATACCAGTATCAGCTGTTTCAGATTGTTCACCAGTCATATTATGGGAGTTCAATGTGCAATCTGTATATCTTAAATCGTAATTGTAGGTAGCGAACCAGCAATAAAATAATGACTATTTTTTGTGTGCCAACCTATAAAACTACATTTCTAGTGTGCTATAGTATTTTACTACATTAGGTGTATTCAAGACATGTTAATCACTTCAAATAAAGTAGCGTGCTATTGTAGCATTGCTACAATTAGTAGGCTACTCCTGACCACTGTTAAAATGTTGGCTCTTTGCTATGTATGTGCCATTTGCTTAGAATACAACCAGTTCCTTAAACTTTAAAAAAGTTTAAAAAAATTCATGTTTCTTTATTTATCATTATTTATAGTTTTTATAAAGCTATAAAACTCAGTAATATATATATATATATTTTTTTTTTTGTAGATTTCTAATAATACTAGTTATTTGTTTGAATTCATTATATTAAATTGTCATTAAATATTATCTAAGAAACAATTGTCTAAATAATTATTTGAATTTAGAGTTTAATTAACAAATAAGATGAACAAATATCAATAGGTATCTTAACTAGTAATATATAATTTTATTAGTTGTAATTTAAACATATTTTCTATATTTATAGGTTGGAGATAACAATAGATATTTTATGGATGTTAGTAAGGCAAATTTTCAAAATCAAAGTTCTTCAACAGAAAATGTATGAAATTAAAATAATGGTACACTAAAATCTTCACCTAAAAATATTAAAGTATAAACTATTGAAAGTTTATTTTATTTTGTATTTATTTGTTTTAAAATAGATACAATTGAATGATCAAACATTGGGACCAGATATCAAACAAATTATTTTGGAAAATGCTGAGTAAGTACATAAATGATTTTAAAATTTGTCCTATGATAATGAGGATGGGAGCAGTCAGTGTTATAGATGGGAATTTCGAAAGGTAGGATACAAAAGGGAATTTAATGTATATCTATGAAACGATAAACCATTGCTAACTAAAAACCATTCTGAGCAAATTTAAGTTGATAGTGATGCTTTTTCAACAATACATATGTCATATTATGGTTAAATAATTAAATAGGCTCATTATTTTCTAAAAATCAGACAAACATACTTGGCACCACAGATGGGCCACTATTGCAGGTGAGAAGTTGGGAAGGTAAGATATAGAAAGTAATTTAATTTATACCCGAATAGAATAGTTAATCATTGCTAATCACAACATTATTTTAATCTTAAGAACTAGTTTTTCCTCATTATCTCAAATATTATTAATAAAAATAATAAAATGACCTTTCTAAAGTATTATCTAGAGCTAAAATTCAACAGAAATGATCTTTTGTCATGTTTTGATTGAGGCAAGATTTCTATGAGAAATTTTGTGCTGTATAAAAAAAAGATATAAACATCATTATAAACCCAACACATTCCTCACTTTGTTTATAATGTTCATTGGAACAGAATTCATATAAACAAACTGATTTACAACCTGTACAATTCAAATTTTGAATCGGTAACTCAAGTTAGTCTAAATTATTAAATAAATACAAATATTTTTTAGATTCTAAATAATAAAGAATGTATTTAGTTTTACTGTATGAGTGTGTATTTTTTTTATCTGAACAACTTTTGTTTTTACATTTATTTCTATTAGAAAACTGGCTCCAATAAAAAATTGCCAAAAGACTTTTTTAGTTGTATTATTAATCTAGTTGAAATCGGTTTTTGATTTATTAAGGCAGCCTTCTTAATAATTGAGCAATGAATTGAAAGTTTACAAAAATAATTGTTTAATTGTTTTCAGTTTTCTCAGAAAACTTATATTTGATTTTTCTAGATGTGGTAAAATTTTCAATGCATTTCAGCGATTTTTATCTATGTATAGGCATTTTGTATTTGCTAGTTTTTATGTACTTTTGGTAGGTTTTATCATTTGACCTAATAGAAATACATGGAAATTTAACACACGGTTTATTCTGAGTTGTATTTAGTTGTACTTAAAAATGTGTGTATCAAATTTGTATGAAAATTGTAAATATTATGGCCTATAATATTATATATTGCATGTATACTTCCTTCAGAATAATTTTTCCTTAGTAATGGTTTATTATTATCTATAGATATAAATAGAACCATATCAATTGTATTACTAGGCTGTGGAAGATGATAATGATAATCTTTTCGTAATTCTACCTATCATAAAGTTGTGTTAGGTCAACAGATAGTGTACAATTCCTGTTATATAGGATGATGAGTCCTAAAAAAATCATAGGCTAATTGTACCATCTAGGATGTGCATGGGGACAACAGGTAGGAGGAATTGGAGTGAAGTGATACTAGTTGGACAGTAATTGTGGTAGCTGTTCCACCAGGCCTACCAAGTTTTGGCAGCAGAACAGAAAGAGAGATGATTCGGTAAAGTATAAAAGACTGTGCAAGGAAGCTAAGAGAGTCGTAATCAAAGTGAAGGTAAAGGAATATGATTTCGATTGGTTGAGGTTAGAGAAAACCAATCCAAAGATTTTCATAATATATGGTGCATAAAAAGTGAAAACAAGAAGGTATTAATGAATGATGAGTATAAAAAAGTGAGATGGAGGGAGTATTTTGAAATATAACTGAAAGAGATAGTATTCAAGAGATATGTTAGAGAGTTGTTCATAGAATGAAGATCTGGTAGATTTAGTGGGAAAGGAGGAAATGTGGTGGGCTGTGAAAATAATGAAAACTAAAAAAAACATGTGCAGATAGTGTACCATTGAAAGTGTGAAAAATGTTATGGGAGCTAAGCAAATGCTGGTTAAAAATTTTTTTTAATAATGTGTTTGGAGAAAGGAAAATGCCAGATGTATGGAGGAAGAATTTAAAATACCTATTTTTAAAGGGAAGGGAAATGTACTAAAGTGTGAAAATTATAGAGGAATAGAATTGATGAGTCACATAAGATAGAAGGTATGGGAAATTATATAGTTTTGATAGTAGAAAATCTGGAAGAAGTTAACAATAGGTTTAAGGAATAGATAATAGGACTTGAATAAAAGGGAAAGTTTTGTAGAAGTAAAACAAAGTTTATAAAGTATGAGTTTGTAAGGTCAGAAAAAGAACTGACTAAGAGAATGTGTGTAGCAGATATGAAAATACTTAGGTAGATGAGAGGGTGATGAGAGAAAGTAGGATAAGGAATGAGTACATAAGAAGTAACTTAGATGTGTGGCTATGGTAGTGAACAAAATTAGAGAAAATAGAAAAATAAAATAGTTTGGGCATTTTATGAGGAGAGACAAATCAGAAGCAGTAAAAATTGTAATGAAAATAGAAATATGAGGAAAGAGAGGAAGGGGCAGACAAGAAAGGTGGTTGGATGAGATTGAGAATGATATGCATAAGATGGCTAGTATATTTGGTAATTATAATATTTTTTTAAAATTATATCCAAAATCTATCCTATGTATGTGATTACTCAAAAGTATTTTGCATAAAACCTTATATAAATTAATTTAATTTATGCTTATTCGATTTTGAAATAAAAATCTGCAACAAAAATTGCCTTTATAGTAATATATAAATTTAGACAAATGTTATATAGTTCAGTTATTACCAACTTGAAATCCTTAAATAGTAATGATAAAATAATAATAAATTTAGATAAACTATTAATTATTATTTTTATTTTTTCTGTTTTAGGTCCAATGTTTAACAGTTGTTTTTATTAAAAATAAAATATATTACTGACTTCCAGACTATATCAAATAATCAAAATATAAAATGCTTTTATGTATATCAAATATGCTACAAAGTAGTGGTGGGAGTAATGTAAACATATTGTTATATTATTTTATCCTACCATTGTAAAATAATAAATAATCATGAGACTCTCAATTTTAATTTTTTAAGGGTATTTGCAATGTTATATTAGTTAGGTTAAGTGTCAGATTTGTGTTAATGATAATTTTAGTTATGGTATTATATTACAGTAAAACTTCCATTAACAGTTGCCTCTAAAAGACTGTAACTTCTATGTAACAGTCATTTTTTGGTCTTGTCAAGTGTTATGCTTTTATAAGACACTTCTAAAGGACAGTCACCTCTAAATAGCAGTCACTATGTCCTGTTATTTTGGTGACTTTTGTATGGATGTTTTATTGTATATTATATATTCATTTTTGTTTTAACTGTAATTTATAAGTAACAGCATTTTGTTAAACTTTTTAAAAGCCGTTATAGGTAATATTTATTTTATCAATATATGTTCCATATAGTTCCAATATTATTAAAATATTGTTTTTATTAAAAAAAAAAAAATGTCTCAATAATCTACAGAGTAGTAATTTCTTATTATGCTCAATAATAATCTTATAAATATATTTATGTTCATTATGATAATATTTGTCATTATAATTTTTTTTACTTGTTCTTGTATATGGATATTTATATAACATGTAGTTAGATTTGTTCTTTTAAGTTATTGACAATATAGATTAACCAACTAAAAATGCATTGTAAATTGAGTTACATACATTTTTGCAAACTACATTGATTTTTATGTTTGTTTTATAGGGTTGCTTAGGATTAGTTGTTTTCTGTGGGGGATTTCAAATTTAATGTTTTTCAATTTAAACCACTTGGAAAATCAAAAAATGACCTTAACATTAAAATATTTATAATCATTATAATAAATTAATAAACCAATATAATCAACTACCAGTTAATTGATGTAATTGAATATTGATTAATTTGTTAATCAATATTGTTTATATTTATTATTTATTAACAATATTTGTTAAGAAACGAATGTTTCTATGTTCTATGTCGTATTGTGTTGTGACTTACAAACTGTGAAATTGGAACCATGTTATAAAATAAAAAAAATGTAAACAGAACATTTTGTTTAAGGGACGTAATATGCACATATTAAAGCAGCCCCTGCACAATCAATTATATTGCGCAATATTATTGTGTGTCTGATACGTATATTGTGCATACTGCGTAAGTATTGTGCGAAGATTGTGCTTGTTTGGAACTAATTGTGCAATATTAAACAATTTGTGCGTGTAGTCATAATATTTTACAATAATTGTTTTTGTCAGTTCAAATGAATTCGAGTCACCACCGCGAAGCGTAAATAGAGCCGCAAATTTATTATTGAACTATTGCGATCATATCATCAACGTCCAGCTTTATGGAAAGTTAAAAGTACTAAATATAACAATAGAAACCTAAAGAACGATGCATATAATGTATTAATTGCAAAATATAAAGAAGTTGGCCCAAAGGTTGACCATTATTTAGACCAACGCCTCCGTTTTGGTTCCTTTTAATGGAAGAAAAATATAAAACAATTGCGAACACTCTTTCCTTTTTTGAGACATTTTTAATAATTAATCTGCTCTCAGTGAATCATGATTTCAAACTGAGTATTGTAGAACAATGTTGAATCGTTTGTGTTAAGAAATATTGTACAATATAATATTGCGGAATATAATTGATCGTGTAGGGGTCACTTAAAATACGATGGAAACATGGCCGCATCCAATATTCATTTGGGGTGGAAGAGGTGGGTATCAATTTAATATGAAACTATAACATAATTTTTAAGAATTTGATATAAATAGTGTTTTAAATACTTATACAGATACAAATTTACCTTTATAGTTTACATTTTGACGAAAATCGTAAATAATTGTTTTCAATTTAACCACAGAGTATATAACATATCGAACGTTTTCGAAATTTATAAAATACTGAAACCTATATTGTATAATAAAGATGAAAAATAAAAACCCTCGACTCTATGGCGGTATTGTGGATAACAATAATATTACAGATGCCGAAATATATTGAATTGTTCCCATTGTTTGGACCACGTATATATATATATATATATATATTGGATTTTTAGCGCGTCCAAGAAGCTATAAATTATATTTTTTTCTTTAAACTGAAATACTGACGTGCAGGTGTTTTAACAATCGAAAGAGATTCTGCTAGCAGGGTACACAATATTGGCATTTATAAATCTGCAGAATATTATACAAAATACTATAGGGATACGAAAACACCGTTGGTTATCCGAATTTTGAAGTATTACTATATGTTTTGTTACAGCATTTTATTCATCCCCTAGCAGGTGCTTACCTATACAAAAACTATTCGATTATTTATTATTTATAACAATATGGTTTGGTGGTATCGAGGCGCTACAGTAAAATAAATCAGTCAGATATGACGGTTTAAAAATATACGTATATACTTATATAATGTGTAAAGATTTATTATAAAAGGAATTCCCGAATCAATGGCGTCGTGTGTCTTTTTGAAAAGGTTTCAAACAGAAATCTGGAACAACGCCGCCACCTGCAACACCCACCGTGCGTTACATAAAAAAAAAAAGACCTTCTACGAGTAGTATAATGGAGACGGGTGCAACCACTGCTATACGTTATTTCATAGACTCGTATATCTGTAAGCAACCACTGCTACCGAAAAAACGATTTTGAGTGCAGTTCAGTTGATAGCGATGCTTTATCAATAATATGTATGTCATATTATAGTAAAATAAATAAATAAGCATTATATATTTTCTTTAATAATATTTGTTTAATATTGGATCGATTTTTCCGTTTTTCCCGGTTTTCTCATGTTTTTTTCCCAGATTATCACATTTGCTAAAAAAACTCTTGGAAAAATCGAAAAATAAGCTCCCCAAAGTACCTTCCCAGTCAGAGTTACTTTTAGAAAAAGCGCTATCATATTAAATCGGAGCAAAATTGCTGATATAAAAGTTGTACATACTCGTAGAAAAAAAGGGTATACTAGTTTTTGATTAATATTTAACATTTCGTACATTTTACACATAATTTTTTACTCAAACGATTTTCGTCAAAATTTGATATCATAATTCCTTTATAAAAAAAACAATACTACATTAAACTCAAATTTTTTCTTTTAAAAGATTCAGACTTTTATTATACCTCTTGTTAAATTTTCATGCAGTTTTGTTTAGTCAAATTTACCATACGGTTCCTACCGAATAAAAATTTCGTATGAAACTTCAAAATTAAAATATCTATAAATAGCTCAAAAATGGCTTAAATATTTTTTAAAATTTTACCACGTATAAAAAAAGGTAAATATAAGTCATTTTCCAAATTTTAAGTTCATAAGATGAATACGAATATTTTTAACTGGATTTTAATAAAAATATTACAATTTTAATAAGAAGCCTAAAAAAGGTTGAAATGTTTGAAAATTGTACTAAGTGTAGAAAAGGCAAACATGAGTTTTCTCCATAAAGTATCATCCCAAGAAAATTTCATTTCAGAAAGAGGTTTACATCGTATACAATGGAGTAAGATTTCTGGTAGAATTTTTATACACAGTATAAAAAAAAATATAAATATCTTTGTAAAACCAATGCATTCTTCGCTACACCGAGAATCTAAAAATGCCATAAAATAAACATTTATTGTAACCTAGATATTATATAACTAAACGATAATATTATAAAAGAAAATTAAAAATCGGGAAATTATTACACATTAACATAAAAATCGGGAATAATATATTTCACAGGAAAATATTGCATCTGAAGTAAAAATAGGAAAGCTTTTGTTAGAAAAGAATTTAAAAATCCGAAAATAAAAACCCGAGAAGTTATATCTATTATCAGTACAATCAGTTATCTTACAACATCATTCCTGTATTTATCATTTCTGTGTTTTATTTTCCCGAATTTAATTGTTTCGGGGCTGATTTATGGAGGGGGGAGGCACCGGCGGGTATTTTCTCACACTTAGGTACGGAAAAATTATCTCAGATAAAATTAACAAAAATATTATATTATTTTTTAACATAATAATAATGTTGATGACGGTGATGATCGCGTAAAACAATATTATAATATTAATATTCTAACTGTGGACTGGACCATGATAAGCTTTAAAAAAATAAAAAACATGACATAGGTGTTGCTGGTTCAGCTCTATCTATTTTTGAATCTTATTTAAAACACAGGAAACAGAGGATTAAAATAAATTATGCTACTTCTATCTTTCAAACTATAAAATGTGGCGTACAAGGATACGATTATCATTAACTTTAATAGAACAAAAAAAATATGTAAAATATACTTAAATAAAAATGTTTGAATAAATAATAAAAAATACTTTTTTTCAAAAATTACAAAAAAAATATATTTCAATACTAAGTTATGTGCTATTGATTTTAAATATTGAATAAGCAACAAAACAGGTATCTTGTGATTTTTCGATAAAATCATTTTTTCTAGTAAAAAACGTCGTCCGTGTTTTTATAAAATAAAGAAATCGTGAAATTGTGAGTTTTCTTACGTTTTTTTCCCACTTAAGTACTTTTATTTACTAAATTGTATCAAAAATCAAAAAAATGACTTCTTCGAAGTACAATCTAGACAACTTGAGCTTTCAGAAAAGTTGTGGTTTTTAAAGATCGTAATCATATTATGAATGATTGGTGGGTAATGAAGGTTAATTTTTGCCCCACAATTCAAAAGACTGATGTGTAGCCTGTGTAATAGATTTGATGGTTACAATCATTTAAAGGTGATTTGGAAACGAGACGACTTTTGAAATCAATATTAAGATAGTCAACAAATTGGGTAGTTTTATTTAGAGCTATGCCTAGTGGGGTGCTATAGGTATGCACAGCCCACGCACCGGGCACTTTGACCATAGGGGCTCTAAACAGAGATCAAGAGATCAGGAAGGTAATACAAATTTCAATACTTCTGTAATTGAAGATTTTTAAAATAAATATACGAGTGCTCGTTTATGGATAGGTTTAGCATAAAAAATTATGATAACTTTTTTGCTTATTTGCCTATTAATAAATTTATCCGCCACTGGGCACTGATTTTATTAAGCACGGCATTTGTTATATTGTTTATTAATAATTTTGTATGCATACATATTGTTATAAATTGATTTAATAAATTAAAAATATTCTATTTCCATAAGTATAACTTATAAGACTATAGACACCTAATTACCAATACTGGAAACATTCCGGAGAAAGTTTTTTAAAAAAAAAACTTAATTCTGTCCTTTCGTAGAGGATATTTAGATTTTTTTTCCTGTACTATAAAATGAAAACGTTTGTTTGTTTTTTAGCAAGAGTTTAAAAAACTATTTAACCGATTTAAATATTATTTTCATCATTATTTAAAGAATTTGTTTTTGCATTTGAGTTCAAATTGAATTGAATAACGTATCCGTTTTATCCGTCACACAATTAAATACATAGTTATTTTTAAATAAAATATGAACTTTGTGCCTTAATGATAACTTGAATATATTGTTCTGTAGGTTCGGTTTTATTGATCTATGAAGTTGATCATATAACACATATAATCAAATAGTAGATATCAACAGAAAGTAAAAGAGATATTGTTTAATATTTTATTTATTTTTCGTTTATATATTTTAATAACAAACATATTAAAAAAAAAAAAAGTATAGTGAGATATCTACATTAAAACAATGATTATAAATCTTTACCTACTTTTTGCAATTATTACAGGCTGAGATTACAATACTAATGTATTATTGTACCATGTGAAGTAACAATCGCTTGTTACACCAGCCAATATAAATGTACACGAACAATCGCAAACGATTTTTAGATTTCTTTCAAATAAATACCATTGGTCCGTTGAATAGTCTCCCCCCACGACCTATATACGCTGTTCAGGGTGAATCGTAGTCTGTATTTTTTCTTCTTTGAGATGAATTTGGTGTACTGTAAAGGTGGTAGTGGGAGGGATGAATGGTTCAAAACGCTATCCTGGCCCGGCATGCTTTCCTCAATCTTCAGTCTTTCCTTGTATAGTAATCGTGTTTCATTTTACTCGCATTTTATTACCTGGTGAATAAAATCAATTTATTTTATTAAAATTCAATAAATATAATTTATTTAAATCTAAATAATTTAATTTATAAAAATTCCACATGGAAAACATAACCGTTGTTTTATTGGGATTACTGGTCTGCGTGATTGAAATTGGTAAATGATTTAATTATATGCACATTTAAAATTTAAAATTTAATTATTATATACGCTGTATAAAATGGAAAATTTAATCCTTTCGATCCTTAATTTTATTCGCCTGATGGGTAGGCTCACTAGTGTAGAAGTGAAATTAGAAAGTAGTTTCTTTACATATTGTAGGATAAAAATATAAATAATCGCAAACAAAAAACTATTCTGAGTAGAGAAGAGTGAGAGCTAGATTAATAATGTTTTGTTGCTAAATTTTAATTGAAAATTCATTAATTATAATAAACTAGATTAATTGTTTTTTCCCTGTTACTTACGTGAAATGGTTTTGCAACGGTAGTTGGTAATGCAAACTCGGTTTTCAACATGTGATCTCTGGGACGACAACATGTACGTAGGTACCACTACTAGACATATTATAAAATTGACAATATTGAGTAATTTAACATTACACATATAATATTCGTATAATATCAAACTTAAAAAAACTATAATTTCAAAATTAAGTCAGTCCCCGCAATTCTGATTTCATCATCGTGATGGTTTAAATTTAACCTTGTTAGGTACCAAATTGATTTTTATAAATATATATTAATTAATTTATATACTAGTTAATAGGCGTTTGTTTAAAAATCATGTTACTAAATTTGTAATTAGGTATACCTATACATTGTGTAATCGTTAGTTGAAAGCATTATATAAATTCATATATCTATTAAATAAATTTGAATTTTTTTTTAATGGGTTACAAACCTCGTTATAAAATTAATAAACTAGTTAAACTATTTTTATGTGATTTAATTTCACGCAAGTACGTAACAAACTGCATAATTTTTTCAGATTCTGAGTAGAGCGAGGAATGTATTGGTTTTGCAATGATCTTATTTTTAAATTTTTTTTTTTAATGTGAACACTTTTTATACTAGAAAGCATACTCCGATTATTAAGTATATCACCTTTTTTGGAAAGAAATGTTCTTTGGGTTGTATTTTAAAGAGGTCATTTTTTTCTCAATTTTAATTATCATTAATATTCGAGATAATGAGGAAAACCGGGTTAAAAATAAGGTTGTAACTGGCAACCGATTTTTTTTTATTTTTGGTTATTATTAAGTTTTTATAATTTTAAATCTTTTTTTAAGTAATCATTGTTGTCATGAAAATACATATTGTTTTTCAATATGATGCTCACGATCTTAATAAAATTGAAAAAAATAGGAAAACATTAAGGTCTAAGGAACACAATATCACAAGCAAAACATCTGCTAAAAAATTTTTTGAAAAACCCTAATATATATATATTTTAAACTTGTGTTGCTTTTTAATAAAGGGTATCACTTATTATTTATTTATCTATCTAGATTTATCTTAGTCATTCTATTTCTAGATTTCAAATGTTAAGTAAACTGAATAGATTTAGTAGAACATAAAATGAAACGTTTATTAACTGGGCTCAGAGCGTTCAAATAATATCTGGGAATGTTTAATCACTAGGTTTCAAAGTTTTTTCTTAAGAAAACTCATTTAAATAAGATAAAATTAATCTAATGTTTTAATTTTCTAATATTCGTTTTTAAAATAATAAGTTTACTAATCGGTTTGTCCAAATTAAATAAATATATTTTAAATGATCATTTTATCAATACATTTTAAAACCAAATAAATCCTAAACTATTCAATAACTGGAAAGTTTGTTCACTCTATATTTTAATTTTATTAATATGTTTATATTTGACATAATAAATATCATGACAATATCTTATGTTCTCAGTTAAATATTATTATGAAAAAATAAGAATGCAAATAAAATTATATACTTAAGGTATTAAACTAATTATTAATTGTAATATTTTTCAGTTTGTCATGCCCCAGAAATAACCTATGTCAACAAATCTATTATCCGTAACATAGGCGAGATGGCTCAATTTAGTTGTTGCATTATCGGAAATTATAATAATGTTCCAGTATGTTGGTTTAAACTAAATACTGCTAAAATGATAGAGCCATTAATGCTCTCTAATAGTGGAAATTTGAACATACCATCTGCACGCTTCACAATACAGGCTAATGATAACTGTTATAATTTAACGGTATTTGAAAGCTAGTTTTATTTGACCATCAATTTTATAATAATTGAAATGTTTAAAAATAATTTTAGATTCGTGATATTCAAGAAATTGATGACGGTGTATATCAGTGTGCGATTCAGATCGATTTACACACAAGATCATCAGCCGATATTATGTTAAAAGTGAAGAGAATTCCTGTAATATTGTACAACTCGACGAAATCTGTTTTTGTTACAGAAGGTTAAGAAATTTTACACATTAAAATTTAAAATATTAGTTTTATTTATTCAGTTTTTTTGCGTATTACAGGTGAACCTGTAAGCCTTGAGTGCTACGCAGAAGGGTACCCTAACCCGAAGATTTTCTGGAAAAGAACGAACGCTGAAATATTACCAGCTCCATATGTTGGATCAATATATAGGTACAACCTACTTACAAATTACAATAATATATTTTAGTAATTTAAACAATTATAAAATAATGAGTTCATTCTAAAAGAAAAATTTAATTTTACAGAGGAAACATTCTACAAATTAAGCAAGTAAACAGGAAGGATCGAGGAACATATAGTTGTATAGCTGATAATGGAATTGGTCGTGGTGCCCGACATAGTGTTGCTGTACATGTACAATGTGCGCCATCCATAACAATTCCTAGGCCTAAATTAGTAGAAGCATTTGGAAAAAATATAAATCTTGAATGCCATGTTGATGCATTTCCTACACCGGCCATAATGTGGTTCAAAAACGGAAACCAGATATATGAAAATCATAATAGTTACAGGTAATTTTGTAATTGAATAATCAAATATAATTAATTGTTGTAAAATATTGTTAAATATTTAATATTTATATTTAGTATATCCGAACGTGTAATGACGGATGAAATCACAGCAGGAATTCTATCCTTTGTCATTACTGCAGACATACATGGAGACAAATATGGAGACTACATTTGTAAAGCAATTAATGGCCTTGGAACTGCTGAAGCTGTTATTAAAGTGGTTCCAGTTTCTATTTGATTTAGATAATTTATGGTAAATTATTATTTCACATTGGTTATATTATGTTTTAGATTCTGAGTGAAGCGAAGATACTTATGGTTTTACAAAGATATTTATTTTATTTTATTTTTCTGTGGATAACTATTCTACTAGAAATCTTGTTCCGATATTTAAGTGTAGCACCTTTTCTGAGAGGAAATTTGACTGGGGAGGTTTATTATGAGGATCATTTATCGATTTTTCCAGGAGTTTTCACGATAACTGGAAAGTAGACAAAACGTATAAAAACCGGGAAAATAAGTACAATATTAAAGAAATATAATCAAAGAAAATGTATAATACTTATATAATTAATTTACTACCATAGGACATATATATTGTTGACAAAGCAACACTATCAACTGAACTCCGCTCAAAATCTTTTTTTTGTTAGCAATGATTTATCATTAAAGATATGTATTAAAATACCGGCTGTATCCTACCTTTTCAACTTCCTATCTACAGCAGTGGCTACACCCACGTGCGATGTATGTCCGTCCTTATTTATTCGTGTCATAAAAAAAAATTATTCTTAAAGTATTAATTTGTATAATTTACAAATTGATTACAATGCATATATTGAAAAGCACAACACATTTTACTTATCATCTATACTTGATACTAGTTTCATGTAAATATAGCAACACATATGTTTTTAAAATATCTATTAGATCTTGCCCGGATTAAGGGCTGTAGGGGTTTGGCGGCGCCCATATTAGTACAAATAAGCAACAAAAAAAAATAAAATATAAAATATTTGATTCAACTCATAATATTGTTTTTATACCCCCGCCCCCACCAAAGACGTGACCCCTTCTGAACCTCATTAATCCGGGTATATATTAGGTATAGATATATTTAATAATATTATTTATTTTTTTATAGAAGCACCAGCAAATAAGTGAACATCTCAATAGAATTTTATTACATTTTGAAGTATCAAAATTATTTCAGTGCTCATCTATTATTTAAGATTTTATTTCCCACAAACTTATAATTTAATAAATAGTTTTAGTCTACAAAAACAAATGTATTAGTCATTTATAAAGTACTTTACATTGTATTTTTATTATGAATTATACGTATTTTACCATAGATATTGTCCACATAATAATTGATTGTCATGTGATATTACATTTTATTTTATTGATTATTATTATTTATTTCATCATAACATTTTGAATAAATATTACAATGTACAAACATACTTAATATACTAATATAATGTTGATACCTAATCCTTGTGAGTTATGTTTGAGGTAATATTAGAGAGTTTTATATACAGGGCTTCAAACCGAAATGATTTTTAGTAATAAATGGTTTTAGTTCTTCCATTTTTTTCGAATACATTTTATAAATTTTAAAAACCGGTTTTAAAATTAATAAAACCGGTTAATTTTGTTATTTTCGTTTCTGATTGTAATGAAAAAGGTATTGGTTTTACCAAGATTTTTATTTTTTGTCCTGTATACAAAAATTTGACCTTACGAGATGTGGCTGTTAAATAACGAGACTGATCGTCTAGAGGGCACCCTAGATGGGTAGTGAAAAAAACGAGTAATGCGTTGGGTATCTAGATATCTTATCTATGCACGTACCAAAACACGTTTTCATCACTATTATAGTATTTGTGCAGTAGTGGTTTGAAACGAACGTGTTTTTTTCTCGTGCCGAAAACCATGTGTGACGAAAAACATGAGCAACGGATAAACGTAAAATTTTCTCGTTTAACTAAAAAAAACTCCAACTGAGTGCTATAAGTTGTTAAAAGAGGCCTATAGTGAGGATTTTCTATCTCGGGCGCGTGTTTTTGAGTGGCATAAATTATTTTCTGAAGGTCGAGAGTGCACCGGAATCCAATTCAATCGTAATCCAAATTCAAAACCGTTTTCTTCGATATCAACGGTATCGTGATGACTGAATGGGTTCCAGAGGATCAAACTGTGAACCAACATTACTATTTGACAGTTTTGGCAACATTGCGCGAATAAGTTCGTAAGAAACGGTCGATATTGTGGAAAAACAAGTCGTGGATTGCACCAGGATAAAGCGTGAAGCGTTATTTGGCCGCTTAAGGCACTCCAGTACTCGAACACGCGTCTTATTCACCCGACTTGGCACCCTGCGACTTTTATTTGTTTCCGAAGATAAAGTCTGCCTTAAAAGGATTCCGGTTTGAGTCGATGGAAGAGGTGAAACAAAAATCGGTGGAACTCCTGAATGGTCTTACGAAAACAGACTTCCAGCACTGCCTGGAGCAATGGAAGAAACGAATGAAACGGTGTGTAGCGAGGGGAGGGGAGTATATTGAAGGGGAGCATTTGAATGTAGAATAACTTTTATAATAAAACACTTTTTCGTAACCAGTCTCGTTATTTAATAGCCACACCTCGTAGATCTTACTCAGATATATACGCGGAGCATCATTTCTAAAAGGAAATGTTGTCCAAATGGTACTCTTGGGAGGTTATTTTTTTGATTTTCCTAGTGGTTTTCATAATATCTGGGAAAAACCTAAAACGTAATAAAACGTAAGAAAATCGGGAAATTTACAAAAAAAAATGTTTTTATTATTTTGAAATTTTGTTATTTGTTATAATTCAGTTATAAATATTTGTAAGGACATGAAATTTGATAGAAAACTTATTTTCATTATTTCTAGACGTGTTATTATTTGCAAAAAGTTTTAGCCATGTTTGAGATATTTATAGATATTTTAATTTGAAAGTTTTGTACTTAATTTTTATTCAGTAGGGACTCTGTGGTTTAATTATTAGACTTATCACATATGCTTGAAAATTTAACAGGATATTTATTAATTTTACGTTTTTGTCGAAAAAAAAAAAAAGTTGATATAGTATTTTTTTTATAAAGAAATTTTGATATTAAATTTTGATGAACATTTTTTGAGTAAAAAATAGTTTTTTTTTTGAACATATGTGTATTTCCTATTTAAGAAGGATGGTGAAGTCAAAATTGAGCAGACTGACTAAGTTTCGAAATTTAGTTTTTTGAAGGTCAGATTTTATGTAGATATTATGTGTTTATGTTAAATAATTCTATAATATAGTCTATATTGTCTACTTTACTATACGTTTATTGTAGTTGAATTGTCATGAGTACGTATTGTTATATTTGGGATCGTGGGTTCATACCCGAGTTCGAAAGGTAACTTTTTGCACTTTTTTTTATTTTTACCTAATTAGGGAAAAAAATAAATGCATTTTAAGTGTATCTAGAGACCTAGATTTTGCTAAATCGGACGGTTTTAATCGAAAAATACCGTTCGATTTGTTATGCAAATTTTCTACTAGAAATCTTGTTCCCGTGTATCAAGTATAGTTTATTATCTGAAAGGAAATTTTTTATCTCCATGGTTTAAAGAGGTCATGTTTGTGAGTTTTCAATCAGTTTTCTTTAAAACCTGGAAAAACCAGGATAAAATGTCGGAAAAACATTCTACTAGTAACTTTCATCTTTTCTACTAGCAATTTTGCTCAGATTTACAATGATAACAATTTTTCTAAAAGTAACTCTGACTGGGAAGGTACTTTGGGGAGCTTATTTTTCGATTTTTCCAAGTGTTTTTTTAGCAAATGTGATAATCTGGGAAAAAACATGGGAAATCAGGAAAAACGCAGAAAAAAACGGAAAAATCGATCTAATATTAAACAAATATTATTAAAGAAAATATATAATGCCTATTTATTTATTTTACTATAATATGACATACATATTATTGACAAAGCATCGCTATCAACTGAACTGCACTCAAAATCGTTTTTTCGGTAGCAGTGGTTTATCTTTGCTTACAGATATGCATTAATTTCCCTATAATAGTGGCTGCAGCTGTCTCCATTATCCTAGGACGTCTTTATATATTTTAGTTACATGTAAAACTGTCAAATATTCGTGTTACAGCACTCGATATAATAATAACTTGGAACTATGTAAGCATTAAGTATAGCATATTAGTTCATAATGTTTATCAACTACTATAAAATACTACTTGTATGAAATTGTTAATTTTATAAAAAACTAAAAATTTAGCTATTTAGTGGATGAAATACTGTGACGGTAGTCTCACCACAACCTATTTAATAATAGCACCAATGATAATACTCGGCTGTCTAATTTCTATCATAAAAGTATAAAACACAATAACCAAAAATATCATGTATATTTAATCAGCATGAAAGGTGGCAATATAAAATAACTCAAAAACGAAAAATAATGTTGGTTAGACATTTCGTTTTCGTTCATGTAAATTTTTCAATATAATCGATTTATATTGAAACTGGTTTTAACCGGTTTGAAGCCCTGCATATAATAAACTAATAAGTACCTAAAAAAAGACGTCCTAGGATAATGGGGACGGGTGCAGCCACTAAGACAAAAAATAGCCAAAGGAAACAGTAAAGTGTAGTTTTATGGTTTTTTAAATTTAATTCAAAAACTTTTGTACAAGGCATAAAAGTGTAAAATAATAGCATGTATGTAGACTATATAATTTTCTGCAAAAAAGGCTATTACAATATTTTTTGAAAATGTATGATTTTCTGAAGAAAAAAGTAAAATATGAAATATTATATTATATTTTACGATAATATTAATAAATTTGGCAACGGTTACAGTTATGGTAAAATACAATTCATATAAATTGTATGATATTTAATTTCCTATAAAAATGTACCAACCAAAAAAATGTTGGCAAATAAACCATTCAAATGTTACAGATGGATTTATGTAATGTGTAGTTAAAAATCACTAAAACAATTTCGCTGGGCACAATCAAGCGATCAAAATTATTTATTTAATTAAACTGAATAATATCATCGTAACTACTTTTATTCTGAATATTGAGTTCTTGGAATAATAATATTTAATTTTACCATTTAAAACATATTGTTTTTTTTAATAATCATCATAATAGATTAACAATGTTCTCCTTTTTTTATAATGTAAAATGAATTCATAAACATAACAATAATATATATTTTTCTTAACTCATAATCATTTTTTTTTATGATATTTTGATTGTTATAAAGAGTGAATAATATAAAACGGTCGTAGATAGTAGTTTCATCGTGCAAATTAAAAAGTGGTTTTATTTAAAATAGATCGCGGTATAAAAAGAAACGTCTTCTAGTTTAATCTAACTACCTAAGTATAAAGGTCTAATCTAAATAACCTGCGTGAACAATATTATAAATAACCTTACATAATATATTTGTTTGCAGATGTGCTAATAAATAATGTAACACGTTCATTTATAATAATAAACTTGACAACGTCGCTTCCATTTTTGCGCGCCATCGCGGATCGTACGCTTTAGTAAGATCTGAAACATATTCATTGTTGTTCTGGCACAGTGCTCAATACCCCCCAAAAGAATGTGCAAAATATTACCACCTGCCCACAAATATATACACGTATATACAATATTATATTATATTATTAATCCGAGTACACAAAACCAAGAACCATGTACAAATCTATAGGCAACACCGCATCCTTTGTCGTACATCTTACACAGCAGGTGATATTAGAAAGAAAAGACTGTTGTCCTTTAGAATATAATGGTGAAGATTCCACACGTGCACATTCTTGATGTTTTTCTTTCTTTAAAACTGGAATTTTAAAATACGTTTGTAATATATTTTATGTTCACCCTCGTCAAACGTATTGAATACAAATACAATGTCGACATCAAAAAAAAAAAAAAAACATACGAATACTGATGTTCCATACTAGAGCTCACATTTTCACAAACACATAAGATGTTCACATATGTTATGTTCACATAACACATTGTATCTATATAATTGTGTTATAAGTAGTAGGTACTATGTATACATCTAGGCAGTAGCACAACTAGTGGAGGTTAGGGATTGTGCTACCCCCCCCCCCCCCGAAATATGTTCGGGAATTTTTTGCGAATTCTAAGTAGTACGTAGTTGTGTGATTTATATTCCGATTTGAAACATAATGTTGTAATATCATGTTTAAATAAGTGAACAGCTACGGCGTAGTATTGTTTATAACTATAAGTATAATAATAATAATAATAATATTAATATGCTATTAACTCTATGGTAATGACTTATTACAAACATGTTCAGCGGTTGGTTTTATGTTATCGGCGTGGTTTTATTATCAATAGAGATAGTAGAATAACTAGATACCATAAATTATTGGTTAACAGTTAAATGTTCCAATTTGATTATTAATTTTTAATTTTGCATCTAAGTTGTAAATTGTTTATAATTATCATTACAAATTAAAAATTGTATTTAAAATGAGTGAGAAAAGAAAAAAATCAAGTAAAGTATATTTAAATATATAAATATATAATTATTAATACGAGTCGTAATAATTGTTAATAATATAATTGTTTTCCTATATGCGTTGTCTATAAATGAATGTTAAACAATTTAAAGATTTTACTCATAAAGTTAACTTAAACTTACTCCCTCCACATCAGCAAACATCATTCGAAATTAATTATTTTCAAATTCATAACCTCCCACCCCCCCGAAAAAAATTGAATCCAGGTTGCGTCATTGATTACAGAAAAACATGTTTAATATACATTATATTTTTCACAAATCGGTTATAACTTGCCAACGAACACAAAAATACTGTTAACATTAAATTATTAATAATAAATAGCAAAATGTACGTAACAGATACGTAATACGGTTGTCGTATTCATTGCAACTTTGAACTGTGAATTATAATTTTAACTAAAATAATTTACCGATTATACTAGCATAAAATAATAATTCACAACATAGAATATATCTAACGTGTGTACTGCGGTAGTGAATGTAGATTGTAGTATAACTGGTTACGACCCACCTGCGCCCCGGAGTAGCCCATTTGCGTCTTGAGGAATGTGGACAGATGCGCCCGAAAGATAAGGTATTACCTGCCAATATATAGCCGAAATGCGTCAATTTCGCATACAATGTTACCGTCATGATTTCTCATTGTCATTTAATAATTCTGTTCGTAGCATGTAATGTACATAATATTATGTAAATGTACCCTAACCAAATATGTGTGTATTATAATAACACAAAAAGCTTAAATTAGATGTGCACTTGATCAATATAATACTGTTTACTCGATTAACAAATTAAAATTTTAAGACTGATAACTCGGAAATTTGTGTAAATGTGCAATGGCCTCATTAAGTGATTTAAGAATGGGAGGTAGCACTTTTCGTTGTTCACAGCATAGAGATTTTCTAATATTATTAATATCAGAAAATTTGGACGACTATACGAAAATAGCTCTTATTATTTTAGTACGTATTATTTTAATTAGCTGTAAATTTTCTATTGAACATTAACTTCCGGCAAAAATATATCTCCAATAGAATCCGGTCTATGATTATGTATGTCTTTTTAATATCAATTATTGTCGATTTTAAATGACTCGTTTTTACATCCGCACTACAGTTTTTTTAACGCAACGCCAACTTATATGTTTCGAAACCAAATTTATACTGAAGTGGAATTCAAGTTTATGAAAAATTAAACATTGACGGTTTTTAGTTAAAAATTAACTTTGTCAAGTTATAATTGTAAATGGCAAAATTAGCACTTAAGAAGTGTAAAGAATAATAATAAACATAAAAACCTTTTTATAAACCAATATTTTTACATAATATTTTTCATAGTTTATACAAATATGTATTATGTATAGAAAAAAAAAAAAAATAAAGAATAATAATAACTTAATCAGAGTTAAAAAAAAAATTATAAAATGAAGTCCATCCTGTTTGAAGGTGAAGCAAATTTTGAAACTACTTTATCTGGGTCTACTGGTTTGTCATTATGTATTGATCGAAAAGCTGTGTGTCAGTTTTCACTGGTAGTTGATTTCATGTGATGTAAACTTGAAAAAGGCCGGTAATGCTGTTGCAGTTGATATTGAAAGGAAAATTAAGATTTCAGGCATTTTTATTTATATTTAGATAAAATGCATCATCGTACATGTTTATTATTTTATAAAAATATTAAAAATTAAGTAATCCAATTTAGTAGTTTCTCTACCTCACCAAACACCATCCGAAATTGAATTTTTTTCAAATTCATAAATCCCGGTTGCGCCACTACATGTAGGTACATATAGGACTTATTCCTTTATTATATTTTATTGACTATTGAAAAAATTACGAATTGATACGGTGTACACATTACTTTAATCAGTATGCTCTCTTCAGTGCACGGGTGATATCGATATTAAATCGAAAAATTTCTAATTGAAAATGTCTCACAGAAAAAAACGCAAGTATTTTGTAATCATTTTGTGCAGTAGTGTTGCAGGCCAAATATTTGCAATAAATATATGATATTATTATACGGTTCACACTCTGCAGACTCATCCATATAAGGCGGCCGTCGTTAACATCGGACGACCCGTGGTTAAGGGTGTGTTTAGCCGAGCATGGCAGATGTGCGACGCTGCCATATAGTCGCCATCCGGTTATTCGACATTATATTGACATTGTTACATTATACACCGGACCGCCGCCCCCGGAGTCGTTATTTACGGGGGTGGGAGGGGGATTAGAAATAACGAGAAGAACCTTTTGTATACGATTTTTCGGGATGACAATGTCGTACCGTCGCACAATGGTCTTAATTTAGCTTGCCTAAATTTATTACCATCCAACTCAAAAAATCAATAATTAATTTTTAACCATAATAAACAAAACACAGTCTAACTAGTATAAGGATAAAACTAAAATTCGTTTTTGACTATCCGTTTGCTATTTACCGTGGTTTTTAACATTTCGTATGACGTCATGGATTCGTTCGCCGCGGCGCCGCGCCGGCTATAATATATTATTAATATAATACACGGCAATATACATCCGTTTTTGGTTTATTACGTTAAATTACTACTAATGAATGTATTTTTTATCGAATGACCTAATCAAATGAATTTAAAAGTAACTTATAATCTTTCTATTCGAATAATTATTTCACATTTTGGGGTAGTATATTAGAAAAAAATAACACGGCTATCAAGAATTTACCATACACGTTTACTGAGAACGTGTGTAATATTGTTTTGAAATCGTGTAACTATAGATTATGATTATTAAGGTATTTATAACTTTAACAGGACGATAAGTTTATAATATTGTTATGAAAAATAAACATCGATGATAAAAAATTATACAAAATTAAAAATAAACTTATAGCAGTACCGCAGAATATAACAAGCACTCTTATGGCAGTGGTGTAATATAAATTATAATTTATTGTTTTACTAAGATATTTTTTTTTTATGCTGTGTATAAAAATACTAACAGAAATCTTGCTCAAATGTCAGATCTATACGCGTGGCACGGTTTCTAAAAGGAATTTGGTCTAAATGCTACTTTCGGGACTTCATTTTTTGATTTTCAAGTGGTTTTCATAATATCTGAGAAAAATCAGAATAAAATATAAGAAAAACCGGAAATTTACGAAAATAATGCTTTCATTGTTTTTCAATTTTGTTATTTATTGTAATTCAGTTAAAAATATTTGTAGAAACTTGAAATTTTGAAAAACAGTTAAAAATTGCCTTTTCTAGACGTGGTAAAATTAAAAAAAAATTTAAGCCATTTTTGAGCTATTTGTAGACATTTTAATTTTGCGAGTTTTGTACGTGATTTTTATTCGGTAGGTACTCAGTGGTAAAATTGTTAGATTTAATAGAATTATTTGAAAATTTAACACGAGGTTCATTAAAAGTCTTACTTTGTGGTAAAAAAAGAAAATTTTGAGTTTAATGTAGTATTTTTTTTTTTTATTAAGGAAATTTAATATCAAATTTTCACGAACATCATTGAGTAAAAAATGATGTGAACAAATCTAATTTTTCATTTTTTTTTTTTTTTTTTAACATATTATGTATAGTGCTGATTTAAGAACGATAGTGAAGAGAATTGAGCTGACTGACTAAGTTTCGAAACTATAGCTTTTTGAAGTTCTGATATTATGCGAATATTATATTTTATGTTAAATAACCAAATATTGTCTTCTCGGTCGTATTTGAATAGTTTTACGTTTTACTTAGATTATTTATATTAGCGCCTTGGTCATAGGCAGCTTAACTGACGCACTCTCTTGCACGTTTGGCTACGGTCAAATTGCACTGAACTCTATACATGGAACGTGCATTAGGTCGTTAAACGTGATCCCCTATCGGAAAGCTTCATATTGAATCCGTATATGGAATAAACAATAATTCATGGAGAAATTAACCGGGTGTTGTTATATTTCATGATAATAATGTACGTATTATAGCGTAAATGTCATATGTACTAGCTATAGAGTATATTCTATGTAGGTACTTCTATAAAAGACACTTAATAACATAATAATCCCAAATTAGATTGATTTTTTCATAAAAGTTATTAATATAAGTTACTTCTTACATTTTTTATTTTGTTCAACCAATTTTGAAAACGATTCAATTTCAGCTCACTAATTTAAAAATAAAACTAAAATTGATATAAGTACATGTACTAGTAATTTTTTTTTTACATTACACTACTTCCTTTCTTATTTTCTTAAATAACATTATTAAAGTTATATAATATTATAATGTGTATTATATTTTAAAATTCATACACATTTTTCTGAAAGTGTAGTTATAGCGGTTTTTAGTAGCCTCATCGACAAACATTTGTTCATGAACCTTGATTTTCACATTTTTGACTAGAGATAATCATATTACAATACTGATAAAAAACTATATCCCTATGTTTCATCAGGATAAGAAATTTCTACGAATTAAAAAAAAAATATACAGGAAAAAATAATCGAAAAATCTTGACACGGTTATCTATACTTCAAAATGTTTGAATTTTAAAGTGATAATTTTTACTGTTTATTTGAGATTTTTTCTTACCAATACCTATTTATTATCACCCTATCGGCTATTTCTGATTTCCACACATAGAGTTATATTACTTTATGTTTCTACATAAAGTTATTGTTATTTTCTGATATAATCATAGATTATTGGTTTATTCTCCATGTTTTTCATGGAGTAAATCACCATCGGAATCAATATGGTGACCTCCTATTGGGGGACACTATTCAATACACAAATCACATGCAATGCGCGTTCCATGTATAGCGTTTAGTGCCAAATTGTCATCAGGGGCTTGATTTCCTACTCTCAACGCCTTACGCCTATACAACCACACTTGCACGCTTACCTATGAGTTTGGTTGCCTTCATATCCGTGTACTGATACAGGAGAGCATCTTTTTTGTAACTATCTACTTAATTAATAGTTGAACTTAAAACTAACCTCACCATTTCACTGGCGGTGATGTCAACTTTTGGCTCAATCACAAGTCCTGGATGCCTCGAACGGGTCACAGATGTTGTTTTATGGGCCGGAGGAGCAGCATAGACACGTCCAATGGTCTTGTCGAGTGGACGGTAATAAAAAACAACACGGCAGGTTCGGTGTAAAAGAGATTTTAATCGTTCAAATAATTCTACATCAACATGGGAAAAAAAACAACGGGAACTGTCTCGTCACACAAATTACAACAGTGGCGTCGAGCCAGTACAGATAAAAATAATTAAAATACGAAAATAAACGACGACTGAACCGTGCGTTTTTTATACAAAACAAAAAAGATATATAATTTTACAATCGATCGTACGACGACGCAAATTTAACGACCGTTGAACAACGATAACGGCCATCTTATTTTACACACACGGGTGGTCTGCTCTGCGGAGAAAGTTACATAATGGACTAGACGCTTCCCTACACCGCGAACTTCGGACGCCGGCCTATTTTATCACCTAAACCTAACATTGCCTTATATTAAAAATTATTATTATAATAAGTTATTATTAATAACTATACATTTGTATAATGAACACAAAAAAATACACACAATATTATTTGCGTTTAAATGCGTACCGGTTGCAGCGCAACACTTACTGATAAGGCGCTCGAGCAAACTATGTTTAAATTAAACTAACTTCATTAGGAAACCTTTTGGTGACTGCATGAATATAAATCAGTTAATTTATGTATCTATGTATCTAATTTATGTATTTATGTAAAATTTTAAAAAATAACAAACAAAAAACATTTAGTGGTAAGCGGTACTTAAATCTCTTGCTCCCGTATGCACGTGTAGTAGAATAAAAAGTAAAATAAAATCCTAATGGGTTATTTTGTAGTAGAATAATAAAATAAAAAATTAAGTGAAGTAAATATTAGGTAGTAGGTAGAACGTGAAAAGTGGAACAAAATAGTAAAATGTAGTATGTGGTGTGAAATGACGTTTGTGTGTAAAACAACGCGAGCATGTAGTGGTTTATTTGTTGATAAATGTGTGTATAAATCGTCTTATGTGTGTGTGTGTGATAATTTTGCGGTCATTATCGCCTCGTATGCAGGCTGTCCCACGAAGATGTACCCTTTGAATATCTCCGGAGATATTATTAGATTATATACATATTACTTACAGGGATGAGAACTACAAATATTTGTATTCATTTTTTTATGTAAAAAAATTAGAAAAAAATGACTATTTTATTATTTTTGGAAAACGTCAAGATAGTTGTTCTATAGAGTTTATTTTTCTGAAAATACACTGACAGAGTAAATTATTTTTTGATATCTAAAGTATTCTTTATAATAATTAAGAAAAACCAAAAATTACGAACTACACGATTTTTTCCAAAATATGGCACTTTTTATTATTTTAAATTTATATGGCTTATATTTTCTACCATAAATATTATTTATTTTGTTGAATTTTTAATCTTATTGGCGACCAAGGAAATCGTTTTTAGATTTTCGTCGCAGTTTTTCAATAAATTAGTAAAACCGAAAAATACGTAATAAAAACGGAGAATTTTACCTAAATATAATGCACTTTAATGCGAGACATTTTATTAAAACAGTCCTTGTTGAATTGTTGATATTACTGCAAAATTTACATATATTGAATTTATATATCTAATTATTGTGGTATTTATAACTATTTATAGAAATTTTAATTTTGAGAGTTTTATACGTACTTTTTTTGGTAGGTACTATGTAGATAAATTGTAAGACTTTACAGAAACGCATGAAAATTTGATAGAAGGTTCATTATAAATCGTACTTAATGGTTAATAAAATAAATTAAGTTTGATGTAGTATTTTTTTTTTTAAAAAAGATTTTAAAATCAATTTTTACGAAAATCGTAAATATTACGGCTTTTCAAAACATATATAATAGAACTTCGCTTCTAATAGTTTTTTGTTACCAATGGTTTATCATTGGTTATAGGTATAAATTAAATAAATGTATATATCCCGCCTTCCCCACTAACCATCTAAAACAGTAGTCACAACCGTACCCAGTATCAGCTCTTTTTTTTCTATTGTATTTTAACATTAAGTGTTAATGTAAATGTTAAATATATGTAGGTGCTGTATATACTATAATATTGTTTATGTGAACTGTGAAGACAGTTTTGTCACTTAAAGGACTTTTACTTTAAGGGTTTATAATAAATTTTAGAGAAACACTCATTTGCTGGTTTGGTGATGTACATATTTAAATATATTTATGTTGTATTCTTGTATTAAAACAAAACACGATAATAATGATAAAAAAATTAAATAAACGTTGTTCAAATAGTCAGGAACGCTGAACTTGACATTTTAGGCTGAAGTACCAACCTGTGGATGGTAAGACACATCTTATAATAAAATTGATAATTCATTGTTCAAAAAATTCAAGTACATATTCCCATTGAGATTTTCCACATAGAAACAGTGGCGGCTCTAGCGTACAGGCAGGGTGAGCAGCTGTCTGTATCAAAATGTGTGTTGTTCGTCTTTCAAAGTAGTATAATGTTGTATATAAGTAAAGTTAAGGATTATTAATCAAACAATTTAAATATATCCTTCAAATTTTTTTTATTTTTTAGCATTTTATCACCTCGATAATATATTTTATTAATATACAGTGTACTATATACCATATATTTTCTAAAAGAAGAAAATTAGGTATAATTTAAATTTTGATTTCCTCGGTCCTTCATTTTCCTATAGATGTATTTAAAACAAAAATCATATACTAATTGTAGGCTTATGAACTTCTAGCTTTAAAATACAACCAAATATGCACTAAAAGTTGTTCTGAACAAATATTAGATTCTAAGTGGAGAGAGAAATTTATTGGTTTTACAGTAATATGTTTATTTTTCTTTAATTTTTTTTGTTTATATTGTTTTCAAAAATTTTACCAGAAATCTTGCTCCGATGTATGAAGTGTAGCACTTTTTCTGAAAGGGAATCTGTCTGGGGTGGTGTTTTATTTTTTGGTAATTTTAAATAAATTTATTCTTTGATTTTCCCAAGAGTTTTACTAATAAATGAAAAAAACGGGAAAATTTACGAAATGTATAATTTTAAAATTGTTAATATTATAAATATTTACAAAACATGTTTAACCGAATTCTGCTCAGAATCTTTTTCATTAGCAATGATTCATCTTTTCATACAGATATATACATTAAATTTTCCCACCACCTTTCAAATTTCTCACGTTTGTTTATTTTTAAATTGGAACTGTATACTAAAAACTTTAAGCTTTTTTCTTCTTTGGGCTTCTCCAGTAGAAGCATCGTTATCCTTATCTTCGTCCCTCTTCTCTTACCTATACAATCTTATACAAATTCTCTTCCCCAAATATAGTGGTTACAGAACCTAAGGCGGACTACTATATTTGGTACACCTATCTATATCTGTGCAGTAGTTGCAGAATCGAAGGCGGACTACTGTATCTGCTAATCTATAACTCCTATATACCTATCTGTCGTGTATGTACTCTGTTTTGCTACAAATTTAAACGTGCTGACTTTCTATGGTGTCCCGTTGAAAGGCTATACACAACTTGTAATTACTCATATAAGTGTATTTTGGAGCGCTAACTTACGCTTTATGCCGTTAACTTTCGACCAATTTGCCATTGATTACAACAGTTGTCTATACGCCTGGAAAAGTGGAAAAAAAAAAAAAAATCGTCAATGAATTGACGGAAATCAAAAATTTGAACACTAATCTTTGTTTTAACTAATACTCTATCTATTTATGGACTTTTCAATATAGGATGCCATTTGAAGTTCCAAAGTAGGTTGTGGTTTTGCTCTCAAAAATAAGGTTGATAAAATAACATAAATATACAGTTACAGATCAGTTTGTTTCTTAAATGTTATAGAAAATAAATTGGGGAAAAAGTTAATACTTTCCGAGATAATGAGTGTATCCACTTAAATGGATCACCTGATACATATATAGTATAACGCGTCGCGTTACAGCACCATATTTGGTTGTCCACACATAGTGGTAACGTAGCGTCCGCGTTAGGTCGTAAAATCGTTTTCCGTCACACATGCACCCCTCATCGCTCACCCTTGTATTCAGATCTCTGATTATTAGAAGATTATTTCATTCTTACCGTTGTATGTAAAGTAGTGGATCCACGCACGATAAAATAATATTAACACCAATACCTATAATATTCCGCACGCGTTATATTCCCCCCTGATTCTCACCATTTTATATTATACCTACCATATTTCCTCACTGCGGATTCTTTTATCTTTTATTTTACTCTGTTTCTATTCTACTACATTAAAATTCTGTTTATTATCCCATCTGTTTTCATAATAATTGGGAAAATCGGTACAATATTAAACAAATATTATTAAAGAAAATATACATATATAAATATATAATGCGTATTTAATTATTTTACCATAATATGCAATATATCAGTGGTCTTCAACCTTTTTGGACCCACGCCCCATTTTTTTAGGCGTACATTATTCGCGACCCACATAAGACATACATAAAGAAAAACGTTTGTAGAAAACAAAAAAAACAAAAATCTTAAATTACTTAATACTTTCTAGTAGTACTGTTATAACTGAATAAATAAAAATAAAAACAATTTTTTTAAAATTAATAATAACTAAAATAATAACGCGACTAACATTTATTCGTCTTTAAACATAGCGACAACATCGAAAATGTTCGTAGATTATTGGACTTTTTAACGATAATAATATAATATATTTATTTTATTACTATCCCGGTTTATTCGTAAATTATTAATAATTAAACAATTATTTGTATACCTTATATAAATGTATAAACTTAATTTTTATTTTAAAAAGAAAGCTTATCGCAACCCAATTTTTAAGCTTACGTGACCCAAAAATGGGCTGCGATCCACCGATTGAAGACCACTGCCATATATTATATTATTGATCAAGCATCACTATTAACTAAACTCAGCTCAGAATAGTTTATCGTTTGCAATGGTTTATTGTTGCTTACAGATACATATTTAATTTTCTTCTGTATCCTGCCTTCCCAACTTCCCACCTACAACAGTGGTCTAACCCACGTGCGAAGTATATCCGTCTTTTTTACATATGGAGCTATGGGGGTAACTATAAATTCAATACTTACTTTTACAAGATGTACGTAAAATTAAGTATTTTATGGCGTTAACCTACATTTTGTAATTCAAATTGATATACTATTATTTGACAATTTTAATTCATTAAGTACATCGAGAGAGACTGAGTCAGTCTTTCTTTTACATACATTATTATATTATTTATATAATAATGTACTTATGTACCTATTACGAATTATTTGTATAAATATGTAAAGATCCCCAAAAATATAATTAATACCTACAATGTTTATCGTTTAAAGTTCATGTTTATAACAGGAAGTAAAAAGGCGCAGGGAAATTTCGTTTTTGATATATTTGAATATTTAACCACTCCCTTACTGTGTTATATTAAGTTGGCGTAAACAATTGTTGAATCAACAAATCAGTTAGTAGTCTATAAAAAAATTACCAATAATTATTACATAATAATATTACTAGGAATATTATATTTTTTTTTGTAATCTAACAAAGTCTGAAATGACCTCACTCATTGGTACTCGAATAATATTGATTTGTTTAAAATTGAGTTGTCATCATATCGAAAAAAAAAACACTCCCTCCGACTGACAGTCGTATATAACCATGTGTGTTCCTGCGGTGGTGTAGTTATTTTGGGACGCTGAATATTTCATTTCATATACTCCGATCCCTTTCCTAAAGATACTTCAGTATTCACTATGTGTGCACTGATAATACATATGTTATTATTATTATTGTAGTCGCGATGCTTTGGAGATTATGATTTTTTTTTATTAACTCGTTTATGATTTATTACCGAACTAATTAATTTTTCGACGAATCGCGAGCGACACAAAAAAAAATTGAATTGTTTTAAACAAATTATATATATATACGAACCACCATGTCTACAGTACACGTACCCATTGTAAAGACGAAGAAAATGGACAATAAGTATGGGTTTTTTAACGAAAACATGTTTCCGTCTTTCTTTTCTGGGTACGTAATTATGTATAAGTATATATTAAATTCTGAGTAAAGCGAGTATTGGTTATATAATCAAGTTAATTTTTTTGTTATTATTTATTATTATTACATTTTATCTGTAAACCACTTTTATACTAGAAATATTGCTCAAAATGTCAAGTGTAGCATTTTTGCTGAAAGTAAATTTAATTGGGGTGGTATTTTGAACAGGTCATTTTATGATTTTTTAAGCGATTTTCATAAAAATTGGGAAAAACTGAGAAAAAACTTAGGAAAAACGGGAAAATATACGAAAATTCATTATTATCAATTTGGTGTTTTGGTATAATGAAGTTAAAAATATTCGTAGAAACTTGAAATTTGAAGAGAAAACTTATGTTTGTATTTTTTAAATGCCATAAAATGTTCTAAACATTTTAGTTATTTTTGAGCTATTTAGAGACTAATTGGAGACTAATTTTACGGACTGTTTACATTATTTTTATTCGGCAGGTACTCTGTGGGTAAAATTGGTAGACCAAACAGAAATGCTTCAAAGTTAAACAGACAAAGTATATATGTCTTTTTTTTTTTTTTTATAAAAATTCAAAAATGTTATTATTTAAGATTTATGAGTAGCTATGTTATATTATATTACGTAGATAGCTTGCTGATAGATGACGATGAATATATAGGTAGGTAACGACTAAATAATATATTACATTCAATTATTATTAGACAGGAAAAATAGGTAGAAATACATCTATGTAAAAAAAAAAAAAAACATATACTTGTAAAAATATTGAAAATTATGAGCAGTTATAGCCGTTATAAATTTATCCTGTGGCATTGAAATATGTTTCTTAGCAAATTATATGAATAACCATAATGTATTTGAAATAGTTAATTTTAATCAGTAAACATATAGATGGACACTTAGTCAACTTTTTTTAATTGTGTCTACCTAATAAAATATTTTGAACAACATTTACATTAATTTATACATTATTAGGTATTATAAACCTATTCAGTTATATTGCAGCTGTCTATTGAATACAAATATCATAAATTCAAAAGGAAAATTTGCCAAAATAACTGCAACTATAATAGAAGCCACTTATAGGAATAGTCCTGAACCATGGTGAAATAGTGAAATGTGTAAATTAATCGATTTATTCCAATAGGCGATAGGTACTGTATTTATTTATACTATTAAAAAAATAATTTTTTTTTTTATTTAAAATAATTAATATATAATCTGATCCCTTGAGCTTAATAAGATAATATGTGTTGAGAGAAATTTGTAGAAATTTGTAGACAAATCTTAAAATAGAAAATTGTAAAACTTATTCTATTGTATATTTGTTATATTTTATGTTATCTTGTAAAGAATTGATCCATTTAATGATATCTGTCTTTTCGCTTGAATAACTTATTATGCCTTCATAAGTGTAATGTTACTCGTTTCTCGAAGCCTTTTTCATTTGCACGGTGCTGGACTATTTTTTTTAAGAATACACACTATGAGCTTTCTCAATTTTTTTATTTGATGAGGGTCTCTCTTTTTTCTATATCATCAGTTTCAGCTATTCGAGTGTTTGGGAATTCAAAACCACACTACAGATATTCTTTTGTTTCGGATAACCGATTACTATGGGTTGTTTTAATGATCCGATTGATTTTAAACGTTTAAATATAGAGTTGGCCCATGCCGAGACATTTTGATATTTAAAATAGAGCCTCAATAAGTTTAAATAATTGCTAGTCCCTTGCGAAAACTTCGATTACTCGAAAGAAAAACTATAGATAACTTGGATATTCTGTGCTCCGAATATAGACAGATAACGATAGATAATTTTTAAAGTTACATTAATCGTTTTAGTGGTTTGTTTGTAAAATAATTTTTTGCAATTACGTGATTGTATCGATTATCCGTGCTCTTAGTTTTATTCTTTAAAATAAAATAAAAGCTACCTAAGGAAGGCCAAAAATATTCTGAAATCTAACAAACAAATACAAACAAATTACAAACTGATTCAAGGTGGTATTGAAAAATCTAAAATATAAAAATAGGGGGGATAATGTCTAACGTACGTTAAATGTACATTCATAAATCATACTGTATTCGTGGAATTTCCTTGATAATATCAAATACAATATGCCGAATATCGGCCTATATGCAGTCCATTAAGCTCAAGATCAAGAAGAAATTCTTTACAGACTGTCGTCACTGTAGTTATCATTTTGTTGTTATCAAAACTATCGTTTTTATTGAAATAAACCTATTAACTTGAGACGAAAAAAAAAGAAAATATTGACAATTTTAACATGTCCATTTTATTGTCATAAGAATATTAATTGTTGTAAGAACTTCTAGAAAAAATATATGACATTTTATTTCGTCCGATTTCCAGTAAAAAAAGCAAATTATGTTTGTTTAATACAAAAAAAAAACCACACAAATTGTAAAACCAATGTTTTGGCTCGGTGCCCAAAATCATGTTCATCACTTAGACATACAATTTCAGAATTATTTTGATGACCTATTTTTTTCTTTTAAAAACATGGTAGCATATTATTTTAGGTTTTTTCTTTTTTCTTTTATATATAAAATGTTATAGATGTTACTATACTTATTACCTACTTCTACATAAGGAGTATTAATATGTGGTGATACCAACTTTGTTTTTTTAAATGAGAACCTATATTAAAAATTCCATAAATAGACGAAATATTACTTTAAATAAATGTTGGTATCAACATTTTTGATTTCCATTTAACCGTTAACGAGATAATCCATTTTTAAGTATTGATAAGGGAAGAGTAATGGAGCACTAATAAAACATCGAGCACCTGAATCATCCTGTACAATGATATTATCATTATAACGAAAAAATGTATATTACATTGTATGATTTAGTTCGATTCGGTCCGTCAGAACTTTTGGCATACGCAGCACGTGTCTAAAGTATATTTTTAAAACTTTTAAATTCATAGATAGAAGGATATATATTTGGTATTAATTACTATTCATTATAAATGATATTCCCTCTCTATACTATAAAACAATGGCAGACCCAGCTTTTTCATACGAGAGCGGGAATCTGAATATAACTAGCTATAAGTATAAAATCATTAAACATATTTAAATGTAAAAAAAAAAAAAGTAAAAAGTAAAGTAAAGTAAGTAAGCAAGTATAGAGTTGGTAGAAATTCATAATCCACTTGCTACTTAATCCTTCAAGCAAGGTAAAACGGGGATTTGGCAAATTAGCAAACTCATCCCCCTTCCATGACCATTCTTTCCCTTTATATCAAATTAAGTATTATTCGGTATAAGCCTAATTTGATAATTCTAATTTTTTGTGTTTTGTATACAATATCTATTACCTATCCATGTCTAATAAAATAAAACTTTCCTTGCTCTTTTTATTTACTCATTAAAAGTTTTAAATTTTGAATATGCTTTTAACTTAAAATGCGTAATTATTATTATTATTATTATTATTATTATTATATAGTTCATAGGTTTGCAATTTAAAAACCAAAAGAGCTGATATTGGGGACTGGTGTGGCCAATTTAGGTGGGTAGTGGGAAAGGTGAGATACATTAAATTATATTTTAATTTATACTTGTAACCAACGCTAAACCATTGATAATAAAAAAAACGATTCGGAGTGAATATTTACGATTCTTGTAAAAATTTGATTTTAAAACTCATATAAAAGTAAAAAAATACTACATTAAACTAAATTTTTTTTTACCACTATAAGTACGACTTATAATGAACCTTCTATCAAATTTTCAAGCATTTCCGTTAAGTCTTACAATTTATCTACGTAGTACTTACCGAAATAAAGTACGTATAAAGCTCGCAAAACTAAAATATCTAATGTATAAATAGTTAAAAAATAACTCAAATGTTTTGAAATTTATATCACGTCTAGAAAAATTAATTATACATTTTCTGTAAAAACTTTAAGTCTCTACGAATATTACCCCTGAATTACAACGAAAAAACGAAATTGATAATAATAAAACCATTATTTTTGTAAATGTCTACTTTTTTTTTTGGTTATACTCAATTCATAAACGGAGATTAGGGAGTGCTTAGAAGACTTAGCCCCCCCAGTAGATCGAAAACCCCTCCAGAATTATTGAATATTTTTCAAAGTATAAAATAGGTACTTATTTTACAGCAATTGCCAAAATCTTGGAACTTTGTAAAATATTTTTTTTTTTTTAAATTTCGTCAATAAAATAGTTATTATACCAGTCATCGACTCGCACCGGGTGACCGTCGTAATAATAATATATTACTGATTTTCTCGGGAGCGAAATCTGGAATTTAACCCGTTAGATGCTATACTATATTATTACTATATTAGTACTTCGGTACTTGTATTATGACATAGAAACAATCTTATAAATCTTATGAAACCCGTGATCCGTCTAATCTGTCTGTAATGCTTTCTCGATTGGTCAATAGGGACTAGGACTGGATTGGATCTGTGAGCTACTGGGGGAAAATTTTGGAAAACAATTTTGCTTGTTTTTAATTGAATTTATGACAATTCTATCTACCTTCCATAATTTCGGATCGGTGAAAATTCTAATACCCGGTGGCTCGGTTCATTCCTTATCCAGCTCTGATCGCATCACTACAAATCAAATAAATAATATTGTGGTGTAGTCTAATTGGTTCCCATTTTTTAAAAAGAGATATTTATGAAAATGAGTTGTAGACGGAGATTAGCAGAAGCTAGGGAGACAGCCCACACTTGGCATTTTTTATTTTAAAAAAAAAAAATTATTATTTTAGCCCCCCTCCGACCTACTCGAAATTAGAATGGCTTTTTATTTTATGGGTTATTACGTTTTTATGTGTAACAACGAACGCGTATGCAGGTATTATAATACGCAAGTAATGATTTTTTTTTGCTCATCACTAAAATAGCCTCCCCCCCTATAATTCAAGTCTTCGTCTATGGTTCACTTATTAATAAAACTACAGACAAAATCAAAAAACTGATAAATTACTCATGATCTAGATTAAAAATGTAATAAAAAAGGTCTCTTGTCATTTTTGTATTGGAGCAATATGTTTGGTTAAAGAACATGGTATAACATAATAAAAACAATAAAATCGGTAACGTTTTGGTGCGCCGTAAATATTTGCCGTTTTACTTATACTTTTCTTTCGGGTTATCACAAATATTTCTAAAACCTCTTGGAAAATCAAAAAAATAAAAAACCTTTCTAATGCACCACTATCTTCCAGATAATTTACTATACTTTATACATCGGAGCAAGATTCCTCTTCGAAAAGTTGTTTACACACAAAAAACATTTTTTTTAAAAAAAATCACACATCATAGTAAAACCATTAGATCCCTTGCCAGGTACGTATTAGGTTCTATTTTTGTACAAGGAAATTATTAAGTAGGACTTAAAAATATAAATCATAAACATTCTTCAAATACCAGCCTCCCTTAAACCTAAGAAATCATAAAGCTACAATAGGTATTTTAAGAAAACTGGAGTAAGAAAACGTGTATTTATTAAGGGCCAATATGAAAAGGATGCACTGGAAATTCCCGGTACCCCGGCGGGCCAGTATACGCCTTTCCCTTGCTACGCTCCGAATCTTAAATTATATTTACTGCATAATCTGTGTAATAACTATATTTGTTGCAATAAATAATATGTAACAAATATGTTATTATATGTATGATTAAAGTTCTTTGATTCTTTGTTTTCAGTCCCAACCCGACAAAACCTCTCGATATATTCAAGCCGTATGGATTGTACAAACCTGCGGACAGATTAATGAGGTATGACAGAACCACAAATAAATTTCCTAGATACCACCCGAGTTTATCTATATTCAAGGTAAGCAATAGATTAGGTATAATAAAATTCTATCTAATTTGTTTTATTTTGTTGCCTGATTTACTAATTTAGTAATTTGACACTTACAAATTATAACATTTCTTACTTTTACCAGGGGATCCATTTAAATGGTGTTCATTATCTCGGAAAGTTTTAACTTTTAAAACTTTAAAACTTAAGAAACAAACTGCTCTACAATTATAATGGGGTGGCCATTTGGGTGGCCTGTAAATATTTTGGATGACTGGGCCACTCCAGGCCACCTCTTAGTTACGTACATGCCCCGAATTAATTTTACCCAGGCCCAAAAATCCTTAGGACAGCTGTATGTGTATTTATCTAATGTATGTATTAAGTACGGTAAATTTTCAGTTAATTTTGACTGTTTATTCTTATTTCAGTATATAAGTAATATAATTTATTATAGATGTAGGATTTTCCATTATCGTACATCGTGATCATTTTAAAAATATATTTATTTATTTATTTTATTTTATTAACGCCAAACGGCAATTTACAAAGTATAAATGAAAATACATAAATTAAGGTGAAATGATAACAGTACAAATACATTTTTGATAGACTTAAAACTAACATGATTACATGATGTAAAAATAAAAATAAAGTAGTATTTAAACAAACAATGTAAAACCAAATATATACAGAATAAACTAGGTAGCTTTAGTGACACAACGAAGTATGCAATATAAAGGATGGCTGTGACCGTAGGAGGTGAAATGAGTAGCGATATAAAATGGTGTATGATGTCTTGAAGGCTAGGTAGGAACACGGAAATTAATAAAGGAAATGATATCTAGGACATCTATTAAACCATCAAGTAGACCTTGAATAAAACGGAAATCAGCATCAATTTGTCGGGAAGAAAGTGAAAATCGGGATTTTTAGCTTTAAAAGTATGAATGAGTGTATGTAATGTAATGAGTGACCTACTCATGTTGTGGATGTGCAATTTTAAGTACGAGGTTTCGAGAGAAAGTACCCTCTCTTTAATCACCAAAAGGTCGGATCGAAGAGATACGTTCTCATACTTCAAATCGATAATCAAGGTGAATAAAGCGTATAAACTAGCTTTGATTTCATCATACTTTCTATCCTAGGATAGCCTTAAAGACTTGAACCAGCTAAAATTTCATCGGTTTTTTTAACCCAGCGATAACACTATGAAATACATCCGTTGAAAGACATGCGAGAGATGGCAATTGCGTTTTAGCTGACTTAATTACAGCAGCAGTAATAGACTAGGTGTTGACCTTCGTAGGAGAATTTGAGCTCTTTGTCAAGAACATGCCTTGTAAATAGCAGTAGGCAACTAATATTATAGGTAAACAGATTGAATAGCAGCCAAGTAACCGAATAACCGCGAATAGCGTAAATAGCTTTATAACGGTGACACGGAGGCACATCTTATTGGCAGCATGGACGAAGATAAAAGAAGAATTGACAAAACTCACTTAAAAGTTGAAAAAATATTGACTCTGGTGACAAAGAAGTGGCACTATGAACAGGAACGCAAATACGTACAGCAATTAACGGATGAACGACTATATTAATGCGCATAAGTTAAGAAAGCATAAAAGCGATAGAAATTAATAAAGCATAAGCAAAAAGAGAGCTAACTTACACACTGTTATCACTATCAAATCTTAATCAAATTACTAAGGTACTGGAAGTTATATGCAGATATCAATTAACTATTCTGTAATCTCATTGAATTTTTTGCATTTTTTGCATAGTAGCACAGTGGGCCAGCCTGACCCTGTATATCTACAAGAAACAGTATGTGTTTACTGTGTAATTCACTATATTCAATAAATATTTATTTTACTATAATATGGCATATTATATTATATATTGTTGAAAAAGCAATACTATTGACAAAGCTTCGCCAGCATCATTTTTCGTTGGCAATGATTAATCTTTGCTAAATATACATTAAATTCTTCTCTATATTCTACCTTCCCAACTTCTCATCTACAAGAGTGGTTCACTGCGAACTGCGAAATATGTCCGTCTTTTTTATATATACTGTGTACAACATTACTTCCTACTTTAGTAATCTTCCTCCGATATATTAAGTGTAGGACTTTTTCTGAAAAAAAGTTCAAAGTTTTATCTTGTTAGTACAATGAGAAGGTCATTTTTGATCTTCTAAAGTATTTTAATAAGAATTGGGAAAAACTGGCAAACAAATTATCGGAAAAACAGCAAATATTTATGGCATGTCACAATGTTTATTGATTTCATTGTTTTTAATCTTTACAAACTATGTTTTCTACCAGATATATTATTGATTTTTTTGATTCTAAAGGATCAAAGTTTAGAAAAATGACAAGAGACCTTTTTTGATGCATTTTTAATCTAGTTAGTGGACAAGTAAATAGTTTATGTATCTTATCTTCCCAACTTCCCACCTACAACAGAAGCACATACTTTTCCAGTAACAGCTCTTTTGTGTTTTCCTTCAAAATTGGAACCATCCCAATATCCCCCACAAAATACTATTTTAATCTGTTCATATAGCTAAAGTATTTTTTGTTTCAACTATCATTTAAATGAAACGTAACGTATACATCTTGGCAGAATTATCTATAGTTATTCATTATTATATTAATAATATTCTTATTTATGGAATCAGCTTATCGATAATATATAATGCATTGATGCATGGCACCATACATTCCCTCCAAAATATTATTCTCTATACATTTCAGAATAGGTACTTTTGCTCTATAATCAAAATTAAGCTAGTTTTACTTATTTAATATATGCATTGTTTTTGCATGTTACCCGGTGGTTAGACTGAAATAATAGATGCATGTATAACGTTCTCAAATAATAAGTGATAAATTATTCAATTGATTTAATTAGTTCGCATAACGTCTAATTGTACTTAATCATTATACAAATCAGTATATTGTATAGCAAATATTTTTTTCGGAGCAACGAGAAACATTTTTCGAGCATTATATCAATCTTGTATAATTTAATATTTTAATCATTGGATAGTGACATCATTCAATAGTGACGACGTCATTGAATAAATTCTCGGTATCGTCATTCAATATTAAAAAAATAATATTAGATTAAATATTTAATTGTAAATATTATACCAATTCTACGAAAGTGGCGAAAATAATTATAATACGTATCATATCAACAAATAGACCAGATGATTTTTATTATTTTTTATTTTTGGATCTTTCTATTTCAATAAATATTAACTTATCTCCACCGAAAGGTATTTTAATATTTTATTTTAATTGCACTGTTTTTTTCAAAAATTACTTTAAATTCACTATAACTTGTAAGTTATTATTTGTATTCTTTAATATCACCATTTAAATACACAAGTTTTAGGTTTCGATTTTATATGTTACCGATCTGAATATTAAAACTTGAATGTTTACTAGAAATAAAAACTAAATAATAAAAAAATAAATGATATAAAAAAAATAACTTCATAACAACGACATTGTATATATTCATTTATATAAATGTTATTTTTTTAAAACTTTAGAATTTCAACCTCCTCTTCAGGGTGATTTTCATGTTTACACTAACATTCTTGAGGTCAAACTGAACATCTATGCTAAATTTCAAGACAATCGGCCATGCAATTTACGAGATTACACGTTACTAAAAAACAGCCACTTCTTTTCATTATATAGAATAGACAACTCAAAAATCTCCAAAATAATTATACCAGATTCTCTAGTATAAGCTAATATTAAAACAGAAATGGTAATTTCGTAAACTTTCCCCATTTTCTCTGATATTAAGAAAGTTAAAAAGAAAACTAAAAATACGACTTCCTGGGAAGTACACTAAATACACCATGCACCAATTAGACAAAATTTACTTTCAGAAAAGTTACTACACTTGAAATTTGGAGAACGATTTCTACAGAAAAACTGTTAACAAATACAGAAAAACGAAAAATAATAGAACACATAGTAAAACCATTATGTTCATCGCTGTGCTTAAAATCGTAGAGACCTGAAATTTTCAACGAACATTAATTATTATTACCTATAATATAAGTTTAATATATAGGTAGTTTTAACAAATGGAAAATAGTCACGCGAGTAGACAATGACTAGGCTTGAAAGGGTTTTCAGTATACCTGTACGTAGGTAACAATAAAAATAATTGTTTTGAAATTAATTAAAAACCCCATCATCCCACCATATAAATACCTACATAATAGTGAGTGGTATACAAAATCGACGTGCTCGCCCTGCGTGTCGTTATTCGGGCCGAACACATCACTTGCTTATGTTTAACATTTTCGTATTGTAAAATCGTTATGGTCTTGCGATTTAATGGGACTTTACATTATACATTTTATTGTTCTACAGTTACGTAGGTGCATAGAATACAATAAATAAAAAAAATTATCCACGTTAAATTTTTTAATTAAATAATAATAAAATCGAAAATTTCGCAATAAAAGAATTCAAAGAATAAATAGTCTGTTGTGCTTAGTACACACTTATTTGATTGTTTATAACATGATTAATAAATTATAAATATAATTATATCTGGAGAAAAGATAAAACACAACACTGAATTACTGGTTATCTACTCTTTGCGTGGTGTCGGCTGAACAACGATAATTATTGTTCTTTTAGTTTCTCAGTGGAGCGAAGAAGGTTATGGTTTTACAAAGATGTTTAATTTATTTTTAAACTGTATGCAACTTTTCTACCAGATGACTTGCTCAGATTTTTAAGTGTAGCACTTTTTCTAAAAAGAAATCGGTGTGGGGACGTACTTTAAGCAGATAACTTTTCAATTTTCTTAGAAGTTTTCTAATCAACGACGAAAAACGGGAAAATATAAGTAATATATAGGTATTAGTTAAAATATATTACGACTTTCTTTTTTTCTGTGCACGACTTTTCTACCAGCAATTTTGGTCCACCTTTTAATGACAGTAATGTTTCTAAAAGGAAATTTCACTAGGGAGGTACTTAAGATAAGTTGTTTTTCGATTTTCTCCGGAAGTTTCTCAGTAAATGTGAAAAACTGGGAAAAACGTAGGAAAACCAGGAGAATCGGTACAACATTAAACAAATATTATTGGAGAAAATATATAGAGCCTATTTAATTATTTTACTGTAATATGGCATATATATTTTTAACAAAGCATCAATATCAACTGAACACTCCTCAGAATCGTTTTTTCGTAAGCAATGACTTGTCGTTACTTACTGGTATAGATTAAATTATCTCTAACAGTGGATGTCTCCGTTCCCATTATCCTAGGACGTTTTTTTGATACATAATTACTAAAACTAAAGAATAACACTAACACTATGGTTAAAACCAACGAAAATATTTTGCAAACGTTGGAATGCAATATTAATACAGAGTGTTTGGTGAAAGCTGTTTTCTGACATGGGTTCATTGAACTCCCACACATATGAAAAATAATCTTTAGATAAGAGACGTGTATTTTGAACGGGCCTATTATAATTATTTTCAAAATAATAATAACTTTAATAAAAATGTAATAAAAATTGTTAAATGTTAGCCCGAATGGTTCTCGCATTGTGGAAACTGTTTTCCCGTAATAAAAACGTTGTTTATTAATTTTGATTATAATCCTTGAGACATTGGATTATATGAAGTAACGAGAACATACTTTAATACACTGGATGATAAGGTCTTGAGCTAAGTAGAATTAAGGCAACACCATCCTAGGATAATGAGGGCGGGTGTAGCTACTGTTATTAGTAATTTAATGTATACCTGTAAGCAAGGATAAACTACTGCTTACGAAAAAACGATTCTGAACCGAGTTCAATTGATAGTGATGCTTTGCCAACAATATAAATGCCATATAAAAGTAAAATAATTAAAGAGACTCTATATATTTTCTTTAATAATACTCGTTTAATGTTATACCGATTTCCCCGGTTCTCCTAGGTTTTTCCCGGTTTTCCCATGTTTTACTCAGGTTTTATAAATTTGATGAGAAAACTCCTAATAAAATCGAAAAATGACCTCTCTTAAGTACCTCCCTAGTAAAATTTCTTTTTAGAAACATTGCTGTCATTAAAAATTGGAAAAAATTGCTGGTTAAAAAGTTGTACACAGGAAAAAAAAATCGTAATATTTTATTTTGTTTTATATTTCATTCATTTTCCCGTTTATTTTCGGTTTTTTGCATTTGATGAGAAAGCTCTTGAGAAAATCAAAAAATGACTTGCTTAAAGTACCTCCTTACACCGATTTCATTTCAGAAAAAGTATTACACGTAGAAATCTGAGCAAGTATTTTGATAGAAAAGTTGGGCACATATAAATAATAAAAAAAAAAAAAACATCTTTGTAAAACCATAAGCTAGAATCTAAAATAAAGAAATATTTCTAGTGGGGTAAGAGAGAACGCGGAGTGACACAGAAGTTAAATAAATAAACCACTAGGCGGAAAATCCGCATCTTTTGAGGTAGGTGTAAGACGTAAGTATCCATACAACTTACAAAATCTTGGTATTAGGGACTTCTTCAAGTTAATTTCACGGGGAAGGAGATGATACAAGGGTGATTGCAAAGAAGTATTTCGGTGGGAAGGGAGGGAGTGTGTAAAGTATATAAGTTTAATATTTGATCGTCATGTTGCTATAAATTATATTATTATATTTAAAATTTAAATACAAACTAAAGATCAATTTTTATTTCAGAGATGTTTGAACTCATTGTAATGGCGTTTTAGATTTTGTGTGGAAGCTTATGCGAAGCGAAAGCGAAGAAGCTTATGGTTTTACAAAGATGATTTTATTATTATTTTTTATGTCTCTGCACAACTTTTTTATACCGGAAATTTTGCTCTGATTTACAATGATAACACTTTTTGAAAGGAAATTTGACTGGAGAGGTACTTTAGGGAGGTCATTTTTTGATTTCTCAGGAGGTTTCTCAATATATTGGAAAAACCGGAAAAAGACGGAGGGACAACGGAGAACGGGGAAATAGGTACAATATTAAATGAATATTATTATAGAAAATATAATACATATGCAATTATTTTACCATAATATGACATACACACTGTTGAAAAAGCAACATTATCAACCAAAATCCGCTCAGAATCGTTTTTCGTTAGCAACGGTTAATAGTTATACACAATTAATATACATTAAATTCCCGTTTATATCACACCTTCCCAACTTCCAACCTGCAATAGTGGCTGCGCCCGTCCTCATTATTCTAGGACAGCTTTTTTTCTTCTGAATTATGGCTAGGGAATGGAGAACGATGCCCCCCCCCATCTCTTAAGGCCGTGTTTGTGTATCATGGCAATTGATTTACATTCACACAGAGACAATAAATGGAGTTAATATTTTGTCTATGGATTTATCCGCACATTACGTGTGGTTGTAATAGAAAAAGAAAATCAAATACGAGCACAACGATATCATACCAAGGTCTACATAACAGTATTATTACCCGAATAATCGACGAAAAAAAGAAAGGGAAAACGAAAAAGAAAATAATAGGCCGAATAGCGATTAGTCGAGCCTAGTGTTTTCCTTTCACGTTGACGGCTCGACCGACTGCAGCCGGGCACCATGTGTAAAACGGTTCGTGTTTTTCGACGCTAGTGTTCTCCCTGCCACATTTCGCGGCGCGCCGCGACGCCGCGCCGCCGACCGGTGATGACGTCGGAACGCCCGTCGCCACCGCGATTCAACGACACGTCGCGCGTCATCGAAACAACAACCGAACCGGTTAGCCGGTCGGGGGTGGGGGTCGACGAACGCTGTGCCCGCACCTCGACACCGCGGCGGTCGCGCCGTCCGCCCCGTTGGCCCAGTCGCGACTCGAAAAGTTTCTTCGAACGTTGTCCGTCCACCGGTTGTCGTCCACATAGGCACGTACCGTCCGTTCGCGCGTCGTACCGCAGACCGTAGTATCGTTCGTACATTCCTGTCACGCGCATTTGCACGCGGTTTTCGATCGTCTGTCCGCCGAGCACGGTAAAACACTGTAATATTAAAATCGCCGTTACGGCGTTAGCCCGGTGTCCCCCTCGGGTGCGCTATGGAAGGAGGATTCAAAGACCAGGTGATGAACCTGTTGAACGGCTCCGAACCGTTGTCGGGCGACAAAATAATGCAAGCCGTCAGCCAGCTGCAGTCCGTCTTACCGTCGCTCAGCCATCTGAAAGTGGTGAGTTTGTGGTGCTTAAGTATTAATCGATAATTTCGGTGCGAATGGTGCGCCACTCGACACAATTGCGTACACGGATATTCTCAATGAGAGCGGGGGGGAGGGGCTTACATTAAATAACGTGCGTTTTGCACAGTTATCATGGAACGTTCAACGTACCTATCGGGAATCTGAACATCAAATAATATAATGTTATAGCCGTAGAAATTCAATAGCTTTAATATAATACACATTTATAAATATTCGATGACCCTCATGTTCGCGTTCGTACCAATTCCCAACTAATTCAATTATAAATTTCTTCTTCTTCTTCTTCGGTTCTAAAAGCCATTAAGGCCCATTACCGCAACACGAATTTGCTTCCATCTGTCTCTATCCGGCGCTATAGAATTTCTCCATCTAATATTCCAATCTCTGCTAAATTCTTTTCCACTTTGTCATCCCACCTTTGTTTAGGCCCGCCAAGTGGTCTTTTCCCATGAGGTTTCCATTTTAATACCGCTTTCGTTAGACCATTTGACCTCCATACACGACCGGCCCATGCCATTATTCTGTATTTTCATACAGCTACTATGTCTGGTTCTTTATATAACGGTTTTATTTCTACATTACTTCTTATTTCATATTGTTGGGTGATGTTATTTATTTTTGGCCCAAATATTCTTCTTCTCAATGTACTTCTTTCAAGGATTGCTATTTTGTCTTCGTCACCTTTAGTTGTTGGTCATGTTTCACACGCATACAAAATAACTGGTCTGATCACTACCTCGTGTATTGTAATTTTCGACTGCAAATTTACCACGAAAAAAAAAAAAACGATTAACAATTTTTAAATTTTATTTATTTTTTATTTGTATATATTTGTACGTACAATTGAAAAAAAAAAATACCAAGGGGGACTTGAACTCCCAACTCCCCCCTCCTCTCCTCCGTGTGTACGCCACTGATTCGACACTACGACGGGCGTTGGACGGGAATGACTTCAAGACCGGCGGCGGCGTATTATTATTTTTTTTTTTATCACGAGGTCTGACTCGGAAATTTACTAGTTTAGCTCGATAGTCGGCGGACGGACGCGTCGTGGGAACACGCCCCGAGAGTTATTATTAGGCACTGTTCGACTCGGCCGTCTGCTCTTCGACGTAGGCCACAAGTGTTTTGTTCGAAAACGGAAACATCGTGTAAAACGCGTGGTTCATTTGGCTGTGGTGCCGGCAGTGTTTACGATGAGGCCCAATATTAAAAAGAGTTAACAGATTTAAGGACAATTTATAGACAATTCTGACTAGATTTCGGTGGGGGGAGGGAAGATGAACATTTATCTACACGAAATGTACAATAATCAAATTCACTTGCTTATAAATTCGAAAATTGTCCCGAATCCTTATCTGGAGTATTGTTCGTGCGTTATCTGTCTATCGTGAAATTTGATTAAAAATACATCACCAGAAGTACTGCGGTTTTAATTAGCGATTGTAGAAATTTTATTCCATTATAAAAAGTACAACAATAATAATATTATTATTGGGGATTTTTCCTTTATCTAGTTTATTGTATACATCTGTGATTAACGACATGTTATCCAAAAGTATATTGTAGTGGTATAGAATTGAACCACTGCAGAACGGTCGAATTTCGAGTATTATTTCATCACTCAAAGGCCGTGCAGCAACGTCGTTTTTAATGTCGACTATTAACAATACTTACGCGGATGCGAGTGCGCAGCTTAAAAATAACTGATGGATTTGTACTTTACCAATTGTACACGTGTTACGTAATCGCGATTTCCGTATCGGATAGACAGTCTCATTAAAATCTGAAAAACAGTTTTAAGTAAAGCAATGATGATTTGTCATCTCAAAATCTTAAATCCTGTTTCCGAAATTTGTTTTAAACGAAAATGCATCGAAACTTAATAATTTAAACGTATTTGACGAAGTTTGTGTGTCTGAAAAAGTCAGAGAAAAGTGATTATATTATGTGTACAATTTTTTCGTTTTGTGAAAAATGGATATAAAAAAAAAATACTAAATTTATTGGTATTTTGAATGCATGTGACGTGAAGTTTTGATCAGAGTAAGATTTCGGAAATTTATTTACAGATATAAAAACAAAAGTAATTACTAGTAAAACTAATACATCCCTCGCTTCGCTCAGAAACTAAAAATTAAACTGTTAGAATAGAATTACGAAAACGTTAATTTGAATGTACCTACACGTAGGTGTTGAAATTAGGCAAAATATCTTAGATCTGTATCCGGACATACTACGCATGATGGGTGGGCCACTAATGTAGGTGAGAATTTGGGAAGATAGAGGAGAAATTGAATGACTAATGAATAACCATTGCTAATAAAAAACGATTCTGAGCGGATTTCGGTAAATAGTGTTGCTTTGTAATGTTGATTTGTATTTACAGATTAGGCCGTAATATATTTACGAATTTTATTAAAATTCTTATAAAAAAATACTACATTAAACATTTATTTTTACCACTAAATACGGCTTATAATGAACCTCCTGTTAAATTTTTTAGCATTTCTGTTTAGTCTAACAATTATCTCCCCAGAGTATCTAAACAAAATTTACATAAAAACCTTGCAAAATTAAAATGTCTATAAATAGCTTAAAAATAGCCACAATGTTTTGAAAATTCGACCACATCTAGAAAAGACAAATATAAGTTAAAAATTCAAGTTCCTATAAATATTTTTTACTGAATCAAAACAAAACAAAAAAATTGAAAACATAATTCATTTTATAACTTTTTCCGTTCTTCCTACGTTTTTTCCGGATTTTCCTTATTTGTTATGAAAACAGACGAGAAAATTAAAAATTATCTTAAAAGAAAACTCAAGAAAACTCATGGGAAAATCGAAAAATGGCCTCTTTAAAGTACCATCCAGTTAGATTTCCTTTTTGGAAAAGTCCTATACTTCAAAATCGGAGCAAAATAGCTGGAAGAAAATTTGTCAATAAAAAAAAAAAAAAATAAACATCATTGTAAAACCAATGCATTCCTCGCTCCACTCGGAATCTAAAATACATATTTTTATACAACTAACGAAAAAAATTACTCTTAAATTGTATTATATTTAAATACGTACCCATAACATGTTACTATTTTTTTCTTATCAGACCTAGTCCGGTATTACCTAATATTTTTAGGAATTTATCGGGAACAGATCTATGAAGGAATGTATTGGAATTTTGTTCATCAATTAGAAGAACATTCGCCATAATTTGTTTAAAAACATTAATAATAAGTGGATAAGTTTGTTTCAATATGTTCCCAGTGAAGGACATATTATTTATTAATATATACTACAATTTTATAATAAAAAATATTTGTACAAATTGATGGTTTTTACTATTTGAGAAACAAGTTCCTTTCTTCAATTCTGGAATTAGTTCTGATTTAATACAATTTACATAACTAATTTCTTTTTAAAAAGAAATTTTCACTCTTTCACCGAAATAATCTTACAACAATATGCTTTCTGTTAATCGTCAATCGAGTCATTAACTAGGTAATTATAAAAGCATAAACCATATGGTCAAAATTTTAAATTGACGGGTACTCGTTAAACTGTGTATGACGTTCTCTTACAAACAATTAATAAATAAATAAAATATTAAATTCTAGGATTTTTCGTACAGTATATTGTATAAAAATTATATTGGTATCCGGCGACGAGTGACTAATCGACTAAACCTCGTGTAGGTAGTGCGTAAAAAATGAAAAAATAGTTTTAAAAAAAAAACAATTTAATTAAACCCGAGACCAAACCTAATTTCGAAGATATTTATCCAATCAGTTATGGTTACACAGGTATATACCCGTTTAAAATTAAAAAAAAATCTGCGCAAAATCCATTAGTTTGATTAGGTCGGCGAATTGAATAATTGATTAAAAACTGTTAGTAGAGTTTTCAGCATATATTATTATTATTATCATCAAGTCATCGTCGAATAGAATATTTGAATAATAAAATAGACAATGATTACACACATACAATATATTATATAGTGCGTTTGTGAAATTTGGATAAGTAATATAATATATTTACGCGAACCCACGTGAATTTAGTATATTATTCTATCAGCGAGTTAGTCTAATTTACTCCAGAGCTCTGTACCGGTTGAATAAATTATTTAGATATATTTTAGGTACGCGATGATGATGATGATGATGATGATGATGACGATTATTATCGTTATACAATTATTATCCTTACTCAGCTCGCATATTGCCGATCGTAAAAGTTTTGTAAATCCAGTTTACGATTTTGAGCACAGTGAGTAATGTATTTTTTTTTCCGTGCAGTAATCGATCAACAATAAAAAAATAAAAAAAAAACTATACCCAGTCGAGAAAAGAATTTTAATGAATATCCGTATAATAATACAATATTTTATGCGAACGGAATAAAATATTTAATGAAGCTAAAAGTAGGTAGGTATCAAGTTGATTAAAACATTGCTAACGGAAAAATATGATTCTGAGCGCAGTAAAGTTGATAGTGATGCTTTGTCAACAGTATTTATGTCATAGTATGGTAAAATAATTAAATAGACATTATGTATGTTCTCTAATAATATTTGTTTAATATATTGTACTGATTTTCCCGTATTTCCTGGTTTATCACATTCGCTGGAAAAACTCTTGGGAAAGTCCAAAAACGATATCCTTAATGAGTACCTTCCCAGTCAGATTTACTTTCAAAAAAGTTACTACACGTAAAAATCGAAGCAAGTCATCTGGTAGAAAAGTTGCGCACACGAAAAAAAAATAAAAAAAAAATAAACATCTTTGTAATCCCTATATTTCACGTGTGTAAGACTAAGACAGAAACTCGTCGCTTCCAATCCACTTAAACAATATCTCTACAATACGATTATACAGAAAACTTCTCCATTTCTAATCATTTTTCCTAGACTTGTGTTTTTGAAAATAATCGAAGCGTTATTCTCATATGGAATATAAATTTATTTATATAGAAGTAAATATTGTCGACATGAACTATCTTAAAATATCCGTGGCTTCTCATTGAATTTAAAACAATCTCTTCAGATGGTTGACGTGTTTAGGAATTTACATTGAGAGGTGTTTTAGTAAATAATATTCATGAGAAAATAGTAAAATCTTTTTCTATATTTAACTCGATGACAAGAAAGCAAAAACCGAAATGTTCTTTTCCTTTTCCCTGGTAGATTATTAATTTTTAGTTTTCATTAACTTTGTATAAGTAATCGTACATAGTTTCGTGATATGATCAAATATAATATAATCATTGATCACCCATTATTTTTGCACCCTTTAAAATGATTTCGTCTTGATATTAAAAAATCGAAAAACCCATGTTATTTGCCCTTCTTCCCTGGGGCGCTCACGAATTGTCGCCGATCTGACTATTGAATTTTTTTTTAAAAAGGTTACTCGAATCGCCTCCAATAGTAAGATAATAATTAATCGATTTCTAATTTTACATTATAGGAAGTATTAATAGATTAATTCATATGAATTAAAAAGTCATAGTTGATTGATTAAACTTAGGTTAATAAATAATGATAAATGTATCAATAAGGTATACAGTCAAAATCTGAAGTTTATACGTACATAATTATAAATATTTCAGTTATTTTAAGTACCACATTTACTTCTAAAACAGTAAAATAATTATTACGAGTATTTCGTCGTTTTCAATAATTTAAATAGGATAGTAAAAACTGTGTAACGCACGCATAAAATATAGTATATGATATTATAACACTAGTTGTTTCTGATATGACCCACAGTCGTGTTTTTTTTTCAAACTACCGGAATGCGGTACCTCCGCCTATTTTTCTTTTTCTTCTAAATGTTATATTATGCGTAATACTTCTTTCATATTGTAATAATACTTGTATTATCGTCTGTCGGTTTGTTTAATAATAATAATTGTTGCATAGGCGCGGTCAAATATTCTTCATACAGATAAGTGCATACTTACTTAACCTATTGTTTTCTATTTCGACGAGAATATTTTAAATTTATCATAATACATTATTGTTACCGACACGTAATGTGTATCGATTCATGAATAATAATTAGTCGGTGACTATAAATATCATATAAACTAAACTAAACATAATGAATTATTCATTATTTCGGTATTTTATTTTCGGTTCGAGATCGAAGGAGTGCAGATAAAAGTTAAAATATAGGTCAAATATCTTTTGAAAAAATTTCTCTGTATACAAAACATCGGTTCCTTTATAGCTTTGTGCAAAATCGAATACCGAGAGCTTTAACTATTCGAATCACGAATACAAAAGAAAGATAATCATTTAGCATGGTAAATATTCGATTTCTGTGGTAATACGTAGTGTTGTACAAGTACATAGGTAACAGAAAATTCAGCCACCAGGGTTGCGGTCTACGGGCAGCGGAACCACTTTTTCGGATGAAAATTCTTATGCCCTTCGGTCAGAACGTACCCACGTGAACGAATTTCTCTCCGGTCAGAAATATTTTTATTGTTGTATAACGACACATCTAATACTTTAACGGTTTATAAAAATAAAAACAATAATATTTTTACTTAAACATAAATTTATTAACCGACAGTATATATTATTACATCCAATATTAGTGCCATAAACGTTTAAGATTCTGAGCACAGCAAAGAATTAGAGAAGGTTAGAAGGTTGGAAGGTGAGATACATAAAAAGTTATTTATTTCATATCTGTAAGTAACAATAAATCATTGATAACGAAAAACGATTTGGATTAAAGTTTGGTTAAAAGTACATGTTTTTAATAATTGAGCTTAACTGAAAAAAAAACATAAATAGAAAGGGAAAAGTTCCAAAAATAATGCTTTTATTATTTTCAGTTTTGATTTTTGGTTATGTTTTATTTCGGTTAAAAATATTCGTTGAGACTTAAAATTTTGACAGAAAACTTTTATTTGCCTTTTCTAGACATGGTCAAATGAAAAAAAAAAAAAAAAACCGTCGAAGCCACTTTTGAGCTATTTCTAGATATTTTAATTTTGTGAGTTTTTATGTTATTTTTATTTGGTAGATACTCTATGGATAAAATTGTTAGTATATTAAATATTAATGCCTTTCAAAACATTTATAACCAATTTTAGTTCAAATTGTTTTTTCGTTTTACTTACAAATATAAGTTAAATAATATTATATGTATCCTACACCTTCCAACCTTCTCATTTACAACTGTGGCGTGGTACTCATCCGCAATATCTGATTATTATTTTTTTAAATCATTTAATACCGAATTTTTTTTAAGTATGGAAAGTACAAATTATAGATTTAAAAAAATCAATAAATTGAATATCTGAAATCTTAAATGTATATGCATTTTTGGATAATCTAGATTTATGTCACATTACTAGTGTGCATTATAATTACGGACAACTATGTATTTATAGACATACCGTTTATATACGAGTAGTTATTATGGTTAGATAATAAAATTAATTAAATTTGAAATATTTATTTTGTATTGAGAAAAAATAAATTAGTGTTTACAATATAACAAGGCACTGAAGTAACCATGACCTATTGGTAATTTTGATTTTTTAATCTTCTTTATGCTTATTATTTTAATTAGTTCATTCTAAATATTACTATTATTATTTATATATTATTTGTTAAATAACTATAAAAACATACATTATCTATCTACTTAATATTATTCTTAGGTCATATAATTTATATACAACAAATGTTCAAAAGTATACATTGTACGTGTATTCACTATACAAGGCGATCAATTTAAGTGGGTACATTCACTCTTAAAAAATATTAACTTTTTCCAGAATTTGTTTTGTAGAATATTTAAGAAACAAGCAGCTTTATAATTTTACATTTATGTCTTTTAGTCACGCTTATTTTTAAGGATGAAACTACTATCTACCGATTTTAAAATGGCGACCTATTAAAAATTTGAAAAATATATCATGGAGTATTAATTAGAATAAATTTCGATGTAGGCAGTTTTGATTGCCGTCAACCAATTGACGGCCCATGTTCTACTTTTCAGTTTGGGTAGAAGAAGAACAGTGATTGACATTCACTGTCGGCTGTATATAGTGAATTGTTAAATGTTTAGTGTGTTTTCGTTTTCTTTTAAATATTTATCAGTATTATATATTAATTAGTATACTTATATTGCATATTTAAAGTAGAATAGTACATTGTTAGTTATTAGTACTTGGATACATGGTGTACTTGGTGTACTTGGTATACACTATATTTATTGATATTAGATACCGCTATATCTATATAATAATGTCATATCAGGATTTAAAACCAAAAGGTGAATCGTGTTATGCTTAATTGGGTAAATTTATTAAAACGTATGCACGGCCAATTGGTGTTAATTTAAGTTCACAAATATTACAGATTGTAGAAAAAGAATTAAATGATCTCCATTTAAAAGTTAAGAGTTTACAAAATAATTGTTTAACTCGCTCGTTGAGTTTAAAGTTAAATTACAAAATCAATTTAACTTAACTCAGTAAAAAAAACTAATTTGTAAACCTTTAGATTTTAATCATAGTGAACAATGTATTAGTTTTTTAGGTAAATGGACATTTTCCTCTTGACTGTTTTCGGTGTAGTAAGACATATTTTCCTGATACATTTTTTAATGTGAACATTTTCCCCCTATTTAACTTCATAAAATAAGTAATAAACTTTTAAAAAGTATGGGGGGAAATATCTCCATTAAAAAATGTATCAGTGAAAGATTTCTTATTGAACCGAAAACAGTTGAAGAAGAGGGAAGGCCGCAATTTAGTTTTACAAAAATGTTTTTTTGTGTGTGTTATTAAGCACTTTTTCTTCAGAAAAATTTTATCTAGTTGATACTTTAGATAAGACATTTTTTTTTATTTTTGAAGCGAAATTCGAAATAATATCTATAACCGAAAAAAAACGTAGGAAAAACGTACGGTTTCATTATTTTACGGACGACTTTTTCTACCACTAATATTTTTCCAATTAAAAAACGAGTCTTTTTTTTATTAAAACTTGATGATCTTTAAATTAATGATTTCATACGTTTCAAGTATTCGTTTATTTCATCAGTGGATGTAGAACGAAACTTTTCTATTTATAAAAATATGTTGGCCGATAACTGCTGTTCGTTTATATTTTAAAACCTGTCAAAATCTCTAGTTGTAAACTGTAATTATTCAGGTAAACAACAAAATTCAACATATTTCGTTAAATTGTATATGTTATGTAAAAAAAAAAAATAAATAATAATAATAATAAATGCATATTTAGCACATGTTTTTATGATTTCAAGCGCACATTTCGGTAGGTTTTAGTGCATGAACTTCCGAACCCTAGTTTGTGTATGTGTCGTAAGTTTGTAAAACGGAGATAAAATTATTTGTAGCGTCCACGTAATAATCGATAAGAAGAAAAATGTTGTCACTTTCAATATTATTATAGCATTGTTTTTGGAATAAAGTTAACTACGTATACATGGGTAAGCAGTAGTATGGTATGTACACATGGTATCCGTATTTACATTCTACACATTTGAATATATTTCTCCCCTCCGTCCATAATTCGACCAGTATTTTTCGGTATTATTGTTGTTCGAAATTCCGTCATTCATTTTATATTTTTAAATATTATAATTAAACAAGTACTGTAATGAGTGATTCACCGATGCGACTGCATATGTTGGATATGATTTGCATTTAATTTTATTACCCAGCGACTACGATTACTGCGCGATTATTACTCATGGTATTAAAACCGTTTTGCCGGTTTGTTTATTCAAGTGTGTTCATATTATTTTAAATAATATCCTTCTGTCATTTTACATTAGTCCATTGTATAATAATAATTATTACTCATTTTCATATAATATTATCGAATTATCCAGAGTTGTAATCGGTGTAGGGTTTGTCTATACCATAGACTTGTACATCTAGACGAAAGTTCCAGGTGGATGAAGTTTCATTTCGAAGACAGAAACACATGAGATAATAATCGCAGCGCTCTCTCTCACACTAGGCTTTATTTCAGCTTATATTTCTTGAATAAATTGCATATCTAATTTCAAATGACAGAGTGATAAATCTTCTCTACTCCTCCAGTTTAAATTTTAAAAGGTTGTAATTTATAGACAGTAAATCTGATATTAGTGGTATGCATATACAAATGTCTAGAAAAATAATCTCTATTCTAATCTATGTTTAAAAGAGAGGTTTTTATATGAACAACAATAGTATATATTTGTTTGAGATATATGGAGTAGGGGTAAACATTAAAAATGATTTTAAATAAAGCATAAAAAATTCCATAATGATAAAACGACACTGAAAATAAATTCACTTAAAATTCCCTTAGAAAATCGTTGGCTCATATTAAGAAAAGCTTTTCTAGGATAATATAAGGACGGGTGTAGCCACTTGTGTAGATGGGAAGTTGGGAAGGGAATTTAATGTATATTTGTAAGCAACGATAAACCACTGCTAACGAAAAAACGATTAGGAACGGTGTTTAGTTGATAGTGATGCTTTGTCATCAATACAATATAGTATATTATATTACGGTAAAATAATTAATTAGGCATTATATATTTTCTTTAATAATATTTGTTTAATATTGTACGAATTTTCCCTGCAGTAAAAATCACAATTTGATAACTTCACTGTACGCTGTTTAAATTGTTTTGAAAATCTAACCTAACCTAACAAATAATACCTATACATTAATTACACAATTTCATAATAAATATTAAATCTACTAGTTTTATACAGGGTGTAACTAGACTATTTGTCATTTCTACATGAAAGTACATTGTAAAAATGTCAAATAGTCCTGTTACACCCTGTATAATCATTCTAGATTTGCTGTCAAGTGACAAATAATAATTGTAAAACATATAAATAATAACCAGACGTACTAAGTGCATTATCATATAGTTGTATTATGTTGGTAACTTGACGTGAAGTGACGAGTGATATTACAAAAGTACCATAAGTTAAAACCGTCATCTCGAAATATTTAAGTAACATTATAGGAATACATCATTCCTCGCGTCTATTTCTAAATCTAACATCTTAATGATGTTTTCTAATACTTGAATTACTATTTTTTTTATTTATTTTGATTGTTTTTTCTCTATTATAAAAAAATATAAGAATTTTTAAAAACTGATCTTATACCAATACGAACTGGTTATATATATATTTATTGTTTATAGTTACAAAATATTATTTGTAGAACTTCCTACAAAGACATGAATTTTTAGATCGGAGCAGTCTTTTAGTTGAATTATAAAAAATTGCATTTATATAGTAAAAAATAAAAACACACGAGTAGCTGACTTGTTGCTGACTTGTTGCTTGATGTTTATTTTTTTTAGGATAAGGAATTAAACAAAAAAGTTTTATCAAAATAGATGAATTAAGTTCTCGATATTTTTGTTAACATTCAAACAGACGGTAGGGCCGAGGGTTGGGAGTTCAAACCTTCTCCACGACATTTATATTTATTGTAATAGAATAAAAAGAGAAAATATAAAAGTAGAGTAGAATACAGATGGCGTGAATGCGTCAATACGGGTCACGGACCGTCGATGGTGTGATAGTGTGTGTCTTATCGAATATAATAACGCTACCGGATGCATCCCTTAATTGACCCGCGAAGTGCAAGTGTTATGGTCATATTTATAATCGATTATTAGAATAGTTCTCCGTGTGATTTTATTTATGTCATCTATATTACATATATCTAATACAATATGCGTTTATATTGTTTATATTAATGCGTATTGTATTTATTGGCGATCGGCGATTTGTGTTATTTATTTTGTACCTATCTATTCTATTTCATATCCTATTACAAAAATATGATAATGCTACTTACCTTGAGTATTCCGCTTGACGTTTGTTGACAATCCGCTGCTCAAACGTAATGAGTAACGAAATATAAGTATGCGTAGGTCTCGATGAATCGGTACAACATAAATACCGATTTGTTTATTTAAATTTTAAATAAACATGGGTGATCTAACACTCCGTCACCGAAACCACTGTACCGTTTAAGTACTTAGTCGGCTATATTGAGCCGTTGAGTAACAAATAAGTGACGACTTGCAAGCATACGCTCATTAGCGTTTTTTTTTTTTTTTTTTAGTTTAAATTTGTCGTAATAATGGGCACTAATTTTATTTTACCAAGACAATAGACGTGGATTTATCTGAGTGTTACATCGAGTTTTTGTTTTCGTTCAAACGTATTATTGACATTATATAATAATGTAATCATATACTTTATTGTAACAAGAGTTCAATACTTTTTTAAGTTTTTGGAATGTGAGATTTGTTACATAAAAAATTAAATAATTATAATCAATAACTTGAAAATCTGAAAAGAAATGCACATTACAGATAAATAGATATAGATAATATAGATATTAGATAGCAATATAGACGGTATAAAAAATTAGTAGCTATATAAATAAAGTAAAGTATATAAACTAATACATTTAAAACTAAATATAAGATTCACACATTCATAATAAGTTTGTGATTCAATATCGAGGTCAACATATAGGTTTTAAAAGAAATGTTTAAGATTTTATCACAAATTGCACGTTTGTTTTTTTGATATTGTGTCTCCACGATATGAACTTACATGAACTGATTTGAAAAAAAAAAATGAATTATGTATTTTTTTAAACTGGAGTAATTTAACATATGAATTTAAAGAAGTATATAATATAAAAATAGTAGTAGGATAAAATAGTAAATGGAAGTAAGAGAAAAATTATTTAAGAATAAAATTATAAAATGACTATATTTTTTTTATTAATTAGTTAATCCCAGTGGATTTTACTTATTGTTTGTCTCTTCGTCTCTTCTTCTTCTGTGATGAATCATCTTTTTTTCGGTCTGTTTGTTGCACATTTGTGGTTGGCATTATGTATTTTCAGTTTTTGCAAACGTGGTTTTCTGTTAGAGCATACAATTTTGTGAAGGGTTTGGGATGTTGATTGGCTGCTGGGTATTTTATGATTTTGTATTATTGTTTGTAGTCAGATATATACCTATATTTTTGTATTTTATTACTGTTATGACTTGCCAAGTGTGGTTCCTCGTATTATTAAGATTCTTTCTGGGAGAAAGAAAAGAGACGAAATCATTTTTTTGATACAGAGATTTTACAAACAAAATTTTAATTGTCGTGAAAAGTAAATTGATAAGCATAATAAATAGTAATATTTATTCAAACTTAACTATTTGTGTAGATATATTTTTGTATTATTAATTGCAATCAAGTTTTTGAGTCACTTCCCCGTTTATTACATTATTTAAACACATTTTAACCAAGTTAATTTTATGAGTCCGTAAATATATTTTAAATATCTTAACAGTGTGTTTTAAACATGCTATTTCCTGTGAAAACGTAAAATCTGAGCATAAAAATAGTCGGGGAGGTGGTTGAAATTAAAAACACCGAAAGGCACATCGTACATTATTGATACTTACACTATGTATATTGCATGTACAAAATGTAATTTTCCTGGATTCATTTAGGAAGCTGTAGGGGTGTGCAACGCTAAAAAACTACATTCCATCCACAACAACTTGGTAATGCTCGTATTAAAATTCAACTAACATTTTATCACATTCTATCCAACAAAAATCAAATTCCCTGAATTTGAGTATTTTTGGTCCAGAAGGAGCTGTTAAAAGTATTTAAATGCACCGGCCAATAGTCTCTATTTATTGACCTAACCCAATATAACCTGTTCTTTCTATAAAATATGTTAATCAATTAGATATGGAATATGTATACTTACGTTATAATTAAAAACTTGTTTAATAAATTAATAACGATTGTATTATTTCAAAGTAAATATCATAAATTGATTGCTGGGGTTCAAACACCACATTAAATGTTCGTATTTGAATTTGTTTGTTTACTCAGTCACTATAACATACAGGTAGGTACTCGTAGTTTTTATATCAGTGTTATAGTTTCTTTGTGTTTTCGCTGAGGTTTTCTCCGTTTACAAGAACAACACTTTAACGCGGAAAATGGAAAGTGAAAATCGGTCGGGGAATGCAGTTTGCCATTTTTCAATAACTATTTTTAATGCCAGCGAAATTCAAACAGCCGATGAAAAAATAAATACATTTGAACTTTGTACGTACCGCTGTCCATCGTCAATGTCATTAAAATTAAACACGAGACGTGTTGATAATTACAATTTACAAGTATTTCAACATAATAATTTAACACACGTATATATAATATAAATGTTATTGAGAAACAGAAACGTAACTATTTTCACTATTGACTATATTTTCTAGCCAATATACAGGGTTTATGTTGGGTATGTTGCAGTAAAATTCGTCGATCACGATAAACCACACTGTACAGCTTAACGTACACGTACGAATTAAACAAGAAAAATAACTTATTTGTCGTGATTATTCGCGAACTGAAAAATGTAAATAATCCAAAGAAAACGGAATTCGATTATGTCGAAGATTTTGACGTACACAACTACTCATTCCGGTTAAAATATTCTTGTCGGGATACAGTGCGGGTGTTACACTTCGTAAAATGTTTACCTACGTATCGAATTCCGCCTAATACGATCGCATAATACTCGGTTATTAAATTCCCGTCGTCGGATTGCGTGTAGCTAGGTGGTAGTGGCGTATATTATCGAAAAAACAACGAAAATTCTATATTTAGATTTCGGTCACGATTATTGTATTGGCTAACTTGTACCCGTTGGAAATATTACTGGGCGCGCCACGGTGAAATATCATGACACGGCAGGCAGACACCACCACACAATAAGATATGCGATATTTTCCCGTACAACGCGATTATGCGATTCGTATACCGGAATCCTATACATATATATATATATACTGCCGACGATGTTATACAAAACGGGAAATGCGAGGAGTGGTTTTTAACCTCCCCCCCCTCCCCCCACCACCTATTAATAATAATAATAAAGCGCGCGATGACGATACGCACGGCCGTTGATAAACAGAGATAGCGTTATTATAATGCATAGTATCCTCCTGTGTGTACCTATTAAATTGCACGCTATTCGCGTAAACGAAAAATAGGCACGTCATTTCTGTCGAGTCGCAGCAGACACAATAATAATAATGTGTGCGCGCGTATAACATTATGTTTTTCGTATTGTAGAGTTCGTTTTTTTTTTTTATTTTTTTTTATTTTCGAAACATTTTCGATTACATTCATGTGTTTAATTACTCGAAAAATTACCCGTTGCGCACCCATATTATGGCGATTACAGAATAATAGACCAACGAGTGATAATATTATTGACTAAAACCGTGTCTCGGGTCTGTATAGATGGGTACACACAAATATCAACTCGAGTGTCCACATAGGTCATCGGTATTTTTAATATTACGCACTTTGACCAGCTCTCTTTTTTTTTTCCTGTATTGTATTTGTTAGTCGTACAGATTTCATCGACAAGAGCAAAAAACTATCGCACATATTTTCAGATTCCGAGTGTAGTATTTTACTATGACGTGGGTTTTTCTCGATAAACACTTTTTCTAATAGTAGTACAAATGCTCCGATTTTTTCACGGTCCACATTCGAAGATACGGATTTTACGCCTGATGGTACTCATTTGAACAATTTTTCTAAATTTTTCTTAATTCATTTACTGAAAATTTGTTTTTTATGTTTCTTTTTTAAATACTTTGTTAGGAAAATGCGACAATTTTTTCACACTGATTTTTCCAAATTATAATTATTACGTAGGTACTACTACGCAAATGACTACGAGCATGTAACGTACCAGCCATCGATAATTAAATAGGTTTATGTACAGAAATTTGAATCGCTCTGTATATATTATAATTTATGGTCTTTAATTTTGTATTCTGGAACACGTAAACGCGTTTTTTTTTTTTGACGATTTTCAGATACATTTTTTTATAACGCGATTGTTAATTTACTAATAAACATACATTTATACATAAATTATTATTATTATTACATTATTAACATATATTATTTAACGTATTTTATTATGATTTTTATGATAAAATTTAGTTAGTTAAATGAGTAAAAAAAAAAAAAAAATACTTATATTAAATATTTAATAAAACTGACATATTTAATTCTTCGAGTAGAAAATTATACAAGAAGAAGTTTAAAATCATTAAAATAGGAGATGACCAAGTTATGACTTTGGCCCATTCCACTACAGTGACCTATCTTAATACAATATAATATATCCACTATTCAGTACAATATTAAACAAATATTATTAAAGAAAATGTGTAATGTTTAATTAATTATTTTCCCGTAATATGACATACTATATTATATTGTTGACAAAGTATCACTATCAACTGAACACCGTTCCTAATCGTTTCCTCGTTAGTAATGGTTTATCGTTGCTTACAAATATACTTTAAATTCCCTTCTGTATCCTACCTTCCCAACTTATCACCTACAAAAGTGGCTGCACCTGTCCTTATATTATCCTAGGACAGCCTTTTTAACACGAGCCAACGATTTTCTAAAGGGATTTGAAGTGAATTGTTTTCAGTTTTATTTTATCATTATGGAATTTTTTAAGCTTTATTTAAAACTATTTTTTATGTTTACCCCTACTTTATATACGTCCCCATTATTTTTTAACGTTTTTTTTTCTCGGAACAAACTTTTTCGGTTTGTAAGAAGGATACAATTTTTTTGCATTGCACCTTAAAAGATGCGTACATTTCGTATGGTAGTAATTTATCTGAAAAATATGTCCAGATTCCCTATACAATTAAAAAAACTAACAAAAACAACATAGGTTTTTTTTTTGTTGATTTCTGGATTCTCTTGATTACGTGTCACCAATCAAATGACGATCCACTATTCTCCGCTACCCAAATCGAAAAGTGGAATATCTCGTTGACAGGTTACCGGAATTAAAAAATGTAAATACCGACATGTATTTAAACTTATACTCTATCTATTTGTAAATTTTTTATTGTTTAGGTTGCTATTAGAAAATCATCCGTAGGCAGTCATTTCACCCCCAAAAATAAGGGTGACAAAAATTAATAACAATGCGATATTTTAGAGCCGCTTGTTTCTTATATATTTTAAATTATTTCGTTTTAAAAATTCAATACTTTTTGAAATATCGAGTGCGTATAATCACTTAAATAGATAATTTTGTATGTATAATATTATCAACGTTTAAAATGTTTAGCTATATTACGTCATAGCGTTAAAGTTGAACAATGACCATTATAATATATTGTACGCTAATTCTTTATTATTTATTTTTCTCCCGTCTATATCTTCAGTATACGTGCATTATGACTTATAGGTCATGCGAACGCCAAACACGTAATTTATATAATTTTAAATTAGTTATGAATGGATAATAAATAATTTATAGTATTATTATAAGCGTATACATACCATGAATAGATTGATGAATAATAAATATTATAATATTATGGCACACATTTTAACCGTAAAAAAAAACACAAATTACTTCCGATAACCGTATGTGCTTGTATGTTGCTTCGTTTTACAAATAAACTATGATATCAAATTTGCGTTCATCAGGGACAACTTTGTCCTGTTAGTTTTAATATATAAAAGTGAATTGACTTATTATCAGATTTAATGGCAAAAACATTATTTATACAATCAAGTATTTTTTTTTTTTTTTTTTTTTTGTCAATAATTAAACTGTTTAGCGAGATAGATATGAATAAATCTGAGCATTTCGATTAACCTAAAAATTATTTTCTGAATAAAAACGCGCATTTCAAAGTTAAGTTGCGTTAAATACACTAAATAAACTGAGAAAAGTATTTTTTTAAATGTATGAAATAATTTTTAAAATATTTATAATACTATATTCGGAATACTACAAATGTCTGCAAATTTGGGTATAACACCCTCTTATGTGGACGCCGAACACTAATTTACGCCTTTGTCTATCTCACGGACAAATGTCAATATAGGCTGTTTAACTCACAGGGATGAGGGCTACAATTATTTATAGCCGATGAATAGTTTTTAAATAACAGCCGTTTTAAATTCTACTAATTTGTTTTCATGAAAGCAATGATTGTTTAAAAAATATTAAAATAATTAAAACTTAATAACAAAAAATAAATAAAAACAGTTGCCAATGACAACCTTATTTTTAATCTTTGTTGATATTTGTTAACGTTGTTATCGCACCTATATCGGTTCTGGATTGAAAAAAAGAACCTTTAAGGTTAGGTTAGGTTAGGTTAGGTTACTCTATGGCTAAATATTACGCTGTTCACTGATTTTTGGTATTACCGACGGCGTTCGAATCCGAAAACAATACTTTAGAAAGATTCAAGACTAACCTACCAGCTAGCCACTGTGATTGTTTATATTGGTCGTTGTTTAACTGGTATATAGATAATAGAAATCTATTATATTATAATACAGATTACTTAAATATAAAAATAGTTAAATAAAAGCTAAAAGAGTAGAAAACGATTGCGTACGTTTGTCCATTTTAACAAAACTATTGCTTATATTTACCGATGGATTAAAGAATATATAAAAAAAAAAATCAAAACGATTACGAATGAATTCGTTTGCAACGTTGTCAAATTTGTGTACTATAATTTTATTTGAATAATAATTACTCAATAATTGCCCAATACAATAATTTTGATTGAACAACAAAAAATAGAATATTTTTACTAATAAAATAATTAATAAATAAATAAAATCATAGTTAAAAAATGAATAATTTTAAAATAACTAAATTTTAATTTTAACTTATACTTTTAAACATCGCAATACATTTTATACTAATCATAAGCTATTATAATATTTTGAATTAAAATAAAATCCTATTAATCCTATAAATTTAAAAGTACTGACTTTTTTCCTTTTTCGGATTTTGTTAGTTAAATAGAATTTTCGATATTAGTAAATATCGGTAAAGTGTACACACGACGAACTGCTGGCAGCAAACATCTATATATTTGAAATATCGAAATTTCGAGCAGATGTAGGTATTTGATATTGCATCGATATCGGTAACAATAAAAGTTCACGGTGAAATGCAAAGTATTCATAAATTATTTCTAGATCACTCATGTGTTATATACCGGTATGAAAAAAGGTAACAACGCTTGAAATTGCATACGCAGTCGTGGAATCAAAAATTAGGTAACGTCGTACGCCATCTCGTTTTACCTATAAAAAAAATTGGAGCCGAAAAATACTCTTCCAACAAAAACTGGTTCCAGTTTAGATTCATTAGAAAATCAAAAAAGGGTTGTTTCGGTAAGGTTCCGGATCCAATATTTTCAAAAGGTTTCACTTAAAATACCGGTGTTTTTTATTTCGGTTTCAAACCCTGTTTATAATATTATAGTTTGCAAATAAATTCACTACGGGAAAATTATTTCGCACGTGAAAGAAAGGAGAGAATATGTAGGTTAGCATATCTTACCTACCATACCGTTTTATTAGTTTTACACGACGAAAGAGAAAGCTGACCTGGATGTTCTAATTCATAAATATTCGGTACAACATTGAAAACTATATTTAAATCGAAATTAAACGGTTTGAGATCCCATTACTTTGTTTTAAATATTTTGGTAAATAAATATTTGTTGATAAAATGGCATACAAATATCAACAATATTAACGAAACAATGATATTATGAGTAAATGTTTGGTTTTACTATGATGAAAAACTGGAAAAAGACGAAATATGAACAAATGTAAGTTAAATTTTAAGCATGATGCTTTTTTGATGCATTTTTAATCTTGATGGTGACCAAGGAAGTTGGTTTTTTGATTTCCTCTAGTTTTTTAAGTAATTTTGTAAAACAGAAAAAACGTAATACGAACGGGAAAATTTACGAAAATACTGCTCTTATTATTTTCAATTTGGTCCTACGTTAATGACTTAAATTATAACGGAAAACTTATATTTGTTTTTTCTAGACATGGTAACATTTAAAATATTTAAGCCATTTTTAAAAATAAGAATTTTGAGATAGCCATTTTACATAAATTTTTAAAGCCATTTTTGAAATTAACGAACAATTCAAAAATATTTTCATTGTCATCGATAAATACTATCAATCAATTCTTCAATTTTTTTTATGAAATCTTAATTAACAATCTTAACAAATCTTAATTTTCTTTAACAAATTGTAGAAACTCGACGGTTATTTAACATTATTTAATTTAACTTAATATTATTACTCATTAGTAAATATGTGTTACATCAAAATTTTGTTTCAAAATTATTTGTGGCGTGGCTCTCTAGAATTTTGTTTAGAATTTTTTATACATATTTTAATTTTTATTTTGTTTTAAAAAATACATACAAATATAAAATAAAGGAATCATAGCACAAGGTCATTTTAATTATCACAAGAAAAAAAAAATTAAAAATGTTAAATAGAACAAAATTTATTTCATATGTCAGACCTTGGTGATTCACTATGTATATTGTATATAGAGTAATTTAATTTATATCTGCACGCAGCGAAAGATTGGTAACGTAAAACGATTCTGAGTGAAGTCCGGTTAAGTATATTTTTTAATGTTGTGAATTATAAAATTTGAACTTTGAATGCTAATAAAGAATTCGGCTCCATATTATATTTAACTTTGTTTGTTCATTAAGAATAATTTATGATAAACCTTCTGTTAATTTTCAAACATATTTTCTGGTCTTCTGGATCAAAACCAATTCTTTCCACACAAACCAAATAAAAACAATAAACTCGTCTATTTAAAATGGCTATAAATAGCTCAAGTATCACGAAAGTTGTCTTAAAAATTTTACTACGCACAGAAATTAGTTTAGGTACAGTATAAGTTTGCTATGTAAATTTCAGGTCTCTACGACCATTTTTAATAGGATTACAAAAAAAAAAAGAAATAACGGAAACCGTTATTAGGTATATTTTCCCGTTTTTCTTACGTTTTTCCCCCAATTATTAAGATAATTAAAAAATGATACTTGTGATCAGGAAAAGATTTCTGGTAGAAAAGTTGTTTATAAACTTAAAAAAAAAACCGCATAGCAAAACCAATAAATACTTACCTTGCTGAGTTTAGAATCACAATCCCGAATCCCCAAGAATTCGGGCTTGTGTCTTATAATAGGTAAACGAGTAATAAAACCATTCATCGTCAATAAACGATTGAATAATAGGGAAACAAGAGGAAAATCGTTTCTAATTACGATTATCTATTTTCACCCTGTGTATTTTGTTCGATAATGATTCGCTAATCCATTAACGCGTTCAAGTGTACTGCCGTGCGACGGTGATTGAACTATTGAAAAGCGAGAAGAGATTTTTTTTAAATAACGAAAATCAAAAATCTATGCTTTTTTAGCACACTTAAATAAAGTCAGTGTACGTATTAATAACAGTACATATCAGTATTATTGTATATTTAACAGTTAAGACCAATAACAACTGACCCAGAACAAGTTATGAAATTAGCGTCCTTTTATTAGACACATAATATAAAATTCGCTATATTTTAATATTCAATTTATACATAATATTTATCACTTTAAAATTGTATACGTATAATATAATATATTAGGATTGTGATATATTTTAAAATTATTAAATTATTAGAGCGTATTATTAAAGTAGTATAATGTTTACTCGTGACCGACTCGTACGAAAATCGAACGGCCTACTGTAACACGTTGGCGCGTATACCAACACTAGGTCCTACAGAAATAAAATTGCCGATCGTTGACTGCACATAATTTATAATAAATTGTTCCTGATAAGATTGTAATCATACAGGTACAATATATATAAATATTAAGTATTTACAATTTCTAATTCAAATTTAGAACAAAAATATTTTTAAGTTTTGCGCTCTACAGTGATGGGCACCCGGAGAAAAGTGTTCTGTTAAGAAAGAAATTAAAAAAAAAAAAAAAAAATATGCTTAAATTAAGTTTTTATTGTTATACTTATAAGGTTTGTGCGTTGTGAATGTTGCGACACGATAATAAATTATTATAATATAGGCTGAGAGGGAGCCGTGGTTAGGCTATGACCCCGATACCACGAAATGAATTAGGATTAAACGGAATATAATAACCGATATGACATTGTTCGTATACAGAACATTTTCTATTATCAGTGCGTCGAATTTATTCGTTTGCTACAACTGAACTTTTATTGTTTTCCAAACGTTGGAAAAGTTAGCATCGAATAGTCCCAGAATAATCATTATAATAATGCTAGCCGCATTATTACTGGATACATTATTATCAAAACACATAAAAACTCTATCAAAAACATCAACCTCACGACATGAGCCGGATTACAGCCATTAGGTATTCTTGCCGAGGCCCTTTTTAGCCCAAACATTTTTTTTTTTTGTTAAATATAGATAGAATATATATGATCTGTTAATTTTATTAAGTGTACCTACATACATTTTTTTAGTTTCCATGGTTGTCATCATATATAGGTTTAGTATCATATATATATATATATGACATATCAGTGTAATGTAATAATATCATGTCAATAAGAGGCGCTGGTTGCATCCGAAAACCGCACACACATATATAGTTTCCATCCCAAATAGGTCGGTAGACGAAAAACGCACACTTCATCGATTGACAGGTAGGTACACTATATAGCCAAATACCGCGCACATATAGTAGGGTAAAACTGTACGCTAATTATAAAACATTGTATAATACATTGTTGTATGAAAACATTGTCCGTCCAATTGAAAAACAGAAACAAGTTAGTTAATGGGCAAATTTTAATATTAGCAATACATCATTTTTTATTATGTTGTATGTAATTTTAGAAACACTTGTTTAAATGTTGGGAAGAATGTTCGAAGGACGGAGTTCGTTTAAAATGTTTTTAAAATACATCGGCTATCGATTCCTACCAATAATTATGTACAAATTTTTTTTAAAAATTTTTTTCAAACTAATATCTTTTAATTCATTAAAAAACATCGGCTTTTTGCTTAAAATTTTGATTATTTTTTTATTTTTACAATTGATTTTAAATTTATTATATTTTATATTAGTATTTAACAACACTAATTAAGATAGTATTTGATATTTTATTTTATATATTTTTAGACTAATTATTAATAAATAATACATTATTATAAAATGTGCGACTTTTGGATATAAAAATGCAAAAAAATGTGTGGTTTTAACCTGTCAATAGTGTGCGGTTTTCGAAGATACTTATAGCTTATACAAACTCTAAAAATGACCGTGGGGGGAGGAGGGTGATGAATGTTTCGAATAAAGTGTCATCAGTCAAATAATCCACATCTTCCAAACTTAACGGAAAAAGTGTTTTTCAAGGAAAAAACACATCTTTATAAAATTAATAGCGCTTTTTCGTTAATCTCAGAATCAAAAATAAAAAAAATAGACGACAAATTGAGCTCCCATACACTAATTTTTCTGTTTATAAACCATTTTTATATTAGAAATCTTGCTCCAATCATTAACTAAACCTAAAAGGGTGGTTTCTAGTAGAAAAAGTTGTATATTTGGTGTACTAAGGAGGTAATTTTTGGATTTCTCTTGTAGATTTCTTAATAAAAGACATAATGAAAAATTTAGAAAAACATCGGGAAACTAGAATATTCACACAGCCAGCGGTTAATGTTAAATTTGATTTTGTTTTTTTCTTGACACAGAATAATATGATGTATTACGATAAATAGTTAGCTTAGGATGTTGAACTAATAAATTTCATTTGGGTTTGTTTACGAAATAATTATGACGGTACGTAATACTTATAGTGTATTTTATACTATATCAATAAACAGAAGGTCATTATAATTGAAAATATAAGTTTTTTTATTTCTATTAATATGAAATATGATTTTTTTTTTAATTGATTAATTATTTTTAATCCTATAAATTTAAAATATAGACATGTATATATGTATATATATATATATATATATATATACACTTGTATATCGTTTATCTACATACCATTAGCTACTATACAATATAACCTGATCAATAGATATATATCTTACATAATACATAGGATACATATAATATATGTATTATAAATATATCCTATAATTTGTTATTTAAACAATAATTTACGGTTTATCTCGAGTTCCATATTTTATCGTTGCTCAATTTATAATTTTAAATTCTGAGTGAAGCAAAAAATATATAGGTTCTACTATGATGTTTTTGCTTTCTACTAGAAAGCTTACTCTGATGTATACAATATAGTACCTTTTCTGAATGAACATTTTTTTGGGTTGGTACTTTAGGAAGGTCATTTTTTAATTTCCTAGAAGTTTTCGCAATAGAAGGGAAAGAGTGAGAAAAACGGGAAAATGTATGAAATATATTAGTAAAATATTACGATTTTTGTTTCCTGTGAACAATTTTCTACCACCGATTTTGCATCGATTTATAGAGATGGTACTTTTTCTGACAGAAAATCTGACTGGGGAGGTACTTTAGAGAGGTAATTTTTCGATTTTTCCAAGAGTTTTCCCAACAAATGTGAGAAACCGGGAAAAAATACGGGAAACCCGTGGAAAATCGGTACAATATTAAACAAATATTATTATTGAGAATATTTACTGGGTATTTAATTATTTTACCATAATATATTAATATGACATATATATTGTTGACATAGTATCACTATCAACTGAACTTTACTTAGAATCGTATTTTTAGTAAACAATTGTTTAATTTTTCGCAATGTCAAGTATTAAACTTACCTACTACTAACACCAAGCTTTGTTCTTTAAAACGTGTATAGTAAAAAGAAGATTAGGGTAGGGTAAAAGGTATTCAGAAGCAAAGATAGATCACATTATTACTAATACATAAAATATAGTACAAAGTAAATATTATTAACATTATTAACATTTCATTTTTTATATACCTATTACCTTATGTGGATTAATTTTTTTAAAGTAAAATATTATGAAATTTAACTACAAATAATTTGTATATAAATGTAAAAATTAGGTAAAATATAGAACCTGATTGCTTTGGTTACAGCCTAGGTTACAGCCCTGGCTGCTCCACCCTTCTCATTGTGCTACTTCTATCCTCTTTGTTGGTAAATTCTGGGAGTACATTACTGATCTTTAACACATCTATATAATGAGTATAAAACTTTTCTATCGTTTCAATAAAAAAAAAAAAAAAACGTCCTAGAATAATGGGACAGGTGCAGCCACTGTTATAGGTAATTTAATGTATACCTGTAAGAACGATAAACCATTGCTTATGAATAAATTATTCTGAGCGCAGTTCAGTTGATAGTAAGATTTTGTCAACAATATATATGTTATATAATAGTAAAATAATTAAGTTGGCTCTATATATTTTCCTTTAATAATATTTGTTTATTGCTGTACCGATTTCTCCGGTTTTCCTATGTTTTTTCCCAGTTTTTCACATTTGCTGAGAAAACCGAAAAATGACCCCTTTAAAGTAGCTTCCCAGTGAAATTTCCTTTAAAAAAAAATTGCTGTCATTAAAAGTTGGAGCAAAATTGCTGGTAAAAAAGCTGTCCACAGAAATAAAAAATAATACAAAAATAAACATCTTTGTAAAACGATTAGCTTCTTCGCTCCACTCAGAATCTAAAAAACCACATAAAACTCGAGTTAATCATATTTAAATATTCATCTATACTTTTAATAATATTTTTTTTCATCACTTATTGTGTAAAACTGATCGGTTTGCAAATGTTTACATTGTCGAAGAATTAATAACATTACATGTACTTACACAATTTATTATTCATGGTTTATCATGCATGGTCTTTCAACGGGAATATAAATGGCTTACAATTATACCATACAATATTTAGCTGTCTCTCCATATAGTCTATCTTAATGTAATCTAATATCCAGTGTATACTCAAATATATCATGTGTATCATCATGTAAAATTAATTCCGCTATAGTATTATAGGTACTCATATTAAAAACACTAATTACACATTTAAGAAAACTGACATACTTTACACGATGTGTAGGTTATTGTTATAGATGAGAAGTTGGATATAAGGTTGGATATAGAGGAGAATTTATAAGTGTATATCTGTACGCGATGATTTAGTTTTGCCAACGAAAAACGATTCTAAACGGAGTTCGGTTATACATATTTTGAATGGCCGTAATATTTACGATTTTCGTCAAAATTTGATTTAAAAAAATAAAAAAAAAAAATCTACATTAAACTATATTTTTTTCTTAACCACTAAATACGACTTATAATAAATCTCCTGTTAAATTTTCAAGCATTTTTGTTTGTCTAACAAGTTAAGAATAGTACCTACCGATTACAAATTTCGTAAAAAAATTCGTAAAATTAAAACGTCAAATGTTAAAAGTCAAAAATGGCTAAAATGTTGTGAAATTATCTCTCTAACCTACTAACTAGATAAAATTTCCTTTCAGAAAATATGTTATACTTGATATTTCGATGTAGGATTTTTGGTGGGAAAATTGTTCACAAAAAAAAAAAAAATTAAACATCATTGTAAAAACATTATACATTTCTCGCTAATTGAAAATAAATATAATGTTCATTAGAATAAAATGTCACGCCTCGAATATATTATAATTTATAATCATGGACGAAATAGTTGTTTTATCTTTTTTCTAGACAATACATATTTTTATTATATTTTTGAATTATTCATAAATAACGCGATAAACGGGCACTATATAATATTATTTTTACAAAGGTTTTGTTTGTTTTACTAGTCTCTTATGATCTTCGATATTGTGTATACAATCCGCTAAAAATATGAGTGACGTTTTTTCCAAATTTGCAGGTATCGCGGGGAACGCGAAATCAAAGAATACTGATTCGGCTAAATCGAAAAGTAAAAACTTAGTGTTTGACGATATAGATCTCGAAATCGAAATATCAAACAAGGTAAAACGTTGCATTGTGTATTTTAAAATATTGTAATCATTGTTTTTTCTGCTCTATTATTATTAATTAATTATAATTACAGTAAATTATAGGTTTTTTTTTCTTATGTAGGTACGCACAATCAGTAGCGTACGCATGATTTTTCAATGGAGACTTGAAAATTAATAATTTAAATCAGTTGTTTTGTCACAAGTTTGAAAAATTAAGCAGTTACATTCTTAGTTCTGACTGATAATAAATATAAAATATACACAAACAAATTTTTTAAAAAAAAACTTTAATATTTAGATAACCATAAAAATGTTGGCAGTAAAATACAATTTTTAAGCTAGTAGAATATTAAAAAAACAGAGATCAAACAAAATTAGAATTGTATGAATTGTGGATTGCATTACTTACCATTTTTTTTTTCTTCAAACTAAAAATCGAAAAAGAATTCGATCTTTTTTCTGCCATAATGAATAATTAAATAATTATTTTAGTGTGCAAAACTATGAGAACTACGTTTTATATGAAAATTTAATAATAACATAAACTCTTATTAGATTGTGATATGGAAAAATAAATTAGTAAACTCCTATACACCTATCTATTTATATATATGGTACATATGCATAATAAATATTTTATCATATTAAAATGTACTTATTAATTTTCGAACAGTTTCTTATGAAATTATATAGGCGTAATAGGCGATAACGAATAGTTATTACTATCGATTAATGTTCGGTTATTGTTATAATATGATATGGAATAATATAAAGGTACCTCTAAATACCGGTATTTATCGAAATCAGTATCGAATTTTTTTTTTTTTTTGAATAAAAGAATTGAAACTGAAACCGAAAAATCATAATGGTCACCACAGTTAGACAAAAATAATAATCGTATAAACCTAATAATATCTTATTCTGTGATAATATAGTAAGGTTATTATAATAGATAGCGGTGGTAAATTAAATTATTTACTTACGAAAATAGTGTATTTTATGAAAAAAAATTCTTATTTACTAATTATTATTACAGTTAAAATTTGAAAAATCTAAAAATATATATGTATATATCTGTGGCTTGGTGCATGAAGGGTCAATGCCGTTTTTTTTTTTAAATCAGTTAGAAATTAAAAAAAAAAAGTTTATAATTATTCATTTATAAACATGTTTTAAGTTTTTGTAAAAATTGAAAAATTACACAAATATTTACATTTAATAAAATACACAGAGCCTTATTGGGAAATACAATTTCAAAGCCTTTTTCCCAACAAGCACAAAATGTAGCATTGAAGTCAGATATATATTTATATATGTACTAACAGTCAATGAGGGGGGGATTTAGCCCCTTAGCCCCCTGCGTACGCCACAGGTCACAGTTCTCATATTATAGTTCATACACAAGTCTATTTTATGGAACTATCAATGTCCGCTTCCTAGGAAATCCCCATAAAGACTAAAGTAAATCCGATTTCTATGGTTCTTTATGTCTATTAAATAAGCAAAAACAAATATTTTTTAGAGTATATTTCATGTTTTTTTTTTTAATCTGAATACTTTACACATTATACATCCCAATAAAAAAAAAAAAAAAAATAAGATTCAATAATTTATTTAATTTATATTTGTAAGCAACGTTAGTTAGTGATGTTTAGTTATATTTGTTTCGAACATTTTTCAAACATACGATCAATTTTTTTAAGATCTCTTGTAAAATAATTAAATGTCCAACATATTCAATAGTAAAGGCTCTAAGTAATCATAATCCGTTTTCAAAATTAAAATCCGTCAAACACAAAATTGCTGCAGTTTTTTTGGCTTTTAGGTCTAAATCGTCTAAAATATACAGTTTCCTCTTAAAGCGTTGCAGTTGATTTAAAAAAAATCAAAAATTTGTTTTATTACCTAACCTGTATTGTATAAACTTATAAAATGATTAAAACGTATAAAAATGTATAGGTAACGACTGAATCATAAGGAATTATATGTATATATATATTTTTTTTTTTTTTTGAAGTTTATCATACAATAGTGATAACACTGTACATTTTAGATTTTAATAAGTAGTTAAACTTATAAATTGATATATCAAATTAACAGATCAAATCATGGTGAATTTTCTTAAATTTAGAATAAAATAAAAACAAAACATTTTTTTTTAGTGTTATTTTATAAATATTAATATAGTTATTTATAAAGAATAAAGATGAACTTAGTAATAAATATAACAAATTATCACATAATATATCTTAGGTAATTATACAAGATGCAAGATATATAAAATGATGATTAAATGTCTGTTGTTATTATTTATCAATGTAAATTGACAATTATTTGACCTAATAATTTCTGTTCAGTGCAACCAAGAAAAAAAATATTTGTAAATGGTATAAAATATACAAAACTAGTAATTTTATACGTACGTATGATACGCGTTTTATACTTTATTGTATTATACGTCCCAACCTTGATTAAAATAATACAAGTTTATATGTCTTCCAGATAATCCATTGATCCGTTCGAGTAGGTCACTTCCCGTTACAGGTTTTACGACAATATTATGTATTTTGGTTATTTTAAATAATTTTTTTATTCTATAATACAATCAAAATATTTAAAATAAATAAATAAAACTAGTTATATTCGATATTTTAAAATTAAAACTAGGCCAAATGTTGTTTTTGGTATTGAGTCACATGTTAGAATTATTTTGTTTACTATTTAAAATACTAGGAGTAACATTTTGAAAAGTATTATGATCAACATGCAGTCAGTGGCTTATTTATAGGGGGGGGGGGTCCATGGAGACCTAACCCCTCCCATTGACTCGTAGATGTTAAATTTTGTGTTTTATGATTATGAAAAACAAATTTTATCATACAATACGAAGGATTTTGTAAAACATTTCTGACGCTTTATTATCAAAATTTTTAATTAATATCGTAATTTTTTTTTTGCATTCCTAGGATAAAATGTTATTTAATTTATTTTTGGATTTTTTTTTTTTGTTAATAAGTAATTTTCAGTATTATCTTAACCTAAATGTTTCAATATTCGATTCAGAGTAATGCTATGGAACTTACTATGATATTACAAAAAGGTTGTATCGACTTATAAAATACATGTGGTACATTTATTTAATAAAGAGTAATTGAGTTAAGGTATGGGGGCAAAGCCCCCATGGCCCTGTATTTTGAAAATTGTTTGGACCCTCCCCATGACAAATTCCTAAATACGTCACCGCATGTAGTAGCGTTATTAGTTTTTCAATATAGAACAAATGTAAAAAAAAAAGAAAAATCATTTTTACTGGACTAAATGTTCGCTTCAAATGATAAAATTGTAGAACGCTTCAAATATAATATACTCAAGGTGACACAAATTGCAATTTCCACAGTCTGTCACTCTATAATAAAAATGTATTGCTAGATTAGTAATTTAGTGAGATCGAAAAAACTAAAATTTATCATGGTTCTATCTTCGTCGGTCTATTAATCAAACAATCTTATGGAATAAAAAAAAATCAAAATAGATTGAAGTGTGCCACTTTCCCTCGGCTATATATTATAGTCATTATTCTTTATCACTAATAAATCATAATAAGTATTTATAAATCATACTGAAAAAAAAAACCTTATAATATGTCATAGAAATAAATATACTTGCAAATCAAATTTACAAAATTTCACCACACTTCCAAGTAGGAAACATCTTCATTAACATCATTTGAATAGTACACGGTAAACCAATTTGTTTTTTAAATTTTCGAGAAATACAGAGTAATTTTAGATTCCAAGTGTACCGAGGGAGCTACCGAGTGGTTTTACAATTTCTTTTTTTGCTTTGTCCTAGTCTGTGAACACGTTTTTTTCTAGTAAACTTGCTCTGATTTTTTACGTGTAGCAACTTTTTTGAAGGCTCAAATTTTCTAAATAGTACTTTATAGAGGTCATTTTTTAGATAACAGCACTTAAGTGAGGAAAAAACGTAGAAAAACGTAAAATTTCACGATTTCATTATTTTATAAAAACACCGACTACGTTTTCTACCAAAAAAAAATGACTTGATCGAAAAATCACAAGATACATGTTTTTTTGGCTTTTTGATTTAATTTCTTATGGTATCATCGCCAAAACTTTTGAGCCACTTTTGAGCTTTTATGGAATTTAAATTTTTGGGAGTTTTTTTTGCTGTTACTCGATTATAAATACAAGTAGAGACTTGAAACTTGGTAATAATACTTATATTGGACTTACCCAGATACGGTAAAATTTCCAAAATCATCGAACGATTTTTTTTTTTAATAAACGTGTTTTGAAATCAAATTTAAACGAAAATCGCAAACAAATTTACGGCACTTCAAATTATGTATTCCCGAACTGCGCTCAGAATCGTCTTTTGTCTAGCAATGGTTTATCGTTGTTTACAGATATAATTGAAATAGCCTTATGTGTTCTACATTCCCAACTTCTCAACTACAACAGTGGTCGCTTTCATCCTAAGTATCAGCTCTTTTTTTTTTATTGAAGCACCTCTTTATAGACTACGTTGATTGTTTTTCCGATAGAGGCAAGTATGACTAAGCTGCTACGTGAACGAACTCTAGAGCACGCCACATAGAATTGCCTATGTGAAAAGCAGTCATCACTCTAATCAATCCCTGCTATCTTTAATGATTGCCCTTGTAAATTATTTGTGGTCATTGCAAAAGATACCTTGATAGGAAATTGCAGTCTTTTAAATTAGAATGGATATTATTTTTAGGAGGGAACGACTACCTATTTTTAATTTTCAAATTATTACAAAAATAATAATCAAAGTATTAACGATTATTTTTAACGGATTTAAAAAAAAAAACAAAACAAAATTTTAAATAAGAAGCTGTCCTAGAATAATGCAGCTACTGTTATAGGTAATTCAATGTATATCTGTAAGCAATGAATAACTATTGCTATAACATAAAAAAAATTCTGAGCGAAGTTTAGTTGATAGTGTTACTTTGTCAACAATATATTGTTATTTATGTGTATGTCATATTATGATAAAATAATTACATAGGTATTATATATTTGTTTAATATAATAATAATTGTTTAATATTTTTCCGTTTTTCCTAATTATTTTAAAGACCACTTAAAAAATAAAATAAAAATATTAACAATATTATACAAATATTATAAAAGAAGATCTATAATGCATGTGAAATTATTTCACTATAATATTACGCCTATATTGTTAACAAAGCAAGACTATTAATCGAATTCCGTTCAGAATCGTGTTTCGTTAGCAATAATTAATCGTTGCGTATAGATATACGTTGCGTATACATTAAATTTCCCCTCTACCTTCCCAACTTCTTACCTACAACTTTGGCCCACCCACGTGCGAAGTATGTCTCCGTCTTTTTTAAAATTACTATTCATAAATATTTTATATTTGTATTATACAAATAATAACACTAAACAAGAAGTCCTTATTTCAATTTGTAGCGTTGTACGTTGATTTAAATTAGGTGAAGTAATATTTTAAATGCGATAATATATAGGTTTTTAAAACAGAGCATTATTATTTTTATTTTCAAGTATCTTGAAATCAAACTAAATAAAATAATAAAATAAGCAACATGTTTATCTTTTCTTTAATACATTTTAGACAAGTAACAACGGTAGGCACATACAGTGCCTATCGAATCGACGGACGAAATATTATCACATTTTAATCGTTTATCAACCGAGAAAAAAAGGAAACGTTAATTCTTTTAAAAAAAAAAAAAAAAAAAGTAGCCACACAAGTAAATTAAATGCATTGCTATTGATCTCTTGATTTGTTGTTATTAATGTACAATCCCCGTTATCAAAATCCTTCCATTATATGGTAGAGGTTTACGTTTTCTCGATCACTCTGTATATAAAAACACAGAATTACGTACGGTAGGCGTCGTTTGGATTTGCGCGATATCATTTAATTTATTATTGGGGTCCACGGACAACAGTTCGTATGTTGAGTATCCCTGCGGCGCTGACTACCGTTTTTTTTTCCTACTAACGCGATCAATAAAGACCGGCACCACCGTGGCGAGGACGATGACGACGACGACGACTGCAGCCGGCTCGTACACATAGGTACCCAAATGATATTCGTTATCATTCCGCGTAAAACACCCGTCGCGTTAAGTTTATTGCAATTTATTCGCTATCATAGTATTATGACGTCATCGTTGTCGTCCTTTTGATCGTTACCATTCTCGTGTTTTAAGTTATCGTCGTACCTAGCTAATCCAATAAATACATTAAAACCAGCTATATCACCACCGCCATGCCTTACAAATACGGCAAGACGTTGGTCTATCATGTAAGCATATGTTTTATCATATTTTATTATTAAACTGAACAAGAAATAAATTCGTTTTTTGTAGGCAGGTACATACGAGTTAAAATATTATACTCGTCGATAAAATTTAAGTGTACCATTTTTGCAAAAACTGATATGTGCCAAAATTTCGATTTTGGTATTAAACCCAATATCTGAAGAATAGGATTCATTAGAATCTATTTCATCAATTCTATTGTGTGTCAAAATATCAATATATGTATATGGCTCTGCACCTGTGTTCCAAAATTGACTTATTGCAGGCATCAGTTTTTTTTTTTTTGTTATACTGGTAGAGGTACACGTGAATTTAGACAACGGCTGTGATGTTTAGCCCCTACCCTCGGGTCATCATGTATTATTGTAAAATGTATTTTTTTTTTTTTACTATATCCACAGGTCGTAGAAAATAATTACAAAAAAAAACCATCAAATTCACAATTTATCTTTGTTGTTAATTTAAAATATTCGATTTTTTAATTTTATTACCGATAACTGCTGGTCGTTTTTTGGTAGGCATAGGTATTTATATACTCCGCGAGCGTTTTTCTACCGTATTGTTAATATTATATATCAATGTTAATAATTATATCAGTAAATTCAATGTTAGAAATACGCCTAGTAAAAAAAAAAAACCACAAAAATAGACCGCCCCTTTTTTTTTGTTTTCGTAGAGACTTCCAGCCATTTTTCACATGATCACGTAGTAGGTATATTACTAATAAAATCAAAATTTCAATATTTATAATATTTAAGAACACTGTGTACCTACACGATATAGCAAATTTACGTTAAGCAGGGACAATTTTAGCGCTGTTAGTTTTATTATGACAGTGAATTAACTTCTTATCAATTTTCAAAATAAGCACATTATCTTGTGCTTCTACGTCGTCTGTTTTGTTCGATAATTTAATTTTTAAGCGAATTATAAACATTTAAGTATAGATTAGGATATTTTTCACTGACTCTTTTATATAATAGAGTATAATAAACGAAATCTACATATTTCGATAGACGGGAATATTTTAGTAGGTACGTTGGTATACGCCCTATACGCAGACGTTTGTGTCTATTGTATTAGGTACAGGATATTATATTCATAAAATAATTTTGTTGTCCACTGCTATATAATATAATGATGAGGTTACCTACTAACAGTCGCACGATCTAATGAATAATATGCGTCGTGTACACTTATTAATTGGGCGTGTTTCGGGGACACTGAAATCAGCCGTTTCTGATATACCTCGCGAACATATTATTTTTACCGTATAGTAAATATGATATATTATAATATTTATGGTGACTACGTCAGCAGTGAATTCAAAAAAATATTCGTATAATATAAATTATCCGTATAAAAAAACCCAGATATTGTAGATAACACCATGAAAACAAGGGGGAAATAATTTAAAACGAAAAATTGAAACGAGAGAAATAAAAAGAAAAAAAAGCTGTAGACGGGTGTGCCACTGTTGAAGGTGGGAAATTAGGAAGGTAGGATACATCATACAGTTATTTCATTTATATTTGTGAGCAAAGATTAACCATTGCTAACAAAAAACAATACATAGCGGAGTTCGGTTTATAGTGTTACTTGGTCAACAATATACTAACAATAGTAGTTATACCCCTAAAAATAAGAGTGATAAAAAAATAATATAAATAGAAAATTGTAGAGCAGCTTGTTTCTTAAATGTTCTAGAACACATATTCTGAAAAAAGTTAATACTTTCCGATATAATGATGATTATAGCCAATTAAATAGATCACCCGGTATATGTCATATCATGGTCAATTTTCTTTAATAATATTTGTTTAATATTTTACCTATTTTTCTGTTTTTCCTAGGTGTTTCTCATTTATAATGAAAACTCCTGGGAAAATCAAAAAAATGACGTTCGTAAAGTATCATCCTATAGTCAGATTTCCTTTCAGAAAAAGTGCTATCATTGTAAATCGGAGCAAAATTGCTAGTAGAAAAGTTGTCAACAAAAAAAAATCAAAATATAAACATCATTGTAAAAATAATACATTCCTCGCTCCGCTGAGAATCTAATCTAAAAACAAAATTGCAAATAGTAAAATCACTATTTTCGTAAATTTTCCCGTTTTTTCTACATTATTTTCCGGTTATACTTAATTATTAAAAAAAACAGGGAAAATTAAAAATGATTTGGTAGAAAATATCGAGCGTAAACATTTATAATAATGAAATCGTACGCTGTAAATTTGTTCGTATTTAATTTTTTGTCTTTTTCTGGTTTTTCTTAGTTATTATGAAAACTATTTGATAAATTAAAAAAATCACCTTCTCAGTGCACCAACTAGATAAAATTTCCTTTTTAGAAAAGGTGCTATATTTGATACATGGGAGCAAGTTTTCTTCTTGAAGAATTTTTTTGAAGAAAAAAAAACACTCGTCAAAATAAAGCCAATTGATCATTCGGTCCGCTTCGAATCTAATAGTGTTTAAACGCGAGTTATCTATCGTCAATTACTTGAAATTTGTTCTGAACTTATGGTACTTAAAATTCATAAATTAGCGCTTGAAATCGTTAAAAAAATGAACGAAAAAAACAAAACAAAAATAAGAGGTAGAGAAGTTAAGATTCCAACCTTTAATGGCTTTAACTTATCAAATAGAATTGTCTAACACTATAAAAATGCAACTAATACAAAGTCATTGTTTTCGCTACAAATTCGCAGTTCTTAGTATTTAATGTATATAATTTTAATTATATTCTAAAAGATACAAAGAAACGAATTAGATGCCTGTCTCAGGTGTCTCTCATCGGAAGCCTGGTGATTCGTCTAAATCGAGCTCTGATATTTTATTGGGTCTTGTCATCAACGATTCATTGAATCATTGCTTGATTTGTAAGATTATGTCTTAACAGCTTACCGCTGACATTATTGCGTAGGTATACGTGTTTCCTAAATAATAATTAAAATAAAAAATAGCCTTGTTGTCTATACGGAGGGACACGGTGAAAGGATCCGTTTTGGTCTGCTATTATGTAAGGACGGTGAAAAACAAAATTTTTTGTTTTTCACCGTGAGGTAATCGCAATAAAATAAACGTCGCGAGAAAATACACAACCATAACCGTGGTCGTGTTTCGTAGTCACGGAAATTAATAGTTTCTGGTACGTTTCCTGAACCGTATTTTATTTTAGGTATATTGTATGTATAAATATAAAAAAAATAATAAAATGTGATATCGATGGCGTTAAAAATCACACGAAAAACATAATATAGTATCTACCTAACCACCAATTCGATCAACAGGTTGTTCCAAATAATTCGTATTCTTTTTTTTTTCATCGTAAAACACGATTCAGTAACGAAAACGTACGATTATAATATTATACTTAATAGCGCACTATCATGCCGGAACATTCTTATATTATACTTTAGGTAAATAAAGAAAACAAAAAACTTGATTCTGTTGATGAGTGCGCCACTGTTGTAAGTAAGAAATTGGGAAGGTAGGATGCAAAAAGTTATTTAATTTTTATATGTTTGTAACGATAAACCATTGCTTACGAAATACGATTCTAAGCGATATTAGTATTATTTGAGTATAGTTTAAAAGTTCAGTAATTTTTAAGATTTTCGTCAATTTTTTTCCTGAAAGTATTATTTATAATATATTTTAGTATATAGGTGTATACAATACTACCTTAGTGTAGTATTGTAATATTTTAATACACAGTTATTTATTGTTTTAGAAATAATATGTCTATTATACGAAATAAGTGAAGAATAATTTCCACTCTATATGTTCTTCTAATGCTCATCATGGATGGGGGTTTTTTTTTATGTTAAAAATTTACAATTTTATTTATAAACAACAAAATACAAACATCTGGTGATTACAGGACAAATCAATTTTGTTTTACAAGTGTTTAAGTTAGTGCTCCAATAATGATTTCAATAATTGCAAGCCATACTAATTTTTTTTTTAAAGTTTGCAGACGCAATGAACAATGATTTTTGAAATACATTGATTTTAGTTAAAACTTGTATTTATCTATACATTCCATGAATATTAATAACCAAAACGAAATAACGAATTAAATTAAATTAATTTCATCGCATAAAATAAACCTTTCGAATAAATCGTTCTTTAACTATGATTATGAAAAGTCGGTAATTGCTATAATTTTTGATGAATGGGTTGCGCGGTATTTTAATATAATAACGTGAGCTAAAATATTTTATGAGTTAGTAGATGTACCTATATTTGTAATGTTAAAACGCTGTGTTTTAGGTTAAAAACATTGACCTTTCCGTAGGTGAATTATAAAATTATCATTAAAATAGCGGAAATAATAAAAGTAAAAATAATAATATTATTTTCTTAATATCACCAACGCGAGCCGTAAACGCTACTACTTGTTTACGTCATTGCGCAGATTTAATTTTCGTGTAATCATGTATAGTAGTCTTTCATCTACATTATTTTCATCAAAACAATTATTATGTTTAAGATTGGTGAACGCGGTTCCGGTTTTAGACCGAAATCCGGAGATGTCCAGGATTTTGAAGTACTCCGAGACCAGTGTTTACAAAAAGGTGCGCTTTTCGAAGATCCGGATTTCGATACGGTCGACTCTTCGTTGTTTTACAGTAAATCGCCGGAAAAATCGTTTGAATGGCGAAGACCGGGAGTGAGTATAATAATTTTAATTTATATATTATAGGTAATAAGTGCAGGGCCGACGCTAGTAATTATAGATGTGGAGGGGATTTCACAAATTGTTTTTTTTTGCTTATTGGCCTTTTATAACCTTTGTAAGACTAAAATGATTTTATTTATTTTCCTGTAAATGTAAAATATCCGATTACTTAACAATTGTTTCATAATTTCTAACTAGATATTAATTATTCTCACTGAAAAGGGGTGGAAATACATCTCCCCCCCTCTAGTGCCGGCCCTGAATACATGTAAACTAAATAGTTTATTTACAGGAAATAGCGAATAACCCTCAATTATTTATCGAAGGGGCTACGAGATTCGACGTACAGCAAGGAGAACTGGGTAAGTCAGATTGAATCTAAACAATCATAAAATAAATTACAATCTATAATAATACATACAATAAATCAACTCATTTTTTGTATGCAGGTGACTGTTGGTTATTGGCTGCCGTAGCCAATTTAACTTTAAATGAAAAACTCTTCTATCAAGTTGTGCCAAACGATCAAGGTTTCGATGATAAATACGCTGGTATATTCCATTTCAGGTAAAGACAGTTTTTAAATATTATACTTTATATCTATTTGAATTAGGACCAAAAAAAATTGATATTTTAGATTTTGGCAGTATGGCCGATGGGTAGATGTTGTTGTAGACGATCGCTTACCGACTTTTCATGGAAAATTAATATTTCTCCATTCAGCAACCGAAAATGAATTCTGGAGTGCTTTATTGGAGAAAGCTTACGCCAAGTAAACATATTATTATTTTTATCAATTAACATAACATAATTTTTTAGTTTGGGCAAGTAGTATTCAATGCTATAAACAATAAATATATTATGAACATTTAATATTACTTGGCTTTTTTTAATATAATGTAATAAGTAGGTACCTATACAGAATGATCCATTTATCATAAACCAGTGATTTTCCCGAAGAGTTTAAAATTTATTTGAAAATAAAATATACAAATTGATCGTTTTAAATAGAAATAATTTGTTTTAATAGGAAAGATTATTTAAAATGAGTTATTAGACATAGATGTATTAAGAAATATAAAATATTTTGTTATTATTTATTATCTAAAGTGAATTGATAAAAGATATTATTTTTAAAACCAGTTTAAACATTTAAAATATTATTATAATTAATTTTCTTTATTTCATTGTGTATGTATAATTCTTCTAAAACTGAATTAATGTAAATGTTATTTTGGTATTTAATATTAAATTATTTCTATGTAAAATGACCAATTTGTATAATTAGTCATAGGTTGTACAACATGTATTCCATAATACTCCAGGTTATTAATTAATTTATATATTTGTTTATTAGTATTATCCATTTAATAATTTTGTTTTCACTATATTATTTTATTACTTAATTCAACATTTGATATGTATTCATGTATTAATATTTGTAATCTTTCTATAGTCATATTTATTTTTTATGGTATCGAATATTTTACTATGTGGATAAAAATTTGTGTTTTTTGCTATACACTAGAATCCATGGATCATATGAAGCATTAAAAGGAGGCAGTACTTGTGAGGCTATGGAGGACTTCACAGCTGGTGTATCAGAAATGTACGAGTTAAATGAACCACCACCAAATTTATTTACAATAATGCTTAAAGCTTTTCAACGACAATCTCTAATGGGTTGTTCAATCGAGGTAAAGTTTAAAAAAATATGTATAGGAAAAATATAGGGCATAACTGTATTAATAAATATTAAGTACTATAAAATCCAGAAAATTAAAAAGCTATCCTAGGGATAATGGGAATAGGTGCAGCTACTGTTATAGGTAGTTTAATGTATACCTGTAAGAAACACTAAACTATTGCTAAGGAAAAACAATTCTAGGGAGTTCAGACATTAATGATGCTTTGTCAACAATAAATATGTCATAGCATGGTAAAATAATTAAGTAGATATTATATATTTTATTTGATAATATTTGTTTAATATAATGATCCCCCCTCCAATTTTCCTGAGTTTTCCCAGTTTTCCATGTTTTTTCTAGTTTTTCACATTTGCTGGGAAATCTTTTGAGAAAATCAAAAAATGACCTACTTAAAGTACCTCCCCACACCGATTTCCATTCAGTAAAGGTGCTATACTTGGAAATCGGAGCAAGATTTCTGGTAGAAATGTTGTATTTTCACTGTGTATCCCAAACGTCTTTTTCCCATTTTTAAATTTGCAACACCCATAATTAATTGTTTACATATTTATGACTTGTGGAATGTTGCTTCACTTTATTTGAACTATCTTTGCACTTCTTTGGTCAGATCCCGGATATTCTTCTCCTTATATAAAATATTAGTTATAATTTAGTAAATAGGATTTTTTTCAATACATACCTCTCTAATTTGAAATATGAAAAAGTAAATGTTTTTTTTTATACATTTATTCTTATTAATTTTTTTCTTACACAACAGTGTTCACAGTGTAATTATTTTTTATCCATTTTTGGATTCAAATTTATATATTTCCTATACTATCACATCCTATGCTTTACATGGTAAACATGAATTTATAGGTAGGTTAATATTCTTGGTAATGTCTATGTAATTATAATTGTCTTGTAAATACCTTAATAAAATAGTATTAATCAAATTTATTTTATATTTTATCAATAAATTCGAATAAAAGCTTTAATTTACTAAGGAAGGCCAAACAAACTGAAAAATACCAAACAAATTATTAACTAATTTGTGGTGGTATTGATAAACCCAAAATCTTAAAAAAGGAAAACCAGTGTTATATAAGTAAAATAGATATACAAAGGAATTATACTTAACTTTTCAAAAACACATTTGCTTCTTTCATTACACATTCAACATTTACATTACATCACAATGGTTTTATTTTAAGAGTTTTGCTCTATACAAAATAGTTTCAAATTAATATAGATTTGCCAAACAGAAATAACAATATTATTAAATATTTTTTAACGAAATAAATTTAAAAAAATATATGTATATAGTGATTTTTCATATTTTGTGTATTTATTCAATGATATTTTCTTATCTTGACCAATGTTCAGTAAGCTTTATCACATAGTTATGGCTTTTTACTCCAGTTTCCTCTTAATATTTTAGATCAAATTTAATTTATTATAATAATATTAATTACCAAAGATGAAATCGGTCAATTATCAAAATGTGTTATTTTTAAAGGCTGATCCAACCGTTACAGAGTTGGAAACACCACAAGGCCTTGTCAAAGGTCATGCATATAGTATTACCAGAGTAACATATGTAGACATAACCACTCCAAATACTACAGGTAAAATACCTTTGCTTAGACTACGAAATCCATGGGGTAATGAAGCAGAATGGAATGGACCATGGAGTGATAAGTACGCATACAAATATTTTATATTCTTTACTGTCATTTAAATAGTTTTAAAATGAAAAATTATTAATTGTTTAAATTAATTAACAGATCTCCTGAGTGGAGATTTATATCTGATTCAGACAAAGCATCTTTAGGTTTGACATTTGATGCTGATGGTGAGTTCTGGATGTCATATAAAGATTTTGTCAAATACTTCTCTCGTTTGGAAATTTGCAATTTGAATCCTGACCTATTAACCAAAGAACAACTTGGTGAAAATTCTAACTTGAAATGGGAAATGAGTGTGTTTGAAGGTGAATGGGTGCGAGGTGCATCTGCTGGAGGATGTCGTAATTTTTTAGGTAACATTTGGAAACTTTCATCAACATAATCAATTAACCTAATTTGATCCATTCAATATTTATAGATACTTTTGCAAGTAACCCACAGTATCGTATTACATTAGAAGATGCTGATGATGATGATGATGAACGTAAATGTACTGTAATTATTGCTTTAATGCAAAAGAATAGACGTGCGCAGCGAAAGATAGGGGCTGAATGCTTAACAATTGGATTTGCTGTGTATCAGGTAACTATTAAAACATAAATTGAGATTTTAGAGTTATATTTTTGTTAATTATACTAAAATATGTATTTTTGTTATACTATTTTTTATTGTTTAGCTCATTAACCCAGACTCATTGCCAAAACCATTGGATACTAATTTTTTTAAGTATACAGCTTCCATTGCAAGAAGTCCTACTTTTATAAATTTAAGAGAAATCAGTAGTAGATTTAGTCTACCTCCAGGTACATATTGTATTGTGCCTTCCACATTTGATCCAAATGAACAGGGTGAATTCTTACTCAGGGTATTCTCAGAACATGAAAATAACATGACGTTAGTGTTAATATAATTATATGAATTAACAGTGCTAACATAATAATTATTAATCAAATAATTTTTATAGGATCCATGATTCATTTTAATTAATTTAATCAAATTATTTTTTTTTTTTTTTTTTTTAGAGAGCTTGATGATGAAGTCGGAATGGGTGAAATTGACATAAAGGTAAAACTAATATAATATTATGCAAATAATAAATCAATATTTAATATGAGTCTAAATTTTGTTAGATTAAAGAACAAGAGCCTGAGCCAGACAAAGTTGACAAAGCTAATGAAAAAATTAAAGAGTTCTTCCTTAAACTGGCTGGTGAAGACCAAGAGGTTGATTGGATGGAGCTTAAAGATATTTTGGATTATGCTATGAGAAATGGTAAGTTAAAATGTATTAGATACATTTTTTTAAAATTTATTTTACCATAGTTTTATTATAGGTTATTTATTATATTTAATATAGAAAATGTGTTATGACTGTTATAATTTTTAAGAATAATTACCAACTTGAGAAACCATTTTTGGGGTTATTTATTGAGTTTATTACATTAACAATTAATAATTTATAGGCATACCATTGGGTTAAAATTTTGAAATAAACATTTTTATGAATCTCTAACCTTAACCTCTAATATCTTGTAAAAAATGCTTGGAAATTATAAAACATTGTATGGTTTATACTATTCTTTTGAAAATTGCACTTAAGATTAATCAGGGCTTGACTGGACTTACTTATTTGGCCTACTATTAAGATGGCCTACCTCAATTTTGCTGATACCCATCTTTTATTTTTATTTTTTGTTTATCAATTGTTGTTTGAATACATTATATGTTTTGATTTATATTAAAAACCAAAATTAATGGAAATAAAATGTGTTTCATAATTTCGTGTAGTCTATATTTGTTTTAAAGCACTGGCTCACAATTCGACCAAGGAAAGTGGCCCACTGTTTTCTAAGACAATAGATTATTAGACCAGTCTAACCCTGCTTTCATAGATATTTGTTTGGTTAAATTTTTTTTTGTTTTTGTTTTATTTTGTGTGACTAATTACAACAAAAATCCATTAATATTGACAGTATTAATTCTATATTCATTACTAATCATTTTCATTATACACTTAATAATAACAATAATTCAAAATTAAAATTTTACAAAAATAAATTTACATTACTATGCTACTTATATTTTACTACTAAACAAAATTGATTGAAAATAAATAATATTTCATACTTGTAAATTATATTAAAAGGTTTTATGCTTGAGTTTGTACCTAAACTAACATAGTTGCCTATTTGATTGTATAATTTGTAGATGTTGCAAGTAATACAACTTCTGGAGATAATATACTTCTCAATTTATTACAAACATTCTGTGAGGCTTTCTGTCAAGGGTCGCCTTTAGCGACAACATTTCGTAAGTTTTTTTAGATAGTGATACCTATCACATTTAATAAAGTTTTATGAATGTGATTCACATTCATGAAATGTCAATCATTAATTTGTTTAAGTAAACCCACATTATTTTAGAAACATAATATTTTCAGATATGGAAAAGGCAGGATTTTCAAAAGATGTATGTCGCAGTATGATTGCTATGATGGACTGGGACCGATCTGGTAAACTTGGTTTTGAAGAGTTCAAAAGGCTCTGGATTGACATTAGACAGTGGAAGGTAAATAATAAATGTAACATTGTAAAACTACATTTGAGGAGTCTCCATTTAAAGTTGTAATATTTTTTAAATACTGTTGTTTTATTTTAGACTGTGTTTAAAATGTATGACAAGGAGAGCAAGGGTTACATTAATGGATTTGAACTAAGACAAGCATTAAACTCAGTTGGTTATCATCTTAATACACATATCTTAAACATTATGTGTCATCGGTATGCTACTAAAGATGGAAATATAATGTTTGATGACTTTATTATGTGTGCTGTAAGACTAAAAACTACAATAGGTTAGTAAAAATTTGATTTGTGTTTTTAATTTATAAAAATAAAATGTATGAACCTGCCAATATCAAACGAATTGTTTGAATCAGTTAAAACTATAATACTGTTCAAGTAGATAATAAGATTACCAAAAAATTAATTTATAATAATTATAATATAATGAATATAATTTCTAAATCTAAATAATTAGGTATGATTAGGTATGTAATAATCACATATTATGTTCTTGTATTACAATACTGTGCTTTATGTTGTAATTTGAATATTAGAATGAGTTGATTTGTTATCAAACTTAATTATTAGAAAATTTTGATATTTTAATTTTTAAATGGAGTATGAGGGCTAATGCAAATTATTAAAATTTAAAAATGGTTATATCTAGCTTAAAACAACTACCTCCTCCCTCTCCCAAAAAAAAACTGAATATTTTACATTTATTTATACAAGTGTTTAACATTTGTATGAACTATACTTAAATTCTTATGTTAATTATATGATATTAAAAAGAAGAGGTAGATAAATTTCTTATAAAATTGATTTATAATGTAAAATTTGACAAAATGTGACATTACCGGTTTCATCAATATTATCCAAATAAGTTTAGATGTTATTATATTTTAAGTTTAATAAAAAGTAAATTCAGTCATATATTAAAACTTACATTACACATTTTCCTCTTCTGACCTCAGAGTTATACAGACAGTAAATTAGTGTATCATATTAGCAAATTATTACATATCACATTAACATTTATTAACTTATGAATAATATCTAAGCTGATTATAAAAATGCATTATTAATCTATTTATGAAATAATGAAATAGTTATAAAACTGGTATAGTCAAAATAATTTGAAATGTTTGTTTGGATAAAAATAATTCTAATACTTATTAAAATACCTAATTGAACATTTTTTTTTTTAGATATGTTCAAAGAACGTGATCATGACAACAAAAATATAGCCTCTTTTACAATGGAAGAATGGGTGGAAAAAACATTGTATTCATAGATTTCAACAAGCCCCTTTATAAGGGTTTCAATATTTATTATTTTTTTAATTGTATTTTAGATTTACCTACAGATTTTTGGCTATAATTAATGTTTATGTCTTTTTATAACACACCAACACACATAACTACTATCTACTATTAAGCAGCAATTGTTAAACAAATGTTTTATCATAAGTTCCAAATAAATTCTTATAGTTCCAATTTTTTTTTTTTTTTTACATTTCTTTTTAATCTATAATGATATATTTCGAGGAATGTTTTTATTGGTGCTTCCTAAACTTTGATATTTGTTTATTAGTAGTCTATTGGATTCTTACTTGGCTTGTTTATTTGAATCATAACAGGGTACTCCTGAAAATGTATTATATTTTCCTATAAGTACAAACATATTTTAACAATGTTGATTATTGTTATTATGATTTTATTTTGATTATTATTACTATTTTATATAATATATATATATATATATATATATATTGCTAGCAAACATATATAAATTGTTTGGATGAGTATCTGGATATTATTATATTATTCTGTGTTAAATTCTTTTTAGCTAGTAGAGTTTTATTTTTTTTTTTTTAAATTTAGTTGCTTTTTTATTTCTACTTTTCTTAACCGTGTGAAAATATATAAAATTAATATTATTATTATTATTAAAGTTAGCTATTGTTATGAAAACTATAACATATTCTAGTCTATACTTTAAACCTATATAACTATTTCCATTTCTACAGAGAGTAGTGGCATGTCCAGGATTTTCAATGAAAAGCAACTACAAAATTGTGAATTTGTCTTCTCTATAATACCCAATTGTAATATATGAATTGGTAATTTAAAAGCCAATTTCTAATTTCTAATTTGCTTTTTTTTCGCAACTCGGCTGAAATATATGTATTTTGATATTAGGTTACTCATACTTTTTGTATTTTTAAGTTAAGGGGGATATAATCTTTAACCTCTCTCCCCTTACGCCACTATCTACAGATCTTTGAAATTGATATTCTAAAAATAATATAATATAATTATAATTATAGTTTATTCAACTGTGGGAAAATATTTAATAATTGTAAATTAATGTTTTTTTTATTTTGTATAAGTACTAACATTTTATTTTATTTTATTTTTTTTATTCTACATTTAAGAAATACCTAAAAATTATTTTTCTATTCATTTTATTTTTGTCCGTTGTAGTATTTATATTTGTTTATACATTATGAATATTAATAATTGTATGCAAGTGTGCAATTAATCTATGCAATGCTTATTATTTTTATAATAAATCATGATAATTTTAATCCTCTAATAATATGTTTTATTTTTTTTAAATTGATATATATTTTTACTCAATCATTATTAAGTTAAATTTAAAAAATATATAGTTCATTTAAACATTTAAACCATAATTAGCCAGCCCCCCATTGGACTGTTGAAATGAACATTGATATTTGTTACAATATGTCATATTAATATTTATGAGCAGCGTCTTTTATGTACTTTACAAAATAGATTGGTCATTATTGAAGTGGATTATAGTTATTATTTATTAATTTACAATAACAAAATTGGTCAAATTAAAAACCTATAATATTTTATATGCCTCCCTATCATCTTTATTTTATACAATTAAATTAATTAAATTGATTGTATGTTAATTATTGTTAGTTGTAAAATAACAAATAATATACTCAAATTTTAATAAAAATACATACTTTGCACGTGGGTGCAGCCACTGTAGTAGATGAAAAGTTGGGAAGGTAGGATACAGATAAGAATTGAATGTATATCTGTAATCAATAAACTGCTAACAAAAAACGATTCTGAGTGGACTTCAGTAGATAGTGTTGCTTTGTCAACAATACAATATATGCTATATATCATATTATGGTAAAATAATTACAACAATATGCATTTCCATGATAACAATGATTATTTTAAAAAGATAAAATAATAAAAACTCAATAATAACAAAAAATAAATAAAAACGGTTGCCAATGACAACCTTATTTTTAATCTTTCAATCTTTTATAACCTATGACCGTAGTTTTCCTCATTATCTCGAATATTTATAAGAATTCCAAAAAAGTACCTCTGTAAAGTACCACCCAGAGAACATTTATTTTTAGAAAAGGTGCTATACTTGATAATCAGAGTATGTTATCTGGTACAAAAGTGTTCACATAAAAAAAAAATAAACTAAACATCATTGTAAAATCAATACATTCCTCACTTCACTTAGAATCTAAAATACAGTTTTTATTTTTTACTAATGCTAAAATCTCATAGTTATCATATTTATTTCAATTATATACAATTTAAGTCTTGCATTTTTAGTAGATAACTATATAAGACAAATATGTACCTAATTAGTATATATATACCTAGTATAAAATATAAAATACCTAAACATGTTTACCAATCACATATTTTTCATATTTTTCAAGGAAAAAAAAATTATTCTCAATTTTCAAATTTAATGTAATATTAAAATATTTAATCATAACAGTTAATGCAGTTCTAGAAAACAGTAAATAGTATAAAACAAGTAAGTAACTGCTATAATTTAAAAAGCGCCATGGGCGTCCATGGAAACGACAAGAGAAGGCATTTGCTCCCATAAAAATTAATATGGAATAATAATTTAAACGTTCATTTAGAATTAATTTTGAAAATTTTAGATTCTGAGTAAAGTTAGGAATGTATTGGTTTTACTATGATATTAGCTTTTTTTCTATCTGTCAATAACTTTTTCTAACAGAAATATTTCTCCAAACCAAACATGTGGTAATAAAACATGTGTTATGGGGGAATTTTAATCCTGTAGAGACAATTTGATCGATATTTTTTTTTCAACATGTTACTTTTCCAAAAATTCTAATAAATCATTAATTTTATGTTGCATTTTGGATCCTGTTACTAAGTAAAAAAGTTGTGTTTTCATTTTCATTATAAAAGTATATAACAAATAAATTATAAAAACAAAGTTGTTGACGTTTAAACATCATTATAGCCAATGAATCCAGAAAACGATCTATAAGGTATACACCGGATTAAGATTTCTGGTAGAATTTTTATACACAATATAAAAAAAAAAGAAAAAATAAATATCTTTGTAAAACCAATACATTTTTCGCTATACTCAAAATCTAAAAAAAAATTACGTATCTATTATAATACATAATATGTTACGATCAAAATCCGAAATAGAGCAAATCTTAGAAATGTGAAAAATTGAAGTTTATAGACTTTACAGTTTTTCCCAAATAATTTTGGTCACTACTATATAGATTTATCTGGAAAAAAAGCCGAAATATGAAGTTTTACTTAAGTATCGTGGACATTTCGCATTTTGCCCGAGCATTTCTGATATTTGCCGTAACAGCCGTACAACATAATATACATATGTACATGTTACAGTAAATTATGTCAAATTCATATTAACGTTATTATCTAGTAATTAACGTTAATAGATAATAATGATAAAAATTGCTTTAAACGTTATTTACTAAGAACCACGTTGATTCCAAACAATATTAGTTAATTATGTTAATTACAATTAAAATAGAATTGTATGTTAATTATTGTCAAATGTCCTAGAATAATGGAACAGGTGCAGCCACTGTTATAGGTAATTTAATGTATATCTGTAAAAACGATAAACCATTGCTAACGAAAAACGATTCTGACCGCATTTCAGTTGATAGTGATACTTTGCCAACAATATATATATGTCATATTTTGGTAAAATAATTAAACAGGTATTATATATTATCATTAATTATATTTGATATCGATTTTCCCGTTTTTCGATGTTTTTTCCGGATTATCACATTTGCTAAGAAAAATCTTAGAAAAATCGAAAAATTACCTACTTGAAGTACCTTCCCAGTTAGATTTTCTTTCAGAAAAAGTGTTATCATTGTAAATTGGAGCGAAATTGCTGGTAGAAAAGTTATACACAGAAAAAAAAGGCCATAATATTTTTTTACTGATGTCTAAATTTTGTATATTTTCTGTTTTTCCAACATTTTATCCCGGTTTTTTCCAGTTATTATGAAAACCGATTCAAAAATCACAAAAATGACCCCCTTAAATCATGGAGATAAAATTTCCTTCCAGAAAATAAGTTACACTTGATACATAGAAGCAAGATTTATTTACAGATTTAAAAATACAGGTATTTTTTGATTAAAATCGTCCGAGCGAGCTATAGCTAGGTCTCTAGATACGCTTAAAATGCATTTGTTTTTACCTTACTTAAGTAAAAAAGGAAAAAGTGCAAAAAATATCTTCTCAAATACCAAATTTGAATCCACGACCTCTTGTATGACAATATGTAATCATGAACATTCGACTACAATAAACATATAAAGATAATATAAAGTTATTTAACATAAACATGTAATATCAGCATAATATCTGAATTTTAAAAAGTTATAATTTCGAAACTTTGTCAGTCCACTCAATTCTGACTTTACCATCCTTTTTAAATCGACAAATACACATATTAGAAAAAAAAAAAGATTGAAAAATTAGATTTATTCCACATCTTTTTTTACTCAAACAATTTTCGTCAAAATATAGTATCAAAATTCCTTTGTAAAAAAAAAATACTACATTAAACTCAATTTTTTTTTTTTTACCACAAAGTAAGATTTAATGAACCTGCTGTTAAATTTTCAAGCATTTCTGTTAAGTATAACAATTTTACTTTAGAGTACCTATCGAATAAAAATTACGTACAAAACTCTAAGTATTAAAATCCCTATAAATAGCTCAACAATTTTTCTACGTCTAGAAAAAGCCTAAAAATAACTCAAATGTTTTGAAAATTTTAAATATAAGTTCTCTGTCCAAATTTTAAGTCTCTACGAATATTTTTAATTGAATTACAACAAATAACAAAATTAATAAAATAATACAAGCATTAATTTCGTAAATTTTCCGTTATTTTTACGTTTTATCGTGGTTTTTCCTAGATATTATGATAACTGCTTGAAAAATCAAAAAATGACTTCTTAAAAGTACCATTTGGGCAACATTCTTTTTCAGAAATGGAGCCGCGCGTATATATCTAAGCAAGATAAATGGTTGAATTTCTTTACACAGAATAAAATATAAAAATAAAATAAACATCTTTGTAAAACCAATACATTCTTCGCTACATACACTCAGAATCTAAAAGATAATATTTAAATTTGTATATGATAATCATTTTCATACGATAAAGAAGAGTGGCATTTAGAATTGTATAGTTTCTCCATTACACGACACGTACATTTATTCGTTATACACTTCGTCTTACAGTGACATCTTTGTTAACCTGGTGTGTCTATAAGACTATTACAGCCTGAACTTTCTCGAAATGTTATCTATTTTGCTCCCGATGATTCAAGAAAATTTTTGAGATCCAACAAAATTTCTTTGCATGACACAAGTTGAGATCTCGTGTACTTGTGTTTAAGAAAATCATTTTCAGTACCTAATTCAAACATAAATACATCACTTTAAATTTAAATTCTCTATTTTATTTTACTTACATAATTTATAAAAGCCGTTGTCAACATTGACTAATAAACGGCATTGTCACGGCTAATAATGTTCCAACTTTCAACACATGAAATTTTTTATTTGATTGTGTCATCATCCTTTTGGCTCACTTTTGTAAACATTTATTTGAATTATTTCTTTCATTTATAATATTTTCTTGTTGTTCGTTAACTAAAATAAAATTTGCAAAATATATGAGTGTACCCAAGGCTGGCGAAAGCTATGGACGACCTGGGTGAATCTCCAAGGCGCCACCATAGGAGGGGCGCTAACCTGAAAGTATAAAATAATAAAATAAAATATCGAACAAATTCTGAAAATTTATATTTGGGGGGGAGGGTTTGTAAAATGTAATTGGCACTGACCCTAGCAAGAAATTTGATGGAACAAATCTATGTGAATTTCCTCTTGTAAATCAATCCGGTGTGACTTTAAAAAATTGTTTGGAGAAACCGGTGTTAAAATTAACGATACCGATTTAATTTGTCTGCACTATCACTATCTACATGGTGCAAACTATTTACACCAGTTTTATCCCCTCTCAATTCCCTTTGAAATAATACACGAACTGATAAATGATAATAATAATAATTTAATTGATAACAATTAATACTTATTAAAATTAATTTTTATTTGGTACTTATTAGTGGGAAATGGGAAGTATAATATAGGTATTGAACATATAAATTAAATAATTGATTAATTCCAAGTAGCACAGAAATCTTTATTCAATATTTTAAAAATATTAAAACATTAATTAGTAAAACATTTTCTAAAAATAATATTTTACAAATATTTTTAATACATGTTATTTTATGAATTTATCGATAAAGATTTTTTTAATATTATAAATATTTTATTTGATAAACATATTAATAAAAATATTTTTTACTATTTTAATCCGGTTTTCGACCAAAATCCGGATTCATGCAGGATTTTAAAGTACTCCGAAACCAATGTAAACAAAATGACTCGCTTTTCGAAAATCCGCATTTCGATACGGTCAACTCATCGTTGTTTTAGAGCAAATCACTCGACCAATTTGTTTGAATGGTGAAGACCAAGAGCGTATATAATAATTTTAGTTTTTTGATTTAATATCAATCATAGGTAATATGTAAACACTGTAAACTAATGACACGCATCAATATATTATTAACCTATATATAGGTTAATCATAATAATACTTTTTTTTTTATTGAGAAGGTAAGGTTTCAAATTCTGATGTCATTAGCCTCTATAAATTACAAAATATTTTTCTTAAAACTATGGTGACATTATGAATGTGATTAACAGCAGGGGAAGTTAGTGAGATATGTTTTTTTATTTTTGAAGTAATAATACTCGTATCGAGAATTTTAGTACTATAAAATATGATATAGAATGGAATTGTCCCTGGCCTACTCCCTGTTTCCTCATTAGATGTTATCACACATCAGGTTCTATGACCTTATATCTTATCAGATGGTATCACATTTCCTGTTTCCTTATTAGATATTATCACGTATTTGTTATCATCTCTAAACCTCTCTTATCACCATGGCCTTACCAATTGGACCATAACACCTATAATCATTTGTTATACACTATTATCATCCCTTATCACTTTGATTTCACATTTAATATCACCTAATAAGCTTTTTGATAATCACATACACACACACATATAAATTCACATCTGATTTAAGTTTGGTTACTAACATTTAATTAATTTTAGTTTAGTTTTAGTAACGTTTCTACAAGAACTTACAGTTCAAATTTATCATGATATTGCCAATATAGGCATTTTATATTTTCTTTGATAATATTTGTTTAATATACCGAATTTCTCGGTTTCTCACATTTGCTGGGAAAACTCTTGGGAAAATCGAAAAATGACCTCCTTATATTCCCCTCCTCTTCCCAGTCAGATTTCCTTAAGAAATAGTGCTATCATTGTAAATCGGAGCAAAATTGTCCAAAACAACAAAATCGTCTCTTCATTCACTACAAGAGGACTGGGCCTTGTTGGGTCATTAAAACCCGCGGCGCAGTATCAAAGATTCGAACTACACAGCCGCATTTCTAACCACCCAGCGCTGAGCGAACATTAACTGTTTAGACGGTCACAGTGGTACATTCTCAAAATACACGTCGAGTTGTCGGATGAATTTATGTGGGCGGATGGTACGGGGCCTTCTGGAAAACTCAGACTCCCCATTGGTGATCCGTTCTTATAAGCCACAGAATGTAACGAAGGACGATTGGTGCAAGTTCAACGCAACTCTGCTCTCAAGTGGTAGGTTCATGTCTGATCCGATAATTGAATAGCGCCCTGGGACAAACACACCGATACCCGTCATTGGATCTGGGCGTGCAATATGAGACGCAGCAATATCCGTCGGAGAAGGTTGGTGGTTCGTAACCTTTCACAGAGGGCCTCAATCACGTTCAACCGTTTATGGCAGTCTGTTCTAATCTACGGTGATCGTTGGTCACTTTCGCTTCTTCGACCATGTGTAAGAGAACGTCGGTCCTTTGCCATCGTTCCACACACTCTTTCCTATGAGCGGTTATTTCCACCTGAAACGCTGCAAGTCTCGGTGTTTGCTCAATATACGCTTGGTGGATCATCTTCTTGAGATCGGCATTGGATTTCTGCTGTTCGGCGCTTGACTTTTTGAGAAGCTTCATAATTTGCTGTATCTCATTTTCACCTACTTCCCCCCTTTTCTCAGGAATTGAAGTTCTACCCGGGTTCGGAGAATTAACACTCATGTTGGTGGGAATCGAAACCATCCGGATTTCTGTTACGTCCGTTTATCGGTCCAGGACCTTTTACTATACGTCGCCCAGTACTTTCGGCCATATAAAATTCATAATAACTGACACAATAAATTTTTCGAAGTTGATAGCTTGATACTTGTGAGATTAAAATTGAAATATCAGAGGGGAAAGAGAGAAAAAAAAATGGTAACTAAACAGGTAAACAATCTGTGTTGACTAAATAACAATAGTGTGGGAAAATAACAAAAACACAGTCTCACGGCGGTGCTATTAAGTTGGTCCACTCGGGACAATGGGCAAGAATTTAACACAAACGAGACCTCGCTAGCAGGGGGATTACATAAACGATAACATTTACTTATAATAATTATGGGACACGTAGAATCTTGACACGGCGTAGTTAAAAAAAAAAATTAAGGATAGAAAACAAAACATGGTCGGAATGTATATCGTTCACCTAGGTAATAAAAAAAACTCGACAAATACTAACACTACCTGGAATTTACAATAGGTCTACAATACCGGTGACACCGCGGGGCGTAGCGGGGAGGGGATGAGAAGAACCTACCAAAAAAAAAAAAAAAAACACTGACGTAGTAAGGGGAACGGTCGCACGCTCATCGATCGGAATGCCGCACCCATACCCGGCACCCAAATATTGCGAATATCACTTCCGCACGAGCTTCTCCCGCGACATCTCCTAGTAGCACAAAACAATCATATTTTTTTTTTTTTTTTTTTTTTTTTTTTTTTCTAATTATTTCAACAGCGTACACTTCTCGTGTGTATTTATTTTTGTACATATATTTTTTCTTAACTAACTACATTGATATAAGTAATACGTAATAATACTGTTGGTACCTACGTGACAACTCTACACACAGTGCCTGCAGTGTGTATTCCATATCAGTTTGTTAGAATGCCTATCCGCGATGCCGCATTGTCCCATTAGTATTTAGGTCATGGATCGGACGTGGGCACGTTGACCGCACGCGCAAACACTGCACGCACAATCAACCGGTCACTTTACGTACAAGACTATCGGCAATATCACACATTTTTCTTCTATGTTTATATACATGTATATTGTGTTGCACGCACATCGAAATCTATGTTCACAATTATACTTTGGTGACCATTGTCGGGCGGGAAAGAACGGACGGACAGACACAAAAATGAAACATACAGGAACCCACAAGACCGTGAACTTATCAAACAAAAATTCCTTTTTAATTGATACGGCTCATTAGTATTACAGTGCCGCACGGAAACTTCACGATCGCCGGCCGTTAATCACGTCCCCGGTGAAATCACGGTGCATAATCAGTTCCGTGAGGACAATTATCATAATGAGTTGCGTCACATCGGAACCCGGTTGTTTTATCCGTCTCACAGACAATCGCTCCAGTTATTACTATGAGAAATTCCTACATCGACTCGAATTGTTCATTACCTACAAAAAATTTGTCCGCCGAATCTGTTATCCAACTTCTTTTTTTTATATCTGCCTACCGCACATTGATACCCACTTGGGCGTGACGTCGTGAAATATAGTTTCTTTTTTTTTAATTTTTTTGAGTTTTCGCAGTTTTGAATCGGGACACTGAATTATTATCCAACAAAACTTATAGTGTTCACTTACCATAAACAAGTTGAAACAATGTTAAATATTCTAATGTTATATTTTGAGAATTATTTGTTCCTTTTTTACCGTATCGGTATCGTACCGCTGCAGTGCGTCAGAACCTTTATAATAACGTAGTCGGATTTAATGCTGGTCGTTTTATTATCATTTATATTGTTATTATTATGTCGTTCCGTCAACCGATCATAATCTATTAAACGTGAACACGAGTGCGGCGCCGGAGAAGTGATCCACGTGTGTACACGTGACAGAAATCTGCAGGTCGTGGGTAAACATTATTATAATTATTATTACTATTGGCACGTGCCAGGTATTCTGGGGAAAAAAATAAACGAAAAAGTTTGGCGGGGGGAGGGGGGTTGGGAGAAAAATCCCGAGTTTAATAGATGACCATCGTGTTCTACAGGTTGTTATAGGGAAACAAAAAAATGCAAAAACTATCAAGTGAATAAAAAAATAAGTTACTTTTCAACTTTTTTCGAATTTTAGTTTTTACTTCAAACGGTATTTTTTTTTCAACAATTTAACAATGTATAATGTATATGTTGTTACGCATTGTTTGCAACGGTGGCCGTTTGCGGCGAAAAAAAACAATTTTGTTTATTTATTTTATCGCTGTATAAGTGCAGTATAACTATGGTGTCATTTTCCAGCAACATTCATAATAAGCTATATTCGTAACTAGACATTCTATATTCATTTATTCAATCCATAAAACAAAAGACATTTTGTCCCCATAATTTTTCACTCGATAAAAAAAAACATACCCTGACTATATCCAAAATGATAGCCAAAAAAAAAAAAAAAAATGAGAGGCGTCATTAATTTGGGCGAGTGACCCAAAATTTATCTGTGAAAATCATACATCGTTTGGGCGAAAAACTAACCGATCGTTTGGGTGATTTTATCTTTGTATGTTGTACATTTTTTTTTTTTTATAATTATGGTTAATATTCGTTTTTAAACAAAAAACGTTAAAATAATTTTTTGTTTTTTTTTTTTTTTTATATTTATATACTTCGATATTTCGTAAAAAAAAAGTCGTATATTGCCATATGGGTTGGGGGGGGAGTGGGTACTCGAGAATATAATGAGTTAAGATAGGTAACTTTACGTGAGAAAAAAACAACAGGGTTTTTCGACAGAATTGAATTGCATTTATTTTTTTTGCGTCTCGTAAAATTGTACAATACATCGTACACACACGACACGGAGCTCGTGTACCTACGACGCGAGCTGGCCGCGCGGTACTCGCGCTGAGGGAAAAGGCGAGCGACTCTCGGAACTTTTACGGACTACACCGCGCATTTTCAATAAACGGAAACAAAGTATATCATTGGGCACGGGACTAGTACTATACGTGTATACATAATGGCATAATACGGGCACGTGTGATCGCGCGGGCCAACGGCCGCACAACGAAATAAGCGCGGACCGTTCAAACACTACGATACCGCAAAACGTACGCGCGAGTACAAAATACGGTGTACGTACGCACGTTTCACACGCCGATGACACATACAATAACAATAATCGAAAAATAATAACAAATAATAAAAAAAAAAAAATAAAAATAACCTAATCGGGTTGGGCCTTCGGTCATCCGGGGGTTCGGCGGCCGGCTGACGGCGCTCGCACGCGCGGTCGACCGCCGCCAGGACGACGGCGACGAGCTGATAAGGTACGCGGTCGTACGCGGCGACACCGCCGACGACTTTGCGCAACCCAAACACGCGGAGGGGGGGGGGCGACGACAACTCGCGCGATTTTGCACTGTGAATCACACGAACGGCGCGCGACGGAACGGAGAAGTTGACGCTCCCGCGTGTGACGCGGACGGTCTGAGGTTTCGAATACCTATGGCGGAATCGATCGAGCATCAACAAAATGACCGTCAACGCGGCTCCTGGACCGCGTACCACGGTGCCGTGGACCCGCGACGACGGCGCGCCGCCGCGGCGGTACGAACGCGATTAGAATATTTGAAAACAATTAACAGCGCGCGGCAATGCACCGCCTTATCAGCTGTCTTAATTACGCTATTACGCGACCGGAGCCTGTAGACACCGCAACATACCGTCCGTATCGGAACAGTATTATTACCGCATGTGTTGTACACATTTTGGCTACGAAGCAAACACGACATTAAGCTTATATTTGTGAGACAGTGCGACCAAATATTGAAATGATTGTTGAAAATCTATTAATTAAGACTTCGCAAACACTATACAAGCTCGCCAAAATGACACATTGCACATATTTAAAGGGCCGTTTAAATTTCGCCCCAAATGAAAACCACCCGAAATTAGTGATATCCCAACAAAAACCCTCGTTGAAAAAAAATAAAAACGAAAATTAGAAATCAAAAAGGGGCTAAGTAATTTCTTAAATTCATTAGAAATTGTTTATAATTGTTTGTATTTGACGAAGAGAGATAATTTAATACAAATCATTTGACTTAGCTTAGCGGCTACTCGTAGTATGTATTTAAATAGTGTTATGGTAATATTAATAAATTATAAAATGGGGATGTAAATATCCACGTCGGCGTTGTATCTTTAAATTGTTCGTCGTAAATATTAGTAGCCGCTAGGCTAAGTTAAATTATTTGTATTGAATTATCGCACGTCATCAAACCCAAACAGTTATAAACAATTTCTGTACTAATGAATATGAGAAATTATTTAGCCGCCTTTTGAGCGAGCGTTTCATATGTAGTTGACGGAGGGTTTTTGTTGTCATAATAATGTTACGATAAATTATGATAAAATAGTAAAAGTATCTTTTATTCTCATTAATTAACACGAAATCTAATCACGTACACGATTGTCATTTTAATGTTACGACGACATGACAATAGATGCTACCAGTAAAAAAGCTACATATTATAAATTACCAATCTCAGTAATATGACTATTAGTACATCTGTTACGGACAAAAACCGAAATCAGACAAATCTCAGAAGCGCCGGGACAAAACGCGAAGTGACAACGAAACTCGGGGAAAAAAACGTCATATTTTGGCTTTTGCCAGGACAAACTTAGTTGTGGCCGACCTCATTCGCACAAACCTATAACGGCTGTATAACGTCAATTTCGTAACGTGAATTTCAATTTTTCACTGTAGGTTGGGTTAGGTTAGGTAAGTACCATTTTAATAATTTTACAATACTCTACTATTGATAATACTACAATGCTCGCTCTCCTCAGTAATGCATTGATCCTTGCACGGAAATATCTGGTTCCCTCGTCGTCACATACACACACACACACATGCAAAACTTATAGATGTACAAGTGTAATCTATTTAGTGCACTATTAAATAAAACAATTGTAATTAAATAATTATTTGTTAAGTATTAAATAAAATAACAAATAATTACCTACACATTTAAGCGGAGCTTGTAGTGGTGTAGGGAGTTATAGGACGCACGAGATAAAAAACTAAATTAAATTATACTTAATAATAAAATAAAAATAGAGAAATAAAATAAATACTTGATACTAAAACATTATACACATTTACACAATTCGTTTAATAATATATTATTGATACATTTCTTATGGTTAGTTATAAATAGTTTATGAATTTTTGCCCAAAACTTGTTTTAGTGTATTATTATTTGCTTTTTTCATTGTTAACTTAACCTTGGCCGATTTCTTTCCTTTGCCGTTATCAATGGTGGAAGTAAAAATGATTCGTTCACTTTGAGGCGGTGGACTTACAAATAAATGTGAGTCTACGCTCGTGTCACCGGGATCGATACGAGGATACGCAAACTGTGGGATAATATAATAAACTTCTAATAAATATAAATATATTATGACGTGTCCGGTGTCGTACTCAATAAGGCTAAACAGTGGCACCGAACTATACGAAATTCACTATAGCGAGTATACAATTTGCTTAATCAACCAACCTCACCAACATTCTTGTATTGGTAAATAAACTTACGGATATACACACTTTTTAATCAAATTGTATTTTTACCTTTGCAAATTATATTGTCAGGAACTTCAATATTTGTCTTTTTACACTTGAATATTTAAGTATACCTACCTATAGTCAACTAAAGTTTTTTTGCTTTACGTTGAACAACCCACCTATTACACTTATTATAACAGCACTTAATATTTAGCTACTGCTTGGAAACCTAAAAGCACAGTGATCTAATTAATTTAAAATTTCTATAATTATTAGTTATTACTTAATTGTAACGTAACATGAAAACTTATCAGATTTTCCTATTTTTTATTATTATTCTGGAGGATTCAGTACCCCTGGAACACTCCCTTCCATAAATATGTTACTAACAGTCGCTCTACTTAGGGATAGTGCTCGGCGCCACACGTGACTAAGGAAAATTAAGGTACTTTGAACAATCGAAAGATAGCCGCCATGTTGCAATGTACTATGAAATCCGTTCCATTTTTATTTTTTTGAGTTATGACATTTGAGAAATTTTTCCACAATTCATCAACTATACTGTAAATAAAGTTGTAATCATCGTCATCCATTATGTTTAATCTATAAACAAACGATGCATTATATACTATTATATATTATAATATTTATGTACAAGTATATAGGTATCATAAATATTATGCTACAAAGTTTATAATGCGGTATTGTATTTATAACGACTAGATATTTTATACAATTTCAAAAAACCATTAGGTAACTGGCAAAGTATTTATTTCATAATTCAACAAGACCTTAGACAAAATGACAAATGTGATTTAGGCAAAAAATTATCGATTCAAGTATAAATATTCCTTGCAGATAATAATTGAACTACTAAATACCACAAGTGATAGCGTAATAGACGCAATGTACTATCTTATGAAAGATTAATATGAAACAAGAGTAATACCAAAGGACTTTTCAAATAGCAGAATTGTAAATTTGTAACATTACCGAAAAAGAACAAAGTGGACTCATATACAGATTTTAAAACTCTGAACTTACTCTCTCATGCTTCAAAGATACTCAAAACATTATATATCGACGAATATTTAATAAAGCCAACCAATATCTGGGAAATTATCAATACGGATTCAGAAAACAAAAGGAAACCAGAGAGGACTTAGGATCTTAATAGAAAAACAAATATCTTAGAATAAAATAATTTACTTTTCATTTAAAGATATTAAAACATTGATTGGTGAATTATTTTTTCAATAAGTAAGAAATTAGATTTCGATTTTAAAAATACCTAGGAGAATTATCTATAACCTTCGCAAAAATTAAAATGCAGAGATTACTATAAATATTGAGTCATCAAAAATACGTAGAGGTGTAAGATTAGGTTAGACAAGGGTGACTACTTTCACCATCACTAATCAGCTGCTACATAGAAAGAAGTATAACAGAAGTTAAAGATAATCTTAACAGACTTGGGATTGCAATCAAATGATTATAAATGAGTATCAAATGCGTATAAATTCAAGTAAAACAAAAATTTTAGTTTGTGCTCGTGGACCCATAATGAACATAAATGTTTATTTAGGAAACTAATTTATAATCTAAGTTTTCAGTTTTAAATACTTAGGTTGTTTAATATTAGACGATGGAAGAAGTTCGTAGGAAATTAAACAAAGGATCGTGCAAGTAAAGATAGCTTTTATCAAAAAACAATGAAAAGAATTTTGGTCTCGAAAAAAATTAACAGGATAATACAGAAGACATTTTTAAAAACTTTTGTGTGAAGTGTAGCTTTATATAGCTCAAAAATGTGGGTTATAAATGAAACTGAAAAAAAGATTTTTTGAATGGAAAAAATGAATTGCACATAAAGAATAAAAAATGAGGATGCACTGATTTAAGTTGGAGAAACAAGATTTATTTATTTATTTATTTATTTACTTATAATAATAGGCTTACGCCCACACATCAATATAATCATTGGTTATTCAGATACATGACGAAAAATTGTATCAAACTATATAGAAAATACAATTGAAGGATGAAAATCACCATGAAGACCAAGAAACTTGTATACATCTCAATTGAAAAAAGACGCAGGGATACTTACGCTAGATTAAAAGATTTACTGAAGATTGTGAAAAATGGAGAACGAGGTTAAAAGTTGTAAACCAACCGGTTGAAAAAAAAATGGTAATAATTGAAGGGGTTTTTCGTATTTGTTTCCTTTTAGTTATATACTATAAATAAATAATATATAAAATGAAAAGTTTAGGTTGTGTTATAATTTTCAAAATAAAAGTAATTAATATCGAATCTATCGATAAGTAATACCTTTAGTAGGTATTATTTTTTGCTGTATCAATAAATTGTGTATTTTAGTATTTGATAATGGGCATGTGTGTACCGACCATATAAAAAAATGGAAAAATATGACGAACAATTAAAAAAAAATCCGCGAAAATTAAAATATCAAATATAAGGGTGTCGAAAATTAACATAAATATAAAATTCTAAAGCAGCTTGTTTCCTAAATTATTCCGGAAAAAGTTGATATTTTCCGAGATAATGAGTGTTTCCACTTAAATGGATCACCTGGTACATACTAATTTATTTATACATATAGTAGCTATGCCGCGTCCGGTGTTGCCCGTGCTATTATTATGATTATTTTTATCATTTATAATATTATTATTTTACCCATATTCATTTTTGGATTTGGCCGTGTTTGAATTGAATGAAAACAAATAGGTGGAAAGTGGACTACCAACCATTCGGCGGACTAAATGTGATTTATTGTGAAATATGAATACTATAAATAAAAGTAATAATAATAGTTTTCTTTTCCGTGGCAACCCTCGAATAAACAGAAATCGTATATAAATGAAATAAAGTCGGGTTAGTTACACCATAACTCAAGAACGGCTGGACCGATTTTGTTGATCACATATTTTCCGACAAATTTCTAATAATTAATCACCATTCTTTTTCATCCCTATTGCCGGGGTAACATAAATCTACAAAAAAAATTGTATTTATTATATAATAAGGTAAACTATTTGGTGTTTCTCGTGTATATATACATATATATATATAAGCAAAAAAACTAAAATCGTGATTAAAAAATATTAGGTGGGGTTAGGAGGGTAAAAAATACTTTAAAACCTATTCTCAGACCTACCAAACATACACAAAACATTTTATGAAAATCAATCAAGCCGTTTCGGAGGAGTTCAATAACAAACACTGTGATCGGAGAATTTTACATATAAGATACAACTTACTATATGAATATATAAAAAAAAGAAGATAACCTACCTATGGTTAAAATTAATAATAATGTTTGCTAGTAAAATTTATTAAAAGAATAATTACTTACCTTGGAAGGTGTAATTGATTGAAGAAATATTTATTCTTTTTTCTTACACTAATGTTACTTCTTTAATTAGGTATTATTGACTTGAATGATCTAGAAATCTCTTAGTCAGCTATATATTATATATTTGTTTATACATGCATGTTTTTATATATATATATATTAAATTTGTTTCCTGGCAACATACAAGTAAATGTATTTGATTATTAACTGTTTTTAGGATTTGTTTACCTAATTTTACAATGTAGTCAGAATAGTGTGAAATAGAAATAAAAATAATCTGTCTTAGGATTATGGGGATGGGAGCGGCCACTGTTGTTAGTGAGAAGTTGGTAAGGTAAAATATAAAGGGGAAATTAATCTGTATCTGTAAGCAACGATAAACCATTGCTTACTATAAATGATTCTGATCAGAGTTCAGTTGATAGTGATGCTTTGTCAACAATAAATATGCTATATTATGGTAAAATAATTAAATAGACATTTCATTTTTTCTCTAATAATATTTGTTTAATAGTGTACAGATTTTTCCGTTTTTTTTTAAATTTTTCCCCATTTTCCCATATTTTTCCCGGTTTTTCACATTTGCTAAGAAAACGCCTGGGAAATTCAAAAAATAACCTCTCTAAAGTACCACTCCAAGAAAATTTTCTTTCAAAAAACAGTCTACATTTTATACATCGGAGTAACCTTTCTGGTAGAAGTGTTCATATAAAAAAATAAAAATAATAAACATCTCTGTAAAACCTATACATTATTCGGTTCACTCGGAATCTAAAAAATAAAACGAAAATATATTATTATAAATCAGTGAAAATAAAAATACACTTAATGATCACGGTGAAAGAAATAAGGACAATTTAATATTCTAGAATATATGATTACAAAAAGTTTTTACATTTTTAAAAAAATGAATATTTCATGAATAATTTGAAAATTGTTATTATTTATATCTAATTTAACTTTATTAAACTATAACCAATTTATAATGTTTGTGTCTTAAGAAAAATATAAATAAAAAAACAAACGGGTATACTTAGAACGACGGGTGGGTCACTGATTTAGGTGAGAAATTGAAAAAGTAGAAAGACAATTTAACGTATATCTATACGTAAACGGCTATTGCTAAAAAAAAAAAAAACGATTCTGAGAGCAGCTATGTTATACATATTTTGAAAGGCCGTAATATTTACTATTTAAAAAAACCCCTGGGAAAATAAAAAAATTCGATCATTGTAACTTCATTTGTAAATCAGAGACAGATTTCTGATAGAGTTTTTCACAGTCAAAAAAAAAAAAACACGATTCTAAAATCTATACATTGGTCGCTTCGTTAAGGTATCTTTGTTTTAGATACCTTGACAAAGCTAATACGTCAATATACGTTATTAAGATTCGATCACATGGATATTATTACGCATCATGCGTATCTGGACAGGGGGTGTATAGGGTGAATCCCGTGCGCTTTATCAAAATTCTCGGTAATTCGGAATCTATATAAATTGAATGTATGACTGTAGTAGACAATTTTTTTTTCGAATTTAGGTAAGTACGACCAAAATGATAATTATGAAAAGGTTTAATAAAATAATAATAACAGATATAGATAATGCACTAAGATATTAGCACTAACGTATTACTTAAACATAGATTGTTTATAAATTGTTAAAACAATTTTCGTTTAATTTTAATACTCATACGTTGAGAAATAATGAGGGTTTTACGTTAATTACCTAGTATATCGTAATTTTTTGTCAGTTTTTTTTTTTCAGAACAACTGTTTAAATCTAAAATAATTTTCCAATAAAAATTACCACTGAACTGAAATTCTGCATCTTTTGAGTTACTGTGTGAACAAATATGAAAATTAAACACAATAATACGAGTATAATATATATTATATAATTCATATTTCTTTGTACTGAAGAAATTATTATTATTATTTTTTTTTTTTTTTTTTTATAACAAGGTACATATTATGAAATATAACATTATATACTACCAGGGGTGTGCGAGGAACCAACCCTTCAAAAGTCAGTGATTTATTATATTATGATTTCGTAACTCTCTCTCCCACGAACTGAAATTTATTTTTCTAACTGTCTCTACACGATGGTTTGCAATGAAATATATCTGAAAGGTAAATTATTTTTAAAGATTTTGAATCTTGCAGAGGGTTTTTTTCTCTCTATATATACTAATGCAAAATGAAAAAAAAACCAGAATTGAGAAAGTCCCGTTGTATTTTGAATTTTGATTAACGTTACTTTATTACTATCATGCGAATAACAACCCACGTAACCTATTTTTGAAGTAAAACATATTTATATATGATGTAAGGATAACGGTTTCTACTGAATCAAATGAGCGGAACTAGCAAATATAAGTTGTTTTTTTTTTTCATAGACGGATTGAAGGTTAATAATATTTTGACTAAATCTCAATACGAAATTCAGTATGTTAGTGTGGAAAGAGGATACATTTTTAACTTTGTCCACCCCTATAGACCCTCCTCATACTAAGTCAGGGAGATGTAATTTGAATGATTCTTACAAGGGTATTTTTGGAGTATCAACCTCCACCCTTACCGTATTTTAACAAAAATCTCTAGAATTTTTTTACTTATTTTGATGAAAATGTTTTTATTCGATTCTCAAAAATTACGAGAATGCTATAGGATAAATTATATAACTAAAAGGGAGAAGGTAGTTAAAAGTAAAATATAAAGCAAAGTAGGTATAGACGTGGTAAAATTGTGTTAATAGTAAATGTTTGTAGTGAATACTGAATACAAATGATAAACAAATTGTAAATTGAATTAAAATAATTAATTACTTAATACATAAGTAGATAATATAATATTATTAACAGCTGTTTTTTGGGGAAAAATTCAATTTTAGGGACAGAGCTCTTTGCTCACGCGTATTTTTTAGATTTGGAGCGTAGTGAGGAATGTAATTTTATTGTAATTTGTGTTTCTTACACCCTGAGTGTGGCAAAGAATGCCTTGGTTTTACAAAGACGTTTATTTCTTTTTTTTCTTTTTTGAGAACACTTTTTTTACCAGTAACCTTATTCCGATGTATACGATGTAGACCTTTTTCTGAAAGGATGTTTCGTCGGTGTGGTACTTTAGGGTGGTAATTTTTTAATTTTCCTGGCAGTTTTTCCAATAAATGTGAAAAACCGGGAACAACCATAGATCTCTCTAGTAGAATTATTGGTTATCTATTTGCTACATTCAGGACGTGTCAATATTTTATTTTCCTTGTAGTTAGCTTAATAAATGGGAAAAGCTGACAATTTGTTTTTTGTTTTTAAATAATAATAATAGTTTGCACAGGATAATTTTTCGTTAGCAATCGTTGCGTACAGATATTAATTAAATTATTCTATACATTCCACCCTTCTAACTGCCTTCCTAAAATAATTGCATATCCATCAGCAATATCATAATTATTTTTTTTTGTAACATTACGTAACTGTAAACGTACACGAAAATACAAAATAAGTTTCAACTGGAAACTATTCATTGTTTGTAGTTAGATAGGGACTTGAACACAATACTATATGTATTACACATATGTTCATCAAAGAAAATTTTTTTAGCTAAAATAACAAATATTTTTTTATTTTGAATAATGGCTACGAGACGTAAGAACATCAAGACGCTTTGTTAAAGTTTTAATTACGAGCCCTACTCAAACCATATTCCGTGCACTATAATTATTGCGTTTCAGTTAAAAAAGTAAAATAAAAATATTATAACTGCACTGAGGCGAATAAAAACAAAGCAATTTCCCAGTCTTTTATCTCACTTTTGGGTTTTTAATGACGATGCTTATAGAGCATATGTTATAACCGTTATCGTCATCTATGTAGATAAACCAACGGATCGCTTTTCAAATTTCTCAGCAAATGATTAATAACTACTGAAAAGCGATAATAATTACGATTTTGGGTTGGTTATTTCTTAAAACTCGGAACAAAATAATTAGGAAAATCTCGAAATCTGTGTCTATTTGATGGTTCATTTAGTGCAGATTTATTCGAATTTCAAAACTGTGTATTAATATTTAATGTTGAATATTATAGGACGTTTCCTGAACTTACTTAGTTTACTGTGCGGTGTTTTATCAAAATGATAAAATACATTTCACAATTTTTATTTTGGATCTTGTTCAAAAATTCAGCGTCATCGGTTAAATGTCCAACGATTATTTTTTAATGGATTATATTTATTATATCAGTTTTTATTTGGAGTGATCTAAATGAATCCTAGGTATAAGATGTTTATAATATTCCATAATATAGGAAAAATAATACAATATATAATCTGATAATCGTGTTTCATTATCCAACGTAATCTAGTAAATATTTTAGTATCTATCAAGCTGCTAACAGATTTATCGTTTAATTAAATTTTCGGAATGCACGTTTAATTGAAATTTGTAAATTTCGTATTATTATTCAATACATAACTGTTGATTCCTGATCTTATATTACATTTGATGACATTTTTGATTAATTCAATACTGCGATGATAACATTATCGTACTACAAGATGAATATTGTAGTATTAAATTATTATAATTATTGTGAATTTCACACATTTATGATATTAATTTGATATCAGGATCGATTATAGAAATTATGACTGCCGTAAGTATTATGCAGGTAATATTATTAATCAATGGTATAATAACTGGACTTTCCAATATCTGATGCTAAAGACACAAAATATTTAAGCAAACTAGTCAAATTTATGTCGAAAATTGAACATGCAATATGGGAACGAACTAATGGAATTATATAAAGTTATAAATGCAACTTTAAGAATTTATTTGCCAACAAGTATGTTTCAATAAAAAGACGTCCTAAGATAATGGGATCGCGTGTAGTCACTGTTATAGGTAATTTAATGTGTATTTGTAAGCAAAGATAAACAATTGTAAATGAAAAAACGATTCTGAACGCAGTTCAGTTGATAGTGATGCTTTGTCAACAATATAAATGCCATATTATAGTAAAATAATTAAAGAGGCATTACATATTTTCTTTAATAATATTTGTTTAATATTGTATCGATTTTCCCGTTTTCCCTACGTTTTTCCCGGTTTTCCCATGTTTTTTCCTGGATTATCACATTTGCTTATAAAGCCCTTGGAAAAATCGGAAAATGACCTCCATAAAGTACCTTTCCAGTCAGATTTTCTTTCAAAAAATGTGCTGTCATTGTAAATCTGAGCAAAGTTGCTGGTAAAAAAGGTGTTAGATAGTTTACAATTTTATCTTGAAAAAAAGGTAGTATAAAATACATTTTTATAATTGGAGGTAATAATAATGAAGATATTAATAACAATAACGCAAACTCGCTACATTATCTTAATGTTCTAGCATACTATCAATTTATACCATGTATTTTACTCGCGTTACTGATCATAGTAAAACCTGTATCGATCATATTTTCGTTATAAAAGCTATGGTCCTCGTTATATGAACTGTAGGTTCCTCAGGCCTATACTGTTTATTATCTATATAAATGGGATTATCAGTATGGAAAGTAATGATAATGAGATTTGTTTCACGCTGATAACACTTTGATCTTAGTTGAGCATTCTAATATTGACAATCTTTCCTTTTGAACCAGTTATTTTCATTTTATATATTATTTATTTATTTATTTATATATATATATATATATATTTTTTCCTTGAAATAGCTTTAAAACAAATTAATTAATTAAGATTAATAATGAACTCGCTCGTTTCGCCACAAGCTTTAAGCTTTTGAAACGGGAATCAAAATCCAATTATATGTATATATATATACATATTTTTAAGAAATTATTATTTTTTTTCGTGTCAATAAATATTATTATTATTAAAAATGCATAAGCGACACTTTTTTGAAAATCAACTTTTTTGCATATTGTCGTAAACGTCATAGATTGATCCAATTTAAACATCGATATTACATTCAACAATCGATGTTTTATGATGTGGTCATAAACGGCAAATAGTAGATAATAATTGGAGGGATTGAAAAAATTGGATGTAAATGCCAATTAAAAAAAACGTAAACGCCATCCAGGATATTTTATTCAAGAGTTATTAATTATTTTAGTTTTTTGTTTTTGTTTTCACATGAATAAGTCATATTCATTTACCAAAAATAGTCATAAAGTTATGTTTAAAGCTAAAAATTGTTTTTGTTAATAGTTACTAATCATTAACTATAATAATAATATAAATATATGGTTATGTAATTATTTTAAGAAAATGATTTTTCTGATTTTTTCAGCGTGACAGAAAATAGTATAAATATAAAATAGTTGAGCGGCTTTTTTCTTGAAAATTTTAGGAAACAAATTCTGAAAAAAATGAGGACTTTACGAGATAATGAGTGTACACTTAAATGAATCATCTGGTATAACGATTGTCCCCGTTGAGCACTACCTTATATAGGTGATGTTTACTTACCTTATTTTTCTCCAATTTCCTGTCGCACTTTGTGGATTTAAGCGCCTCTTCTTTGCTGAATGTTCTTTCATATGCCAATACAACAATTCTACTTTTGCTATTACTCCAATCGGATTCGAAGGACCAAATAATGTTTGATTATTTTTCATGATTAGTTGTGGACTGTATAAAAAAAACGTTTAAATAAAAGTAGTATTGTATTTATTAATATTTAATACAGATGAATATAAATTTAATTGTAAGTGACAAGTGTCGACGTTTAGTTTACTGCGTCATCGTTGACGGAAACCGTGGAACTAACATAAAAATAAATCGTGTAGGTACAGTTGGAACGCTGCCGGCGCTTATCGATTAAATTATCACTAAACCCAAACAACGTAATTAACGTTTACGTTTTTGAAATAATATACTAAATATGTTTTAAAAATATTTAAATTACATTATTTTATTATTAAAAATTGTATGAAAATACGAAAAATAAAAATGCCAAAACGTAATCTTATTTAATTATATTTCACAACCTTCAAGACGTCTTATGAAATCGTCTATATTATATGGTTTTATCTATGAAGTCGGTGGAGACGATTGGTTGAAATATAGAGAACCCTACTGCCCGACATTCTTATCTTTTGTAGGCACATGTGGTAAATATTTGGGTCTAGTGTGGCGATATTAGAAAATAGTTAAGTTTATTGGTGAATAGCTAGGTGGCGAAGAATGTGGTCGTGGTCCTAAAACCTAAAATAAAATATTAAATTAATATTTAAATACAATAATGTAGAAAGTCATACTTTGATCACTCGAAATCCATTCCTCTGAACGTAAAATGTCCGCTTTCCACATAATCAATTCAAAATTACTTCTCTCTAGATCTAGTAAATACATTAGGTTTTCACGTTTTAGTATGACTCAGCAGCCGTCTCGAGTTTTCGATTAGATTACGAGTTTTCTGCTTTGTACATCATGGTCGAAAGTGATTTTGATATCCAAACAAAATATTATTTTTGTAATTCAGTGTATTTAGTAGAAATGATAAAATGTTTACCATCAACCGGAATTATATGCATTTTAGAGACTCGACTCGTAATAATTAAATGACGGGCATGCGTAATTAACAGAATAACTGTATATAAATTGATGGCAGTATTCGGCGATACCCGTTTGTGGAAAAGGTCAATCGTGATCAATCGGGTTCCAGCCGTAGCATTAAGCCCAACATTTAAAAACTTGTGTGATGGAAAAATCCATCATGAATGAAGTACATTCGATAAGGTTTGGTGGGGGTTTCGATGGGATCATGTATTCAAACTTCTTTGGTGCGTTTGTTTCAATTGAGTTGGACATATTGAAAAACTTGTATAAAAATCAAAATTTAACTTATTAATTCTTCGGTAGTTAGCCAGGGTAGGTCTTTATACGAAAAAATCAAAAGCGAACTGAATTATAGCTGTATTAAGGTATAGGCTATTCTACAGTATTATTCATCATCATTTTGAGATGTATATTTTTATTTTTATTTTTTTAATCCTGTGTATAAAAATTCAACCATAAATTTTGCTCAAATATATACGCGCGGCAACATTTCTGAAAGGGAATGTTGTTCAGATGGTACTTTTACGAGGTTTTTGTGATTTTTCAATTAGTTTTCATAATAACTGGGAAAAACTGGGATAAAATTTCGGAAAAACGGAAAATGTACGAAATGTCGGTATAATTTAAAAAATATTACGGCCATTTTTTCTGCGCACACCTTTTTTACCAGCAACTTTGCTCAGATTTACAATGACAGCACATTTTTTGAAAGAAAATTTGACTGAAAAGGTACTTTAAGGAGGTCATTTTCCGATTTTTCCAAGTGCTTTATAAGCAAATGTGATAATCCAGGAAAAAACATGGGAAAACCGGGAAAAACGTAGGGAAAACGGGAAAATCGATACAATATTAAACAAATATTATTAAAGAAAATATGTAATGCCTCTTTAATTATTTTACTATAATATGACATTTATATTGTTGACAAAGCATCACTATAAACTGAACTGCGTTCAGAATTGTTTTTTCGTTAGCAATAATTTATCGTTGCTTACTAATATACATTAAATTGCCTATAAGAATGGCTGCACCTAACTCCATTATCTTAGGACGTCTTTTTAATTTTATTTAGGTTTTATGAATGGGTGACACATATGTAGAGATGTGTATGTATGTATTTGCATCCCCTAATCACTGATATCATCTAATACATTAAGATTTTCAGAATAATAATATATTTTACAAAATGGTTATTTTGAAAATTTTAAAAAGTGATGACACAAAAAGTTATTTTTTTCATTGATTTAGGGATGAAAGAAAAGTTTTAATACAAAGTATAACCAGGGTGTAGGTAGGAATTGGCAAGACTGTTTCAGGTCAAGGCAAGGCGTAAAATCTAAAATGTATAATATAATATGAATACATTTGAGGTAGGTTACAATAGCAGGAAATTACGTTTATATGTCCATAAACATAATTATGTTACTGAAAAACTATTTACGGCTCTACGTTTAATATTCCGGTAAATATATTTTTACCATTTTATTAAACTCTTATATTAACGAATATTAAATAATATTTAATTAATATTTAACGAATTGTTAAATTCTGTGTATTTTCATAATTTACTAGATTACTGATTTATGTAAAATAATTAATATTATCCATGTTATTATTATTTCGATGGTTGTGTTAACCATAGAATTCAGTTGATAGTGATGCTTTGTCAAAAATATATATGTCATATGATGGTAAAACAATTAAATAGACCTTATATATTTTCTTTAAAAATATACCGATTTTCCTACGTTTTTCTCGGCTTTCCGCATTGGCTGAGAAAATTCTTGGGAAAATCGAAAAATGGCCTCCTTAAAGTACCTTCCCAGTTAGATTTCTTTTCAGAAAAAGTGCTCTTATTGTAATTCAGAGCATGATTTCTGGTACAAAAGTTGCGCACAGATAAAAAAAAATAGCCTTATAAAACCATAAGCTTGCTCTACTCAGAATCTAAAAGGCAGAAATATTGTTCAACTAATACCTACATTTCGTACATTTTCTGGGTTTTCCCATTTGTTGAGAAAAGTCCTGTTAAAATCAAAAAATGACTTCCTTAAAGTTCCTGTCCAGTCAAATTTTTTTTTAGAAAAATTACTATAATTTTAAATTGGATCAAGATTAATGGTATAAAAGTTGTCCATAGAAAAAAAAATCGTAATATTTTACTAATATTCAGGGTGTCCCACCGTGTTCGACGGATTTTTATAACGCTGTTCATTTTTCGATATCTTTTTTCAATATGTTTGTCTTCGAGGGGGACTTCGATTTGGGGAAATATTAAATTTTTAATTGCATCTCCTAAACACAAAAAAGAAAAATAACTTTATTTAATTACTTTAGAAAATGTTTAGGTTCTTAATTATAGCCGCTCCACTCAGAATCTAAAATAACTATGCGCGCATTTTCTAAGGACTTGGATGCAGGGGTCAATACATGGGTTATCACTCAACCATGCAACAACATATTATTTTCGAAAAGCGTGTAATGAATAGATTTGGTTGGGGGGGGCGGAGGGGGATTCAAGGTATATATACCGGTCACCGAGAACGCTTTCTCAGACGAGTCCTGACACTATTTAATACGAGCACCTTATCGTCATATTAGGCTTTTTAGATCTATAAAAAAAAATTAATGAACGTATTCAAAGTATGAAGTTTTCGTATCCTGCATTATTTAAGTTAAAATCATTTTTTCAAAGGCATCAGCTTTTTACAAGAATCGTTGCTGAATATCGTGTAATTGAATTTATTATTTACAAAAATAGAAGGAATGAAATACATTTTAAAATAATTCCTAGTCTTGTTTAAAACCTGCTAATAAATTATTTATAACATTTAAAACTTGGGTGCTATATAAATTTTGCTTTTACATTTTAGAAATTATTCGTGAATATACAGAATGTTATTGTCGTGTTAGTTACTCTTTACATTTACATGGTTTTTCTTCGTGTTTAAATTGGTTATAATAAACACAATAATTATTTTCTCTTTGTACTCGTGATTTTTATACTAACCAATTATGACGATTCCTTAGAAGCTAACCAACTCTTTTCTTTATGCCATTAACATAAATAATATAATGTCACACTTTACAATAAAATAGATTCAACATAATATTTCAACGATCTTTGAAGCGGAATCAATTAGGGATGCTAAAATGAATGAATGTTTTTATATTTAAACCTTATAATATTGTGCTTTGATTATTTGTCAATAGTTATTACTAAGTTATAAATACGTCAAAAATATTTTAAAGAACACAATATTTGTCAACAGTTTATTTTTATTATTTACTACCCACAGTATTTGATGTGGACGAATAATTTTTTAACGTTTCGAGATTCATGAAAACGAGGTAATAGGTAATCGAACAATGATCGATGAAAACGAAAATTAATGGAATATTTTTTTATCTTTTATTGTCTCGAAAATTATATTTCCGGGAAAAACGACACTAATCTAAAATGCGACAGCTGCGGGCGGTATCAGAAAGTAAAATGCAGCATTTAATTTATATTTAAATTGTTTTTAATCGGAAAACGTCAGTCGCAGTTATTTGGTACCTATCAAGTACCATGTTATTTAAAAGAGAGTTGCTTGCAAATAATAATATATAGGTATTATCGAATTTAGTGCAGATTAATAATTATACAGTAACACTATGAAATTGAGCCTTTGAGGTAAATCCTAGTCGATTTTAATATTTCAAGAGACGATTGGGAAAATATCATTTTATGGACAAGTTATAAAATTGTATGATTAAATATGTTTGATGTATATTAGCGAAACCATAAAATAGTAATTAATAGAGATATAAGATAAATTTAGTAGAAATAATAAAAAAACCTTATAAAATGCAACCTGTTATACAATAAATTATTGGAAATTTTGTATCTACATAGCTGAAGTGAGTGAATGCTTATTAATTTATGAATTCATTTTATTCTGTATTAACTTATAGTTTAGGCGATTTCTGAATAACCTATATAGGCTTTTATAGTGTGGAAATTGTAAATTATATTTTACTCCAAGGAACAATTATTGCGAGTAGAATTTTTTATTTTACTCACAGTAATAATACTAGTTTATAAGAATATTTTGATTTGAGTTTAGCAAAAAAAAAATCATATTGTTAATTCTTTATATCGAATATATATATATATATATATATATATAAGCAGCATCGCTCTTGACGTAATTTTGGAAAGATTAAAAGTTATGTTTCAAACGTTTTAGATTCTGGGCGATGCAAGATATGTTTACTATTAAGTGTTTTTTTTTTCATTTGTAAAAATATACCTATATACCTAATTTTGCTCCAAACAAAAACCTTATAAAAACTTTCTTGAAATATTTTGATTTAGTTGGACATGGACACGAAATTGTTTGATTTTCCTTGGTAGCGTTCATAAAAATTGTTTTATATTCTCTGTATTATTATAATATTCTCTATATTTTCGTAATACGCATATCTTCGTTAAAAAATCATAGATTGATTTTAATACTTTTAGATTCTGAGTGGAGCGAAGAAGCTTATGGTATTACAACATTTTTATTTTTTTTTTTATTTATTCGCAACTTGTCTACTAGAAATATTAGTCTGATTTTTAAAAGTAGCACCTGTTCTGAAAGAAAATTTAACTAGAAAGGTACTTTAAAAATGTCGTTTTTTGATTTTTTCATGGTTTTTCTGAATAAATGTGAAAAATTGAAAAAACAGAGAAAACCAGAAAAATATACGAAATGTAGGTATAAGTTGAAAAAATTATTACAATTTTTTTTTCTGTGAACAATTTGTCTGTAACTTAAAAATGTTTCAAATGTTTTGAAAATTACCATGTTTAGATAATGTAAATATAAGTTTTCTGTCCAAATTTCGAAGTCTACAAACATTTTGAACTGAATTAAAACAAAAATACAAAATTTAAAATATTAAAAACATTATTTCCCTAGATTTTCCCTCTTTCCTAAGTTTTCTTGGTATTTCCTAATTATATAGTTGTATTAAAACCATTTAAAAAAATGACCTGTTTAAAGTACCAACAAGAAAAAATTTCATTTCAGGAAAGATGCTACATCAAAGCAAGATTTTAGATATTTGTACACATTATAAAACAAAAAATAAACACCGTTATCAAACCAATACAATCCTCGCTTCATTTAGAATCTAAAATTTATCAAAAAAAAATAATACATGTACACATTCTTTTTTGTTTCGACAGGTAAGAAAAAAATAATGTTTTACTTATTTGGTAGGTACTTTAGGGACAAAATTGTTAGAATAAACAGAAATGCTTTAACATTTGATAGGAGGTTAATTATAAGTTGTGCTTTGTGGTAAAAAAATAAAATAAATTTGAGTGTTTTTTTTTTATAAGAGTTTTAATATCAAATTTTAACAAAAATCGTAAAAATTACGGTATACAAAAATTGTATATCTTGAACTTTCCCGGGAATCGTTTTTTGTTAATAGTGGTTTATTGTTGCGTATTTATATACATTGAATAACTTTATATATCCTACCTTCTAAACTTCTCATTTACAGCAGTTATACACCTATCCCCGGAATTTTTTTTATTATATAGGTACTAGGAAAATACACATCACCAAGTAAATACATGTTAAAGTGGTAAAATCACGTCTTTTTGAATAAAAATTTAGATACGTTTCAAATAATATACTAATTAATATATTATAGAAAACAAATGCAAACAAATTTGTCTCCAAAGCATGAGCTTGAATGTTGATACGAGTTCGTAATGTTTCGTTACTTAATTTAAAATATACATATTTACATATTTCTACAAATACAAAATCAAATAGTAATGTTGTATATAAATCAAAAAATTTAAAAACAAAAACAAACAGTTAATAAGACTATGGTAGTGAATTTATGAAAATATCAAATTTTCATTAGTATTTAAGTTGTGCCATTCATATACTTTATAAATGACATACTTTTATATAAGCTGAATTTATTAAAACGATTGATATTAACACAGAAATAATTACAGTAATATAGAGGGATAAAATTGGGTTTACCGAATTTATTATTACATTTAAACGTTCCAAAAGTGTTATTTTGATTTTGGTGATTGACAACTACTATAATTTTATGTTTGAAGCTAAATTATTTGTGATTATAGCAGTACAATTACATCAAACTTCTTTTACAAAGAGTGGTTTAAGTTTGAATAAATTATAGGTTTTATATAAAAAAAATCAGTATATTAATACGATATCGAAAATAGGTCCGTTACATTAACACCCCTAACTTCGAATTTCATTAAAAAATGTGCACCACCAATTGTTATTTTATTTGTACACATTTGTAATCGCAAATTCCAAATTCGTACACCAGTCAGAACCCGTGAAAATCGATATTTACTGCAGTGATGCTAATGGAACGCTACATTAGCACCACCGCAGTAAATATCTTGGAGGAAGTTTGTGAAACAATATTTCCTACTACTACCGTATTAATTTAAAATCGTAAATATTACGGTCTTCCAAAACATGTATAACCGATATCCGCTCAGAACCGTTTTTCGATGATTCGCTGATGGAATAATTAATCGTTGCGTACAACAGATATACATGAAATTCCCCCCCTAATTTCCCAACTTCTCGCTTACAACAGTAGCCCAACTATTGCGCAAAGAATTTCGTTTGTTTTAGGTTCTGAGCGGAGCGAGGAATGTATTGAATTTTCAATGATGTTAATTTTTTTTTCTGTAGACAACTTTTCTACCATCAATTTTGCCACGTTTAACAGTACAAATTTTTTAAAATGGAATCTTATTGAAGAGATATACTGGAGAAAGGTTATTTTTGATTTTATCAGAAGTTTTTTCAGTACATGGTAAAAACTGGAAAAAAACATTGAAAAACTTAGGAAAAACGAGAAAATAGGTATATTATTAAAAAAAAATTTTAATACATAGTATTTTACCTTAATATAATATATATATACGACGAAGCAACACTATCAATCGAACTTTGCTCAGAATCGTTTTTTTATCAACAATGGTTTATCGTTGCTTACAGATATACATTAAATTTCAGTTTGTATCCTACCTTCTCAACTTTCCACATACACCAGTGGCTGCACCTGTCCGCATTATCTTACCCTTTTGAAAATATTTTTTAAGATTTATTTCTAAAATATTTTTAAAATACTATTAATAACTGCATCATAGAAAGCTTTTCAAATTATTTTACGTCTTTACATGACCTTCGACCGTACGGTTTTCGTTTCCGATCTTATTGAATTTTTCGTTTTCTGAAAACGTGTTTCGCTCTGTTTGGCTGACCGTTCTTCAACACCTTTTTTCTCGCTATTATTGGTCGTCACGTATTGTTTTACTCCGGCTCACCGTATTTCGTTGTTTTCGGAGTTACCCTTCGTCGGTGTCCGTAAGTTTTCTTCGGTTTAACGCTCGCAAAGCACTCATATTATTTCGCCGTCACGTGATACCATTTTTTCGGTCGTTTACGCGTATTAATCGAATATCCGTCGAATAGAAATAAAACATGAATACCCGTAAAAAGATAACTTTATTTTTACAATTATTGTAGTGGCTCGGTAGGTAAGTAGGGTTCCCGGTCTGATACCCGGCCGTCGCTCGCCAGGTTTTTGCATTTTTTTCTTTTTCGAGAATTTTTTTTCGAATTAATCCCCCCCCAACTCCCCGGTTATATTTATTATTTTTATAATTATTATATAATATTAAACGTTTTTATTTTCATTTTTCACATATTTTCCCTTTTTTTTTTTTTTTCGTAACAATCAGCCATTTTCTCCACGAAAGTTTTCAGAATAAAATATAAATTTTTTTTTAACGATTAGAAACAGTTTGATGATTTTTTTTGCGACAAAAAATATTTTAAAACTATTTTTAAAACGTACGAAGCTGATTAGAAAATCATGTGAACATATTTTACGTTTTCTAAATGATATTTTTAAAATGTAATTTTACTATGTGTGTGATACCGTGGAACAACCTTACGATAGAAGATTTGGTAGTTAACACCCAACCCCTCAAATAAGAGATTTTAAATAATTTGCGAAATTTAAGTATTATATATATATATATACTTTTATAATATTTTGCTGCAACTACAGACATTTTTCTTGTAATTTTCAGTATAGGTACAATAGGTAATATGGAGTATTACGACTCTAATAGTTTAAGTAATTTATAATCCTGAAAACCTGCCTAAAAATTTGTTTTAAATTCATAATTTCCCTCATCCCTGGATAATGAATCCTGGTTGTACCACTGGGTAAGTAAGTAAGTATACATATTAAATAATCTATACAATGTGTCCCATTATTGTTGACGAAATTTTCTAACGCTGTTACACTTAAATTTGTTCCGATTTTTTTTTTTAATAGATTTGTCTTCGAGTGGGAGACATCGATTTGGAGAAAAATTAAATTTTTATTTTCATCCCTTAAACAACAAAAAAATTTTCAAAATAGCCATTTTGTAAAAAATACTATTCTAAAAAATTTAATGTATCATACATTCCTATCCAATTAATAATTTCTTAATTATAACCGTTTTAATTAGGCGTGGAAACAATTAATTATCAACAAAATAACACGTTATGCGATAAGGAATTTATTATAATCAGAAGAGAAATAATACTTTACCTTTTATTGAATATTAATTGTTTTCTCGCCAATTTTCTAGAAATTAAAACGGTTACAGTTAAGAAACGATTATAAAGGAATATGAATGTATAAAACAATACAATTTTTTACAAAATAGTTATTTTGAATATTTTCTAAAGTTAATAAATAAAGTAATTTGTTTTTTTTTTTTTTTTAGAGGATGGAAATAAAATTTAATTTGTCTCCAAATCGATGCCCCCCTCGAAGATAAACCGATTGAAATAACAAATCGAAATAAATTTAATATTAATAGCGCTAGAAAAATCCGTTGAAGATGCAGGGACACACTGTATACAGAGTGATTCACTAAACGTGCTCAACTCATTATTTTGGTTGGATTCTGAATAATATATTCAAAATTTGATTTTTGGAATTTTTAAGTGTAGTAATATTTTCGAATACTTATATTTTCTCAATATTTTAGGAGTACCATGTGGTGGTACCAACTTTGATTTTTCAAATGAGAACCTATATTGAAAATTCCATAAATAGACGGAATATTACTTTAAATACATTTTGATGTCGACATTTTTGATTTCCATCAACCCGTTAATGAGATGTTCCACACTTTTAAATTTAAATTGGGGAATAGTAGTGAAGTATAATTTATGTGTCAGCACGGTTACTCGTCTCCTACCAATACTTGTAAGTGAAATATATTTTCAACGATTTGAAGGAAATTTAAAATTTAAACACCAATATTTATTTAAAGCTTCTAAAATTTCTATTTATGGAATTTTTAATTTGAAAAACCAAAGTTGGTATTACCACAGGATACTCTTTAAATATTGTAAAAAATCTAAGTACTTAAAAATATCGGTTTTAACCATACTTGAAAATTTCAAAAATCAGAATTTGAATATATGCAAAATGTAACCAAAAAAATAGGTTGAGCACCCCTAACTAACGCTTAGTGAATCCCCCTGTATAGGCCACAGAGGGTTATATCCGGTTGAACAAGATATAAAACAGCTTTCGCCGACTTTACAGACTCGTACTTATACCTATCTACATACATACAGACCTGGCTGCCGATTTTATTCTTCAATGTTACTCGAGGGCGGCGGCTCCCGTCCGTTTACACCATTGCAGCAGCATGTACTGCTATAATATTGTATAGGTACCGGAAGAACGGGAACTGCTTGAATTCGAGCCAAATAACTTCTATGAGCCCGGAGTCGTTTCTATAGAGACGAGATTTTAAATATAGTAATCCTTTGTACGCACAGAATATATATATATATGTATAATACAAGTATAAAAATATGAAAATCGTATAAATACATTTATACGATAAAGTACGGCGATAGTGGAGACGGGGCAGGGCCCGAAAATCGCGTATTTGATGCAATTATGCGATTCAGTCCTGTACGTTATTAATATTTCTATACACCATAAAGACTATCAGAAAATACTTTATAAAAAAATAAGAAAAATAGCCAATAATGATTTTTATCAGATATAAAAAATCTCTTTCGTGTATAATAAAAACCACATAATTTTCCGAGGAAAAAACAACGCGTTCTAAAAACGGAAATACGCGGAATAAAAATATTGTTTTGTTATAAACATATAAGTAGAGTAATTTTCACTCAAAAAATATTTTGAAAACACCCACAAATATAATATAGTCAACAATGGTCCCCCGTATAATATTTTAATTGTAGCAAAGAGACATAATAATTGTAAAAAACGGACATACTTCGTACAATGGGGTGCAGCTACTGTTGTTGGTGAGAAATTGGGAACGTAGGATATAGGAGAGAAATTAAATTGTATCTGTAAACAACGATAAATCATTGTTTACTAAAAATGATTCTTAGCGGAGTTCAGTTGATGTTTATGCTTTGTCAGCAATATGTATGTCATATAGTAAAATAATTAAATAGGCATTATATATTTTCTTTAATATTTGCATAATATTTTACTGATTTTCTCATTTTTTCTCGGTTTTTCACGTGTTTTTTTCCCCGATTTTTCAAATTTGCTGGGAAAACTTCTGGTCAAATCGAAAGATGACCTCCCTTAAGTACCTCTTCAGTCCAAATTCCTTCAGAAAAAGTTCTACAATTTAAAAGCGGAGCAACATTTCTGATAGAAAAGTTTACACAGCAAATCGAGGAATATTTTTCGGTTAAAATAGTCTGAGCGCGTAATAGCTGGGTTTCTAGGTACACCTAAAATGCATTAGTTTTTCCCTGTTTAGGTAAAAAGGGGGAAAAAGGCAAACAATTTTTTTCAAAATCCGGTTTGATCCACAGCCCCTAGGAGAACAATAGGTATAGGTATCTATGATAATTAGGCTACGACAAACATATAGTGAACTAGACAATACAGAATTATTAGAGAAATTTGATATTAAAATTTCTTTATAAAAAAAAAATACTATATTAAACTCATTTTTTTTTTTTTTTTACTACAAAGTAAAACTTTTAATGAACCTCTTGTTAAATTTTCAAGTATTTCTGTTAACTCTAATCATTTTAACACAGAGTACCTATCGAATATAAATATTACGTACAAAGCTCTCAAAATTAAAATGTCTAAAACTGGTTTAAATTTTTTGAAAATATGACTACGTCAAAAAAAGTAAATATTTTCCGTCCAAATTTTAAATCTCTATGAATATTTTCAACTGAATTACAAAAAATAACAATATTGAAAAAATTTGTATAGCAATATTTTCGTACATTTCCCGTTTTTCTTACATTTCCCCTACTCTTTTCCTTTTAATTTAGATAACTGCGGAGAAAATCAAAAATTACCTTTCCTTAAAGTACCATCCAAAGAAAATTTCTTTTTAGAAGAGGGTCTACATCATATACATCTGGTATAATTTTTGTACCTATACACAGTGAAAAAAATAAAAATAAATAAATATCTTTGTAAAATCAATATATTCTTCGCTACATTCAGAATCTAAAATGTAGAATAGAAAAATAGTCATTTCAAGTGTCAGATTTTCGTCTTACATAGGGTTTAGGTATATATAGGATTTTTTCGTGTCAGAATATAAGTCACTCGGAATACTGCGAGTGGAGAAAAAAAGAAGCGAAAGAGGTAGTCGAAATCATCATTCAGGTAAGTTGTGTATAGCCCAAGGTGGAGGAGTGCACTTTAGAAGCGTCCGGCGATCGGAATTCCCTGTGAATTATTATTAAAGCATGTCAGCTCAATAATAATAAAGGTTCAGACTATTTATCACCAACAACTCAATTTCACCTAACTAAAAAATAAATGATATAAATATGATCGTTTAAAAATGTTTAATATATTACGTGTCGTTCAACTGTATACATTTTATTTGTATACTTATTAAGTAGCGTTTCTTTTCAATTTTGTAACTCCACGACAATTTCATCTGCAGTTATTAGTTTTTTTAACAGAACAATCTCTTTACTGTGTCTACTGGCTAAGTTAAAGATGCAAATATTATATAAATTGTCATCGAGTCGAATAAAAATAAAATGTATATTTACAAATTTTCATTGATTTTCAAACAAATTTCCGAGAAAAAAGGCACTTTTAATATTTCAGGTCTCGGAATAATGGAGTTCTATGGGTTCTGTGCTTAACCCAGCCCTAGTTTTGGCGACGCAGTTTTGAACGACCAGATGGATAGGTACAAATAATTAAGCGAACAAATCGCTTACTGCAATATTATTATTGTTCGATGACTACTGAATGACCATTTTTCGACAGCCGGTATGCCGGATTCCGTAAAACGACTGAAAAAAAGTAAAAATGGACCCAAATTACTGTACAGTAAACAAAACGTTTTGGCGATGCAGCGAACCACGCGGCGAATCGTTTACCGAAAACACCGTATCGCCGAAACACGCCTATTCATTAATTCATTGCAATTTTTGCTCTCGGTTGTAATTATTGTTTTTATTATTTTTTTTTTTTTTCGATCACACACGTACATGTTATTCAAATACACGTAAGCGTGGTACGGGTGAACGATTTGTTTTTTTTTTTTTATTATTATTTTTCTTCACTCATGCTGGCCAAAACATCGAGCGCGTGAACAACGGCCGACGGGCGCGCGCGCACACCGGTCGCCGAGCGAAACGCGCTATCGGAGAGTACGGAGAGGCTACGAAGATCATCATCAGTAGCAAAACGTACCCGGCGACCGACGCCCGACGCTCGCCGTGTGTCCACGTGTCCCCGCGTTTCGACACGATCGCCACATAAAATTACGCGTGTAAACGCCGACGGACGAAAAGAAAATTTATTATAATCATTTTTTTTTTTTTTTTTTTTTTTTTAAATTTTTTCTTCGTCAAATCGCCGTAGTTATTATTGCACGTACGGAATTATTAACGCGCAAAACCACCCCGCGGTACACGCTCGTTCGTCTGCTGCGGCGGCCGCCACACGGATATACGTGCGGTATTGTTCAGTACGCGACTCGACGCGGTATATTAATAAACGGGCGGATACCGGAGTCCGCGAGTAAACAATATAAACGTACTCGAATAAATTTGCACCGGGCCAATCGTATCGTATCGACCTTTCGACGGGGGCTTTCCCAGGGAAATGCCGCTAATGCTGTTGCTAAACTCTGTCACCGTCGCCGTAGTCCGTCCGTGCCAAATAGTTAACAACAGAAAATCGGAAAACACGTGCACCGCGGTTCGGGGACACCGTAGTCTCGTCAAACTGCCGATGGCAAAGGTAAGACGCGATTGACACGGGACTCGTATAAGTGCAGTCGCGAACGCACTTATCATTCAATCCCTACATTTTTGCCTGCGATTGCCTTTGATAGGTTATATTATTAACGTAACGTCGTAGAATACATATTTTTATTAATTGGGTTTTTCGGTTTCTTGTAGTTTTAGCCGATATCATAACAATTTGATGGTTATCGACACGTCATCATAAATAATACCTAAGAATGGGCCCCCTCCCATTTTAGAACTGGGACGAGGGCTGCAGGCTTATCCGACGAATAAAGTTCAGAAGCTCATTTTATAAATATGTGCCGATGTAACTAGGACTTGGGAGCTTAGCCTCTGTAAACGTGCGCCTGATACTCCAATAGGGTTGTTTTCAAAAATATTGGAAAAGATATTTTGGCGGTCGGGTACGGGGGCTTGAGTCTCAGTGACTTAACATATCCTAACTTTGCCTATGTAAGTATAATATACGTATACGCTGACGAAAACGGTACGTGCAGATTACAAAACTATTGTAATTCTCGATAGTTCGTAAAATTTAAGGATTAAGAATAATATTATTATTTTATGTTTATTTTTATATAATAAAAATATACTACGTCCATGACCTACAATAATAATAATAATAATAATAAAAAAAAACCATTAAAAAAAAATACAAATATTATATACTACTTTAATTTTAGTATATGGCAATTGTATTTGGTGTTCCATCCCTGTAAATCCACTACCGTTTTTCCGCGTCCGAAGTATTTTTTTTTTTTAATTTCAATACATAAGTTATAAGTGAGTTTATATGTAAATTAACGAAATATTCACAGTCCTATAGTAATAATAAATCAAGAATACCTGGTATTACCATATATTCAACATGAAACAACTACTAGCCTGGTAGTTTATTTTCGTAACCGGCTTAAACACTATATTCTATTGGCATTTGACACCTGCAGTGACGTATAAAGTATTTTTTTTTTTGTATGAGGCCCAGCAATATTCTATACTTAATACCATCGTTCACCAACATCCCTCTTCTATGGAGTGATGAACTGTTATTACTTCAAACCGTTTAAATCCACTGTAGTATAAAAATCACGGTCATGAGCACTTCAAAAAATTACTATCAAAAAATTATCGATACATTTGTTTTGTTTTAATGAACTATCGAATAATTGGTTCTTAACCGAATAGTTGTTAACCCATTCGAACTGAATGCGATCAATCATCGAATGAATCGATAGTAAAAATTTGGTTTTCCGTATCACGAATAAAATATATACAGTAAGTTCCATTCCGTGTTGGACGGATTTTTTTGGCGCTGTTAGTATTAAATTTGTTTTGATTTTTTTTTTCAATCGATTTGTTTTCGAGAGGGAGACATCGATTTGGAGACAAATTATATTTTATTTTCATCCCCTAAAAAAAAAAAAAAAAATAAATTTATTTATTCACAAAAAAAAAATTTCAAAATGGCCATTTTGTAAAATATATTATTCTAAAAAATGTAATGTATCATACATTTATATCCGATTAATAATTTCTTAGTTATAGCCGTTTTAATTAGGTGTGAAAATAATTAACTATCAATAAAATAACTCGTTATGCGATAAGGAATTTATTATAATCAGCAGAGAAACAATTCTTTACCTACTATTGAATATTAATTTTTTTCACGCCTATTTTCTAGAAATTAAAACGGCTATAGTAAAGAAACTATTATAATGGAATATTAAATGTATAAAACATTAACATTTTTAGAATAATATTTTTTACAAAATAGTTATTTTGAATATTTTCTAAAATGAATAAATAAAAACATTTTTTTTTTTTTTTTTGTCTTTAGAGGATGGAAATAAAATTTAATTTGTCTCCAAATCGATATCTCCCTCAAAGACAAACCGATTGAAAAAAAAAAAAAAAAAATCGAAACAATTTTAATATTAACAGCACTAGAAAAATCCGTCAAACATGGAGAGACACATTATATATAATATTGTTATAAAGTCATTCTCAAAATCCATGACAAAGAAAACGCGAAAGAACCTGGAAAACGTAATGACGTAAATATTGTTATTTACCAAATTATTCCTTTCCGAGTTTTGATATTTCAAATTTTGCTAACCATCCAAAATAAGTTTGAGTTAGGTTAGGACACAGGCTCACCGGCATAAATAAGAGAGAACAAGGAATGGCTTAGACCAAATTAACGATTTTGTAGTCCTCAAAATCATGTCTAAGTAATTAGTATAATGGTGACAAAAAAGGCATGGGTGTCATTCTGCCAGTGAGTTTAAGCTCCGGTAACTTAAACATTTTTGTTAAGTTTTCGCAAAGGACCTACACAAAAGAAAAGAAAAATAAGAAAAATAAAAAAAATTCTCTATCAAGCCTCTAATCGACATGATCGTAATGATATAATAAAACAACACGTCCGTTATTGTTTGTTGAGACATTATAATATTAGAATCATAATATTTTATATTTTATCGATTAGATTTTTGTAAATGCATAAATGGTCCAAAAGTTTCGAGTTACATTAATTTAGCTGTACCGATCATTAGTTACAATGCTGAAATGGAAAACTTTGGCGTTTTAGACCGCGAATTAATTTTGGACTTTTTCGGTATTTACCAACAAGTACGGCCGATAACATCTTGCTACGCTTTGAATCTAAAAATACAAAGATATATCACATGCATCCTAGTTGAACATTCATTCATTAATCGCTTTGCTATTTGAATCCGAAATAATAGTACGTCATATATATAATGTTATTATTTATTAGTTTTTAGTATAGGTAGGTAGTGAATTAATGACAACGTAGGTGAATCCTTTTTTGCGATAACATTTTCACCGTTGTATTTTATAAAATAATAATAATCCCTCCAAAGAATTAAAATCGCTGAATATTTACGTTAGAATTAATTAATTATCTCGTGACAGAATGCTATTGAAAACGAAATTTTTGTTGCATCTTCTCGAGAATCTAGACGAGTTTAATTACATAATCTTATATTTGTAATTTAAATATGAAAAAGAGTTAATACTAGGAACGGGTGTGGCCACTGTTCTAGGTAGGCAGTGGGGAAGATTGGATACATAAAGTTATTTAATTTATACCTGTAACTGAAATTAAAATATTGATAACGATAACCGATTCGGAGCTAATTTCGGTTATATATGTTTTGAAAGTCCGTAATACTTACGATTTTCGTCAAAATTTATCATTAAAATTCTTACTAAAAAAAAAAAAATCAATACACATTAAACAAAAATTGTTTTCATTGACCACTTAGTACAATTCATAATGAACCTCCGTTAAATTGTCAAGCATTTTTATTGACTGAGAATACAACAAAAGAGGTTGATGCCGTATTTCTATTGGAGCAACATGTCTGGTATAAAACATAAGTTGAACATATTAAAATAATTAAACCAGGACGCTACGTTGCTATAAACATTAATTAATTTTAATTCTTTGGTTTTTTCCCATTTATTCGAAAAACTACTTTTGATATCAAAGAACGACTTATTCTATCAATGGAAAAGTATTCAGGCCGGTTTACACGCAATTACTTATTGTACGGTTTATCGGATATTAACCCTACAATGCATGACTTTTTTATTTTATTTTTTTTTTGTCCATTGACCACTTATTTACAGGAAAAATATTTATTTTTTTTTTTTTAAATCCTATTCAGATAAGTAATTTTTTACAATACTACCGGTAGGCAACATCATGTATAGTAGGGTTAAAAACGGACAAAATAATGTAAATTTTATAATATCTACACGTTCCGTTTATTACTCAATTTTCCATCTCAGTATCAACTGTATTTTTCTTCAGTTAATGTTCAGTGCTATAAAAGAATAATCTTATGTTCAGTTTTTTTTAGTGACTTTTAACGATATGGAAGAAGTACTGCTGTGGTTTTTTACCATAATATCGTTATATTACGGGTACATCAGCTTATGGGAAAAAGGAAGGTAAAGAGAAGAAAGCGGTCAAGGAAATGGCTTTTAAAAAGAACTCAGTACTTCCGTGACAATTTACTAAAATAATTGATTATTGAATCTGTTATATTAATGAAGAATGATGATAATGACTGGTGTCATTATTTGCGTATGAATGCTACGACTTACAATTGATTGTTGGAACTGGTAACGCCATACAAAAAGAAAGATGACGAAAAGTTGTATAATGCACCGAACCTGTGTTTACATGCAACGACTTGTCTTTCAATTTAACGGAAAATGAATCCGTGCCCATCAGACTTTCGATCCAAGAAAAAAAATCGATCTCTTGTCATCTTTAGATTGGAGCATTATTTTTAGAAGTAAACATCGTGTAAACATGATAAAAACAATGAAAACGGTAACGCCATGTCGTTGCGCGTCGTTAATATTTTCTGTTTTACTTATAATTTTCTTATTATTCATGGACCCCCAACATGTAATTACTATAATTTATAACATAATAATTTCTTATCATTTTATTATTATTGTATTATTATTATTATTATTATTTTTAATTGAAACTAAACGGTTTTTACAGTAAAATGGTATATAAACGAAAACAATCACAGTAATTATGATACAAATACAATAAAAAATGTACACGTAAAATTTAAAAAGCATTTTGTTTTATTAATTGTTAATTATTATAATACGATTATAATATTAGAAAGTTTTACAAATATTGCCAATTAAAATACTAACAGTTAGGTCTACCGATTAGTCAATTAGGATTAAAAATAACAAAATTCGGATTCGGTGTTTTCACCTGACTCTGCACCTTGCATGCTCTAATAGTCTTAACCCAAAAATTATTTCACCAAATAAAAGACTTCAACATTTAGTATCTTTTTACAGAGAAAATCTTCGTATGTTTTATATTTTCAATTGAACCTTTTTAGATTAAGAGTAGGAATTGATACCCGATAACATCGCCTAATCAACCACAAAAGTGATAGGTTACATTTACTAGGCAATGATATCATTTCATAACATTATATTATAGGAATGATCACCAATTCCTAGGAATTATAACCATTTGCGGTGACATATACAAATAATATTTGATCAACTTTTTCGTAAACAAAAATAAAAGGTAAACATTTATTATTTAAGATGTGTGTATCTAAAGTATAAACCCTAAAGGAACAATAGTATTGAAATAACCATCGAGGAATATTCTAGTTTTAAATTTTTTTTCTTTTTATTATTATTGTTAATTTTAGATTTATAGTGTAATATCGAAGAGTTGTTGATAGTTTTATTGATAGATGTGTTTTTTCCATTTTACTCCAATTTTCAAGAATATACATTTTTTCTGAAAATATATCTGACTGCAATGATATTTTAAGAAGGTTATATTTTGATTCCCCCAGCTATTTTTATAATAAAAGGGGAAAAAAGGGAAAAACATAGGAAAAACAAGAAAATAGGTACAATATTCTACTTTGCGAGTCAATCAGTGGTATTTAAATTCCCTTCTTTTCCCAGAAATCAGGAATTTTACGATATTAAAAAAATATTATCAAAGAAAATATATAATGCATATGCAATTATTTCAACATGAGGTAACGTGAGGAGGGAAGCCCATCAGTGTGGAAACCCTCTAACTTGGGGAATTTCATTATTTTAAATTTTAATTTGTACGGCTTATGTTTTTTACCATAAATATTGCTCAAATAGATAAATGACAAGAGACATTTTGTTGAATTTTTAATTCAGTTCATGAGTAATTTATTTTATATTTGGTTTTCATTGTAGTTTTTTTAATAATTAGAAAAAAATGTAAAATTAAAACTGACAAATTTGTGGCGTTACGATTTTATTATTTTTAACTTTTACGGCTTATGTTTTCTATCATAAATATTGTTTCTATTAAAAAACATCAAGAAATCTTTTTCGTTGAATTTATAATCTTATTGGTGAACAAGAAAGTAGATTTTTGATTTTCTTTGTAGTTTTTTTTAATAACTGAGCACAACCGAACAAAAATTCAGAAAGTACGGGGAAATAAACAATAATAATTATTTTATTATTTTTCAGTTTCATTTTTTTAATGAAATTTAGTTTAATATATTCATAGAATGTCAGTTAAAAATGTTTGTATCGACTCTATGGACTTCAAATTTGGACGGAAAACTTATATTTGCTGTTTCTAGACGAGGTAAAATGTTTAAAAAATTTGAACAGGTTATTTCTTAAATGTCGTACATTGTGGTAAAAAAAAATTGAGTTTGATGTAGTATATTTTATAAAGGAATTTTAATACCAAATTTTGACGAAACTCGTAAATATTACGGCCTTTCAAAACATGCATAACCGAACTTCGCTCTGAATCGTTTTCGTTATTAATGGTTTATTGTTAGTTATAGGTATCAATTAAATAACTTTATGTATCCCAACTTCTTCACTATCCATCTACAACAACAGCCGTTATCAGTGACAATATCAGCTCTTTTGTTTATAAAATTTGCTATTAGAAAATAAAAAGTAGTTAGTTGTTTCATTCCTTAAAATAAGGACAACAAAGAAACAGAGTATTGTAATATTTTAGACCTATTTCCAAAATATTCTTAAAAGTAAATTCCGAAAAAGTTAAAATTTTCCGAGTTAATGAATGTCTTACATTATGTTGATTACATACATGGTAATTGACGTTAGATCTTTTAATCTTTACATTTGTTGGTTATTTTTTGATATCTGATGTCTGTTGTTTTATTACGAGTGTATCATCTCCATCTATATGCAATATCACTCCCCGAATTGGATTGTGCACTTGACTACCATTTCAGATAATCAGTTTCTGGATACAGATAACTGAAGGAATGGTTACCAGACGGAATATCTTATAGAGACCGAATGAAATTAAACAATAATAATAATAATTAATACTACACTGCATGTATTTGGCCATAGAAAAACTTGTAATAGGTAATCAGTAAATTGTGAGCTTGTGTTTTATTAGAATTATTATTATTTTATTATGCATTCATGATAATTTAGTTATGCAAATTTTTAACGGTTTATCGACTAACAATCATCATTATTATGATATTTAAACAAACAAATTAGTAATAAATTATTATTTTACAATTTTAATTGAATTAATAAGAAACAAATATTACAAAAAAAAAAAAATGTATAACTCGTCTATTTTTAGAATTCTCTCCGGTAAAATCGAAATTTCAATAATTATAACGTTATTTATATAATATGAACAATAAATTCTGTAGAAATCAATTTATTTGTACACCGAAAGTTTTAATCGAATAGTTTTAAAATTTTAAAATTATAATTAAAAGTTGTTGTCTAAAAATCAATAGTCAACTTCACGGTTTTGCGTACATAGACCTATATAAAAACGGTGAAAATTAGAAAACTTTTCGAAAGAACCGATGGCATTTGACTTAACGGCGCCTTTATATCACTGTAGCTAAGCTATGTTAGTAAAATAAATCGTATACAAATATCTTACCTATTCAGCGAACACAAAATTAAATGTGCAACAAGCATCATAAGAATTCTAACGAAATGCATAATATTACATAGTATTTCATTATTATTTTCAGAAATTATTTTTTTTTCAGTCAAATGATGTTTTATAGAATATTATACAGAGTGATTTTTTTATCATTCCCCAGCAAAAATTTCGGAGGATTTTAAGTGCATTTGATTTTTGTTTTTGTTTTTTTTTAATCTCGTGGAATCGTTTAACTTTATTCAAAAACCATTTAATTTTTTATCCATATATCTAAAATAAGTGCATACTTTTGTTTTTCAAATAAAAACCCCCTCTTTGGATACAGATTAGTAAACCTAATATTAGTGTTATGCATACCGAAATTTCTCAAAAATATCCATCTATAATATTTACTCTTATCTATGTCCAAAAAGGATGTTTCCTATTTGAAAAAACAAACAGTAATCAAATTCACTTAAAATCCTGATAATTGCGTGTTCACGAGAAAAAAATCATTCTGTATTCGTACATTTGATCAGTTAAATTTCGATAGTTTCATAGTATCTAAATTGTGTGTATATTTTACAACTCTACATCATCTCGTTTTATACAAATTGATCAATTTATCGTAAGACACTCATCTCGGAAAGTATTAACATTTTTCGGAATTTGTCTTATAGAACATTAAGAAAACAAGTAGCTTTACTATTTTACATCTATGATATTATTTTTCACTATTGTTTTTGGGGGTAAAAAATAAAACAAGATATTCCACTTTTAAGTTTGGGTCAGGGGAGAGTAGTGGAGCATCATTTGTGTGACGGCAAAGCGCGTGGCGTTTAAATAATGCATCACTACTCTTCCCCGACGAAAACGTAAAAGTGGAATATCTCGTCAACGGATTGACGGAAACGAAACAATTCAGCAACGAAATTTATTTCAGCTAATTCTCCATATATTTATAGAAATGTTAACATGAATTTCTGTTTGAAAACCAAAATCAAAATTGGGTAGTAATTTTGTTTCCAAAATTAATAAAAGTGTAAAATTGTAGAGTGGATTGTTTCTTAAATGTTCTAACAAAACAAATAAAAAAAATAAAACGATAAAACAAATTCTGAAAAAAGTTAACAATCCCCAAAATAATTAGTGTCTTACGATAAAGAGATCTTGCAATGATTAACCATTGCTAACGTAAGAACGATTCAGAGGGGAGTTCAGTTGACAGTGTTACTTTGTTAAAAATATAATATATTATATTTCATATTATGGTAAAATAATTAAACATGAATTATACATTTTCTATAATAATATCTGTTTAATATTGTACCTATTTTTTCGTTTTTACTACGTTTTTCCCGGTTTCCCTATGTTTTTTCTCGGGTTTTCCTATTTATTAGGAAACTCCTAGAGAAAACCAAAAAATTACCTCCTTAAACTACTACTCCAGTCAGATTTTCTTTTAGAAAAATTGCTATTATTGAAAATCTGAGCAACATTTTTGGTAGAAAAATTGTCCACAGAAAAGAAAAAAATAAACTGTATAATAGTATAACAGTAAAACTGTATAATACATTTTATAACTATCAGCTTCTTCGCTCCACTTAGAATCTAAAATAGTATTCGAATTTTGTATTTTATAATAATTTTTTAAACAAGTTGGTCATAAAAAAATCACTATATCATAATACGGTTTTTAATTTTCTTTGTAGTTTTCATAATTGCGCAAAACCGAAAACACGTATAAAAAGAACAGGGAAATTTACGAAAGTAATTTTATTATTGTTTTTAATTTTATTTTTTTAAGTTAATTCCGTTTAAAATGTTCGTAGGAACTTAAAATGTTAACTGAAAACTTATATATTTTTTTTTTTTGGCGTCGTGAAACTTCCAGAATACTTAAGCAATTTTTGAGCAATTTTTAGATATTTTAATTTTGCGAGTTTTTTCGGTAATTTTTATTTGGTAGGTAGTAGATACCCCTCTGTAAATAAATTGTTAGCAGTAATAGGAACGCTGGAAAATTGTATAGCAAGTTCATTATAAGTTGTAAAAAAAAAGAATAGTCCAATTTAGTATTTTTTTTTTTTTATTTTTTTAATGAGATTTTTAAAATCAAATTTTGACGACAACCGTTTATATTACAGCGTTTTAAAATATTTATAACCGAACTTCGCTCTAAATTGTTTTTCATTATCAATGTTTTATTATAGTGGCGGCACCCATCTCCAGTATTAGTTCTTTTTATTTATTTATTTACTTATTTATTTCTTCTTCTTCTTCTTCTTCATCTTCTTCTTCTTCTTTTTCCACCTTCCCAACTACACACCTACAACAGTGGCCGTACCCGTCCCCAGTATCGGCTCTTTTTCGTTGTTTTTTTTCTCAATGATACTGGCAATACCCAGTTTTTTATATAAGTAATATTTTTAAAATATAAGTATTTTATTGAAAATTTGACTGTGACATGCAATTTGATAAACCTTGTGTTCGTTTACATATAGTAAAAAGCACGCTCAATATTATTAATACAGTTTTCGATTAAATAGTTATTTAAAAATAAATTTTATAAACGATACACACCAAAACTGTCCACACTGGGCTTACCTCCCAGTATAAAAAAAATATAAAAACTATTTGCATAATTCGTGGATCTAATAATATAACATGAAATGTCGTACCTTCATAAACATTATTATTATTTTTGTTTTTAAATATGAATTCTGTTTTTACTCAGTTGTATTCGTGACATTTTTAAAACCGACTGTGTTTATTTCGATTAGTAATTCCTTTATTTCGTGTATTGTGCATACGAACAGAATACAACGTCAAGTTTCTTTATAAGCAAAAGGAATTTTTTAAACAATTTAGTGATTCGTGCCAATAATTGTGGCAAGTATTCTAAGTGTCTATATCACAGATAGTATTGTACATATTTGTTTAGGTTTTTTTTTTTTTTTTGGTTTTTAAACTAATATATTATGCGCCATAAGTATTCTAATAATCCATTGGAACGGCCGAACGATATATTTTAAACTATCCGAGAATAGACCTGAAAAATTACCTAAATCGTTGTCTGAGCAAATACAATATATTATAATGTAATCTATTATTAAGTATTTAATTGATCATTAAAATTAATACAGTGTGAGTGTTTTTTTATACGCGTAAGCTTACGAATACCTGAATTTTTCCTGACAATACTCGTATATTTGATAAATTTTAATAACATACAACACATAAACATCATTTCAATTATTTATTTAATACAAAAGTGACAAATTTATAATAACATGCACCTCTTACATAAATAACTAAATCTACATCGACATTAGAGACTATTTCCTGTTCCATGAAAAGTAAAATTAACGATTCCATATGATCTTGGGCCATGGTACTTCTTAATTAACTTTTCACGATACTTAATTTTGAAAATAACCGTTTACACGAACAACTATTAAAATGTACAATGCTCCTTTAATCTAATATTTATTTCTACGATAATTACAATGTTTGTTTATTATTTGTACTTTGGTAGACAACAACATCTAGCTGTTATAATTGTGATAAGTTTTTCCTAGCGAATTAAATATATTTTATGTTATATTATTTTTTTTTTTCGCGAAACATGATTAACTTTTACCGGATATATTAAAATAATATATTATTTTTTATTCTAGTAACATCGGTTAAAATACCGGCCCTACGCTCTGGGATTTAACATTTTAGGGCCCCAATTTTAAAATGTCTGGAGGTGCTCAAGCACACCCAGCACCCCCTGTACGCATGCATACGGTTATACATAAATGCATGAAGATTTTTATAGATTTACATTTTTTTTCGGCCTTATGCATTTTATTTTCACCGTGTTTATTAATAATATATATTAATTTCGAAATTAAATTTTGTGTACATTCTCATTCATTTTATTATGATGTATGTCTTTTTTCTTTTAGTTTTCCAAACAATTTTCATAATAATTGGAAAAACTCAGAAAAAGACGAAAAATGAAAACGAATAAATTTACGGTGTACGTTTTCATTATTTAAAATTCGTACGCACGATGTTTTCTACCAGAAAAATTAATCAAATAGAAAAACGACAAAAATTTTTAATATGAATGGTGAATAAGAGAGTCGTTTTTTGGTTTTGTCTGTAGTTTTTTTTATTAATTAAGAAATCCCCTTCCCTCCCCCCCTAAAAAAAAACTAAGAAATAGTGGTATACACGTAATTTACGAAAATAATGTTTTTATTATTTTTAATTTGTTTTTTATTGTAATTCAGTAAAAAATATTCGTGGAGACTTGAAGTTTTGAGAGAAAATCTGTATTTACCTCTAGACGTGGTCTAATTTTAAAAAAACATTTGAGTTATTTACAGATATTTTAAGGTCGCGAGTGTTTACGCAATTTGTAATTGATAAGTACTCTGTGGATAAAATTGATTGACTAAACAAAAATGGTTATAAATTAAACAGGAGAATCATTATAAATCATTATAGATCATTATTAATTGTACTTAGTGGTCGAAAAAAGTAGAATTATAGTAATGTATAATATTTTGTATTATATAAGAGTTAATATGAAATTTTTACGAAAATCATAAATATTCAAAACTTGTATGACCGAACTTTGCATCGAATCGTTTTTCGTCCGAAGTGGTTTACACTGCTTACAGATATACATTAAATAACTTTATGTATTCTACCTTTCCAACTTTCCACCTACAACAGTGACACATCCATTTGCAATATCAGCTCTTTTTTTTTCTTAGCGTTCATATCCGTTTTGTATGTCAGAAATCAGAAATTATGTTTTTTCGTCGATGAATAATGCATGTAACATAATTCACTTGATGTTACGCTTAACCTTCTTCTAGTGCTAGAACTATTACTTTAAAACTTTTTTTTACAACTTCACAGTTTCGATGCCAATTCGGTAATAATTATTAAAACAAATATCTAACAGTAATAATAACATTTCGAATAAAGTTTCGATTTTCGGGGGTCCATTAAAATATTCGGAGGGGTTAAGACCCACTAAATACCCCCTCGATTTCCACCTATGAATACACTTAAGTTGAATATACACTACATCCGTGAGATATTTGAAATTTGGTGATGTAACCATATTTCTAAAGCTTTAGTTTTACTGTTCGTTGGTTTTGTTAACGTCCAAGTCACACAGAAGTACTTCAAATAATATTATTTGGATATCATTTCCAAAACAGTGTCGCCCATAGAAAATCCACGAACGATTTTGAAATAATAAGTGAATATGAAAAATTTATAATATTCACGTTTTTCGCGTTTGATTTTTTTGGAAATAATATGATAATTTAAGAAGGGAACGGTTAATATTATAGAACTAAATTAAAATATGTTGGTTTTTTAAAATAATATGAAAATTCTCGTTAAAAATAAACTTAAATTTATCATATACTCGATGTGAAATATTAGTTTCTCTACTTGAAGTTATTTTTGAAACTAAAAAGAGCACATTTTTAAACCCGTACATGCGACTGTACGTAAACCTATCCTTGAAGATTTCAAAAATAATAATAATACCGTATAGGTTGTACCTGTGCTGTGACTGTGACATAATAATTGTGTCACAGCGTGGTTAACCCCATAATTCTGTATAACTGTGTATAATATTTACATAATGTAGAGTATATAGCACTCGAAAATTTAATTCAAGTGCGAGTATGTGAAACCAACTCAAAATTGCATGTTAATAATAAATATTATACACGGATATATATTATATATATAATTTTTTAGATTTTCCCGTGGGCTTTTTAATTTTTTTCTGACTTCCCAAAATCATACATTACATTTATGCAATTAGCGTGTTTATCCCCCCCCTTTTTTTTCTTTTTTTTTTTGGTTAGATTTAAAAGATATTCAAATTTTGATTTTTGAAATTTTTAATCGTAGTTAATGCCGATATTTTCGAATATTTCGATTTTCCACGAGGTTCACGATTTTTCAAATAAGTATCTGTATTCAAAATATCGCTATATCACTATATTACTTTGAATAAATTTTCAAAAAATCAAAAATGACGTAAATATTGTTAAGTAGTTGTTTATGTCTAGGTATCAAGTATGTCTAGTATAGGCTAGTATGTCAAGTATAACGTGATAATAGTTACAACAGGAATCACAAATCTAAAAGAATAAAAATTCGTATTCAAATCTTTCGATTTTAAAAATTCAACATCTCTATAATATTATGGATTATGTAAATGGTCCGCCCGTTATGAACGACCCTCTCAATAAGTTTTTCCTAAACATTTTTATTGAATTTATTTCTTATACGAAAACTAATATAATGCGATAAAAAAAGAAGGTATAGAAAACTGGACATATTTACGTTCGGGAAATTTTATTGGCTCTGTTCGCTATTTGCTATTCGCAAAATAATTAGATGGCGTGCTATTGTATTAATATTTCTTTTCAATAATAATTTTTATTATTATCGCATTCGAAGGTACATGCATGTATGTGGAATATCTGTTTTTTCTTCTTGAAAAGTACCCGCGGACAAATAATTGTCAAATTTCGTATTCAGAGTTGTACCCACCGTCGTATGTATATACGCTGGATATAAAATATGCTAATATGCCGAAAAGCTGTATATAAAATATACGGGGTAATTTTTACTACATAAGTATATATCCTTAAAAAAATGTTTGCAGAAAAAGAAAAAAGTGTAGATCGCTTTAAAGTTTTTACTGCTTATTTAAAAACAAACCAAACAAAAAACTGTTTAATATTTTTCATAAACATAATAATTAGATACGAAATTGTAGTACGAATAAATTATAATTGCACATACGGGGAAAACAGTAGATTTTCAACACACATTCCGAATAAAATAATGCCTAGGTATGCAACTGCGAACGATAAATATTATTCGGCCTCGATAGCGAACATAGTTTGTTTAAAGTGTTACATATTAATATTATGTTTTGTACTTCCTATATACTTACCTTATACAGATCAGGTTTTGTTCTGGTTTTGATCGATCTATACCATTCCCATCGGCAGTTCGTATCTGCACGTGTCGGGCTTTTCAGAAAATACAAACTTTCCAAAAGTGTATGGAAGAAAAAAAATTTATTTATAGGTTATATAGGTACGCTCGTACGAATTTGGTTATGCAAAGTGATGCAGTGTTAACTGCTAACATTGAATATTATATTAGGCATATACGTGAATTGGTAGGTAATGTAAAATTACCGATAAGTAAAATGTATATAACTGTACGGTTTTAAAACGCGGAGTGATTTAAATTGAATATCCCGCGAATATATGAATTTACATTTGAATGGGCAAGCATATACCTACGCCAGTATCCACAAATTTGTTGATAGTAACCGGGGACTGTATCTCCTTAAAAATTTTAAGTGATTACAACATAATTAAATTCGTTCCATTTAAATTATATAACAACCCCGGATAGACGGTGATGATCGGTAACATTTCGTCACCTCTCCTAGAAATATTACTACTACTTATTAAACCTATTTGGGAACCAATGTAAGTAATGTTATCTCCTTGCGTGGCCATGCTATTATTAAATAATCAGTTTAATAGTATTATGAGAGTTTATTTTTAAATGTTTAATTTCGTTCGGTTGAATAAGTTTTGTTTTGTATACAACCATGTACAACATTTTATCAAACCTTCTTGATAGTTTATTTAAAGGCAGGGGTAAATTATCAGCTTTGGGACAAGTTTTAAACGGATATTTTATCCCATCTCATAATTATTATAAATGTGATATTTGTTACTCCTTCCCGTAAAAATTACTGTACGAATTTAGTTGAAACTTTGCATAGATGTAGTTCTAGACCAGAAATAACATGATATAGGCTCCTTCTCTCTCATAAATCAATTCCTATTAGATGAGATTGATAGGTCCACGTTTTTATAGAAAAATATTTACTGCATACATACATTATAGAGTACAATATATACATGTATAACAATGTGTACAATGAAAGGGACGGAAAATTACAGAGAAACACGTTTTTATTTTAATTGTTTGTTCAATATTGACACGGAAAATCTTTGTGGGACGGATGGTATAAAATATGTTCGTTGCCACTGATTACCATGGTCCACTATTAATTTATAATCACAGGGGCTTGTAATGAATTTTTCGTATACAACTTTAATCTAACCTAGTCAAAAAACGATAGGAAAAACGGCCGTTTGGTATACTTTCGCGCGTCTTGTCGACACAAGACAGCTAGTGAAGTCTGCTGTTTTATTCTAATAATTACTACATGTAATAAATTGACGGTCAAAGAAGAACAAAAACCTTCAATATTATTTTCGTGAAGTAGGAAACAAGTTTTAAGAGAGATTGTAAAGTGTAAAGTGGTTGATTCTCGTGCTAGTTTAAAAACTTAACGGAATTATTAGCAAATTAATAGAAAATTAAGTTATTGAATAGGTTTTTATCGGAGAAAACCTACTGTTATATACAATTATTTAAATTCGATGTATTTTCTAAAAGGAACACAATACAGTGATCTAATTAGAAATTTGTTCCTGGGGTGGAGGGTTAGGTGTATAATACTGTACATTTACAATAAAAACATTATTTAGCTTAGAATGTACTTAATTTAATTAGCGGTTTGTATTGGAATCTTAAATTGCGTTTCTTTTTTTTTTATCAGTTATGAGAAACATTTACATTTTTTATAACAAAATATAAAATGTTATTAGTTAAATAACTAATTAACTGTCTTTTCTTTTAACTATAATTATATTTAATCACAATATTCACTAATCATAAATTGTAAATCATTTCTGATAAATGTTACCAACATTTAAACTACACATAATTAGTAGATTTAATAAGTTAATAAAATAGATATTAGGAAGCTAGAATATTTACAGAAATCACTTACTAGTTACCACTAGTTACTTACTAGTACTTTTAACAGGCCACTGAAATTTAAATACAATTACAATATTATCTATTTAATTATTTAAAAAAATATTATAATATTTATTTTCCTTGTAATTTTCTAACTAGTTGAGAAAAAACGTAGAGAATACCGGAAAAAGTACGTTAATAACGGTTTTATTAATTTTGAGTTTTTTTTTTTTTGTTGTAATACAGTAAAAACGTTTTACCTGCATTGCAAAAATAAAGGATTTTTTACAGTTATTTTTGAGTGTAAGTATTTTATGGAGTTTTTTATTCCTATACTTAGCAATCGTAACATAAAATTAGAAAAACACAATCCATATAAGTAAGTCAATTTTTTTATTTTTAAATATATTTTTATTTTTACTTTTTTCGGAACGAAGTGTTGTTAATTTGTGTTCGTTTGTTCATAATCAATATTTATTTTAATCAAAATAGACTTCGAGTGTATTACTATCTACGATTTTTTCTACAGCCACTGACTGTAGTCTGTAATTCACTAATGGGCATGTTGTGTGTGTGTGTGTAGGTAGCTTAGTAGTGCCCACCCATTGATAACAAGAGGGTTTATTCGGGATAGGTTTAGATGATGAGGTTCTTTATAAGCATTTGAAGTGATTGGAAATGCTGCTGTCTCTTTCGTACTTGTTTGTACCTAACCGTATTTATCTAATATAATATAATGTGTTTTAAACTTATGTACTCTATATTACAAATAATAATAAATCGCCTAGTGCACCATGATAAATGATTGCGTTTGGTTATCAATAACGGTTATCATTAAGAAATCACGTTTTTATTTTTTTCACCTATAATATTTTCGTTGATACTGTGCACTATGCAAAATTACCTATCGTATTATTATAACAGATTCTTCATTTTAGTGGCGTTTGCATGATTTTTAAAAGGAGAGGGGATTAAAAATATGATATAAAAGAGGAAGTGGAGAACCGATAACCTCTTTGAAGAAATATTATCATCATTATATGCCATCTTCTAGATATTTTTGGTAATTCTTGTAATTTTTGATTGGATTTTTTTTCAATAAAAACCAAAATCACAATAATGGTACAAACAATATATCATTCATTATTCATTACCAAACCACGAAGACCGTTATATTCAAAATGATTGTGTCTAAATTAAATTAAATTTGTAAAATAGTTGACAAAAAAAAAAATCGATGTAGAGGGGGGGATTAAATCCTCATATCCCCTTCCCCAGTGTATACGACCCGGCTTCGTTCGTATAGCTGCAGTTGAGTATATACTCGTAATAGTATATTGTGGTAATCTATTTTATTTTCCAATGTTCTAAACTATCATAATACATATATTATATAATAGCGGAAAATGTAATAAATGGGAATTTATTACATCAGACACAACTGTGACATGTTGTACAGCATAAATATAATATAATTATATAGGGTGTTCCACGAAGATATATGCATTGCTATGTCTTTTGGGATGTTGAAGGAGATCAAATTCTCTTGTTTATATATATTTATATATAATGTTATGACTCACAGGTATAATATTTACAAATATTCACATATCAATTACATGTTTATGTTTCGGTAAAAAATTACCAAGTAACTTTATTCTGAAGATTATTTTTTTTTGTCTTTCGAAAATGTGTAGCTATTTACAGAGTCTATTCTTTTGAAATTATGTTTTAACCTTTTATTTTCATTAACCTTATGATTTTAATTTTTAATTTTACTAGATCAGAGAAAAATAATTTATCATTTAATAATATCGTAGTGTTTTTAAAATATTATTTAATCTCTTTTTGCATTAGGTTTTAAAATAATATCAAAACACTGCATATTATATTTAATACACTATTTTTTCTTTAAACAAAACAATTTTTAGTAAAAATCATGAGATAAATGAGAATAACAAGTTGAAATTTCAAAATTTTCAGAAGAACTAACTCTATTATAAATGGTTATCTTCACATTTTTCGGAAATAATAAAATAAACAGTTTAATTTTTATTAAAAATGTTTTATCGAATTATATGAATTCAATTGCAACATGAATATTAATTGTATTCCACATCTCTGAGTTAAAAGAAAAAATCAAAAAAGAAACAATAAAATAATATTTATTATCTCAGGAGATATCGCAATGCATATCTTTGTGGAACACTCTGTACAGTTAGCTCAGTGTTATTTTATTTGAAATAACAAGGTAAATAATAAATATTATCAAAATATATACTATATATGTATTCGAAGAGATATTATATTTCCGAATGGATAACACGATTCTGCAGACAGAACTACAAACTGTCACTCACAGTCGAACCAATAATATGATAGGTATTACGCAGTTTCATTTTTTTTTTTACATAAAGGTGATCAACGTCTATATGTAAATTTGTCCATTATAAAGCCTTTAATCTAGTATACCGCCGAATAAACCGATGAACGCAATCGTCGTGAAATATACTATCGATATTAATGTACACGCGGACAATCTTAACCTAATCATATTTTTCTTTTAGTTTTTCGATTTTTTCATTACAATAAAAAAAATTTCGTGATGCACGATATTCTGATGATTTCGCATTTTCAATGTGCATGATTAAAATAAGATTGTAGTGGACGAATGGGGAGGTATTAACGTCGTTGTGTAAGTACTCATCGTGGAGTTACTAAGAATTACAATGTATTTTTCTAGGCAATTTCTAAAGGCTTAGCGAAGACTTCTGGTGCGCCTAGTGTCATACTATTTCGCAGATGAATGTTTTTTCAAACTAACAAACAATAGCTATAAGTAAGTGCCGATGTATTGTTCTTGGTTTAATAATTTATAGAAACGTCGCTGTGTTTAATATATATCTTGAGCCCAATGTGTGGGTGTATCGCGTGATAATATTTATCTGAATTTTCCAGTGTAAACAAAATAATATAGTGATACGGTTAAACTTTTGAAACTACAATAAAGTCAATGTTTAATTTCAGAGTCCAAGAGGTTTTAGCGGCGACGACGAGAGTTTTATTCGAATCGACTTTGTTGTCTTCTATATATAATATTATCATGTATAATAATAGCATGCATGATTTAGCGTAGCACTGATTTGAGCCTAAATGATGATTTTTTTGGTGTTGAAACTATATGTATAGAAACTTCATAAACGTACGCGTACGTAGGTACAAGTGAAATGAGAGAGAGTTCTTTGAAATCAATCGTTACACGAAATTTTAGACGGAATTAGTCGTTACATGCATCATTTTTCGTTTCTCTGTTCAACAAAAAAATACCACAACCATTTTAAATGTCAATAATAATGAATCGAATACATTTCAATAACTGCATATTATGGACTTCAAATAATAATAAAATAGGAAAACTTAATTCAAACATTTTTTTTCCGTTTTTCCCGATTTTTCACAGATATTATGAAAATCATTTAAAAAATCAAAAACAAATCCCCCAAAATTTTGAAAATTTTACCACGTCTAGAAAAGGCAAATGTAAATTGTCTGTCTGAATTTCAAGTTCACAGACTCGATAAGTATATTTAAAACTGAATTCCAACAAAAATATTAAAAATTTTTTAAAAAGCTTAAAAATAACTCAAATGTTTTAATAATTTTACCACGTCTAGAAAATTAAATTTAAGTTTTTTCGTACAAATTTTAAGCCATGACAGATATTTTTAACTGAATTACAACAAATAACAAAATTGAAATGTAATAAAAGCATTATTTTCGTAAATTTCCTGATTTTTTTTCGTTTTATGTTGGTTTTTTCCAGATATTTCGAATACCGCTTGGGAAATTAAACTATGACCTCATAAAAATACCATCTAAATACTTATTTCTTTTCAAAAATGGTACCGCGCGTAAATATCAGAGCAAAATTTCTGTTAGAATTTTAGTACACAGTATAAAAAAATAAAAATAAAATAATCATCTTTGTAAAACTAATACATTTTTCACTCAGAATCTAAAAATCAAATTTATATCTTTATTACCATGTTGGAATTATAAAAAAATAATTTGTCTTACAATTTTGCAGTAGAAGCAATCGCTTTCCTCGACTTCTTTGTAAACATGATGGTTTTTGACTTATTAATATTATATATTTAATTTTTTTTACCGTTTTTTTTTCGAATAAGATTTTTTTCTACACACCAATAATCGATAGCACCTAATCATATATTAAAACATCTATTTTCATCTATCCCTCCTATTAAAATAAATTATTTCTATATTTTATGTAAAACGACTAATTTGTACAATTTTTTTTTTCTTTGTATTCCTACGTTTAATTTTTTATAATCAGTCACGTTTTACATTTCGATTATGATATACCTGATGACGAATTTTCAATTCGAAACCGAACGTATAATAATACTTATCATAATACTCCAGGTGACACATTTATTAATTAATTAATTTTATTTGTAGGTATACATTTTTTACTTATATATTTATTTACTATGTTTGTTTACTTTATCTATTTTCGTCACTGCAGTGGGACGGCGACAAAATATTATTATATTTTCACGTTGAGTATCATCTGCAGATTTGCGTTCGATATGTTTTAGGAGGGATTTGTTGTAAAGGTTCAAAGCCCTTTCTCATCTCTTAACCTTATGTGATAGTGTTTTCGAAATTTTCTATTGAAATCTTTTTTCAATTACGTGTTTTCGTATTTGTTTTTAGAAACATTACTTTTTCATCAAATTAATGGATTGAATTCGTCTGTTAAAGGTTTTTTTTCCTTGTGCGAATGTATTTTTGTGTACTAGGTAATAAAGAAATTACATATTTTTATCAATCACAATATCTACATTAATTAATGTATTATTTTTCTATCAGTCTAAGGGTTAATTTATTATAGTGAATGTATTTACTGTTTTGGTTAGAATTAGGTACCTAAAGTTTAATAAAATATGTTCGCGATTGAAATAGTTCTTATTTAAATGACGCCAATTTTCTATTACATGTTTTGGTATAAATACATATTTTTAATTCACCGTAATTAATAAATATTTTAATGACTTATTGTCTCAGTAGATGAGGACGGCCGTTCATCGGTTTTCCCATTTCCGGTGATTTCTATTATGATTATTATTCAATACTACGCATGGTTCGAGTAGATAATTACGGAAAATAGAGTTTTTCGGTCGTAATTCTATTAAATTCTTAGCGGAGCAAGGAATTTATTGGTTTTACAATGATGTTTATAATTATTTTTTTTTTTTATCTGTGAACAACTTTTTTACCAGCAATTTTGCTCAGATTTACAATGTTAGCACTTTTCCTAAAAGAAAAGCTGACTGGGGAGGTACTTGAAGAAGTTCACTTTTTGATTTTTTGGAAGAATCAGAGTAAAACAGGAAAATGTTTGTTTAAAATATTTGTAGAGATTTTAGTTTGAACAGAAAACTTATATTTACTTTTTCTAGACGAGATAGAGTTTTCAAATATTGTAGTAATTGTTGAGTTATTTATAGACATTTAAATTTTACTGATTTGGTTTACGTACATTTTGGTCGGTAGGTAATCTGGGAATAAAATTGTTAGAACAATCAGAAGCGCACGAAAATTTAACAGGAGGTTCATTATAAGCCGTAATTATTAAAAAAATATATTATGCATATGTAATTATTTCACAATAGTTTAACATAAATATTGTTGACAAAGAAACACTATTAACCGAATTCCGCTAAGCATCGTTTTACGTCAGCAATGGTTAATTTTTGTGCATAGATATACATTAAATTACCCGTCTACCTTCTCAATTTCTCACCTACAACATTGCTCACCCATTCGTGTGAAGTATGTTCGTATTTTTACTTATGATTATTTTTTTGTCAGTGTAGTTTTCGGACTTTGCTGAGAATATACGTAATACGTCATAGTATACGACGGAAATGTTTGCCGTTAAACCTGAATGATGGAATTCGTTACTAAAATTACTAAAGAATAAAAAAAAAAAAAGAAATAAAAAGTAAAAGAGGGATTTTTTTTTGTATCGAAATGTAAAATTATTTGAGAGTTTTTTTTTTCTGAATTTCTATATACATTCAACCGTGCTGCTCGTTCCACGTGTTCCGCCGTGAAATAATGTCGGTAGATTATTATTTAGACGAGTATTTATTTTTCGAATCGGGGCTTTATTAAACAATATTTCTTCCTTTTTTCAACCAATATTTTATAATACCTACCATTTTATATAGAAGCAGAATGTCGACGAGTTAAATAGTTCAAATTAATTTTAACTATATATTTAGAATTTGTTCGTCAACTTGAATAATTTTTTTTTATACCAACTTAAATCAAATTCTTATATTGGATATTTCTAAACGTGGTACAATTTTCGAAACATTCTGGATATTTTTGAGTTATTTCTAGGCATTTCAAATTTTCGATTTTTTTTTTTTTTATGTTCTTTGTTAGATTTTAGATATAAGAATAAAATTGTTTGATTAACAATACGAAAAATATTTAATATAGTCTTTGGTACTTAATGGAATCAACGTAATACACGAGATGATCAATTTGATGAGGTACAATTTACTAAACAATAAGTAATAGTTTTACTGATAAGAAGCAGTTTTAACATCTGTGATGCAGTCTGTGACGGATCTGAAGCTCATTTGGGAGGGCGAATTGGTGACGGCACATTTATTTTTATTGGGTTTTTTCTTTTATTTATTATTTAATTTTACGATTTTAACACCCACGTTAATAATGATCATTTTAAATAATATCTAATATAATATAACAAAATAGAATTTTCCTTGATACTTTTACTGGTTTAGGACATGTTTTATCTTTATTTTTATCCAGCGAACCCATTTTGTTCCATTCCCGTTCTGTTTACATTTTTTGAATTGATAATCATTAAAAATTGTTAAAGGCCTACCTTTTGTTGTCTCGATTGATTCTCATTTAAACTTAATATAATATTAGTATAATATAAGTACTTTACACACGAAAAAAATATAAGTTATAATTAATTCGGTACTCGTTGTAAGCACGTCGTATCTATAAATATTAGTCACAAAAATAGATAAATATAACTTGTTTGCATTGCTGCGTATAATATAATAATATTATAATCGTATCGATAACGTCACATTATTAGTGGAAAAACCTTTTTGTGCAAAAACTATTTATTATTTTTTTTTTTTCAATAAATTTCGATTTCATTATCATACGGCCGATGGTCTTGAAAACGCATTGCCATCATACCTAATGTAAACTTCAATGATTATTTTCATTTTTCGTAACATTAAATCTGAATCTTAATAAAGTTGAAGTTAATAAATATATCGTTTCATAGTATTGGTAGCAATTTTGTTCAACCTTATAATGATAGCAATTTTTCCGAGAGGAAATCTGCTTAGAAAGTAGTTTACGGACGCCATGTTTTGATTTTCCCAGGAGTTTTTTTTAACAAATAGAAAATACCGGGAAAAAAACGAAGCAAATCGGGTAAAACGTAGGGAAATCTGTACAATACTATACAAATATTATTAAAGAAAATGTATAACGCCTATTTGATTATTTTATCATACTATGACTTATGTATAATATATATATATATTATATTGTTGAGAATATACTATTAACTGAAATCCGCTCAGAATCATTTTTATGTTAGCAATGGTTTTTCGTTTTTTACAGATATACATAAAATTCACTTCTGTATCTTACTTTCCCAACTTCCCACCTACATTAGTAGTTGCATCCATCCCCATTATCCTAAGACATCTTTTTATTAATATTTTTTTGGAAAACTTATTTTTAATAAATATGTTTCCCCACTTATGCAGAATCGGTTACAATAACATTATACTCGTATGCGTTACGCTATACCATCGAATTTTTTTTTGAAAATGCTTTTCGTCGTAAACCGGACGATTACTGGAGCAGTTTTTTTACGGTATCATACCCCATATAATAATATGCATAAAATATTTTGATAAATTACTGTTAAAATTAAAAAAATATTTTATAATTTTATTTGAAAAAAAAAAAAAATATGCCCGTGGAATGTACTCATAAGAATGCCATATGGTGACTTTACGGAATAAAGTAATAAGACACTACATAACACAAACGGTAATATTATAATTTTACGAACTTATATATTTTAGTAGGACAAAAAAAAAAAAAAAAAAAAAAAACAAAAACGAACGAATTGAAATAAGTATAATACAGCTTAAAATATTAAGCTTTAATATCTGACCGTAAAAACTTTTTGTTTAAAACGGCCCGAGAAACGTTTCCCCGCGGAACCGAGTTTGAAATGAATTTATATATATATACGTAAATACGTATTAATATATACGTATATACGTATTTTTAATGGTTAATAATTATATTCTAAAACTATTCGAATAAGACTTTTATTATATATGTAACACAAATTGCTCCAGTTCACGAATTAAGAAAATATATCTTTGTATTGGCTAATCGCATTGGACTTGTCGATAACAATGCTATATCATCTTATATTTTCATCTTTCATTTTTTATTGTCTGTCAATATTATACAGTTTAATGATAAATTTCATTTGGACGCTACATTTACCCGTAGTCTGGCTGTTAGTAGGTCGATTCGTAGACGCAACTAGAACTGGTGGGCTCAATTTGTACGGTAACAGTGACCCATCTTCCACGTAACTCTTATGAACACGATCGTTATAATATTATTGGAGATTTTTTATTATAAAAAAAACCTAGGGAAACACCAGTAGCAGATTTTCAACATTTTTCTGGGAGGGATCCTGAAAAAATAATACGTATTTAAATGCCTCTTTTTTCAACGAGATTTTATTGAAATTATATCAGTGTCTATGATTATATCCAGACCCCCCTGGACTCCCTCCCCCTTCATAAATCCGCCACTGGGATACACTATCGTTCTCGATAAGAATATTTATCTACAATTCCCTCGATATTAATCGTGTACATTGTATCTTTTTCTTTAGTTAAAAGATATAAATAATTTGTCCCACTGATTAACCACATCTAGTTTTTTATGCGTCTCTTGGAAGAAAACGAACAACCGCAGATAATTAGCTTAGATTATAAATGCAATCTAAATACTCATAGTAAATATCAATAGTAGTTATGTTAATAAAAATATCACATACTCTACGAATACGTGTCCTGTGGATGATGGAGTCAAAATTACCAGTGTAAACAAAAATTCGTTGAGTCAAGTTCAAGTTAGAGATTATGACAATTTACACTTACAGGAAGTTAGAAATGTTTCTATTGTGTGAGATACACCAACTTCATTGATAGGATTTTTTATGATCGTTAATAAGTTGCTCCTCGGAAGATGTAAATGTATTTAACTTATTTGTCTTATTACGATTTTTCGAAATTAAAAATATTAAAAAGTTATTAACTAAAAAGAAATGTCCTGGTCTCGAATTCACGTGCAAATATGATAAATTTGTTGTAAACACGTACAACAAAGTTGTAAGTACATAATTTACATTTATCGCGTAGGCCATTGCTTCGGACGACCCACGGAGTATTGCAAATAGGCCATTTATTAAATTCCGAGCGGAGAAAAGAAGTCGTAACAACTTAACAACGCCATGTATAGTTTTTTTTTCTTTTAGGAATTTATACCTTTGGCAATAGTAGAAACGTTCGAAAAGTTGATTCTCGAACGCTTCTATAAAGGTACAAATAATTGAACATGATATTTTGATCGATATTCTCGATAGTTTTACTAAAAAAAAAAAAATATTTGTAATAACAATTGATAACAGGAAAATTCAACCGTTTTGAATCTGATACAAATGATTTGCTGTTATTTTTGTAACACTTGGGAAAAAATAAAAGGACGGACATAATTTGCACGTGGGTGTAACCACTGTTATAAATGAAAAGTTGGGAAGGTAGGATACATACAAAAATTGAATGTACATTTGTAAGTAGCGATAAACCATTGCTAACGAAAAAACGATTCTGAGCGGAGTTCAGTTGATAGCGTTGCTATGTCAACAATACAATATATAATGTCATATTATAGTAAAATGATTAAAATAATGTGCGTTACCATGACAACAATGATTGTTTTAAAAATATTAAAATAATAAAAACTTAATGATCTTTAAATTTTTTTTAACATAAAGAACCAAGTTTTCCTCATTATCTCGAATATGAATGATAATTTAAAAAAATGACCTCTTTAAAGTACCACCTAGAGAACATTTTATTTCGGAAAAAGTGCTATACTTGATAATCGGAGTTAGCCTTCTGGTAGAAAAGAGTTCACATAAAAAAAAAAAAAAAAACCGTCTTAGTAAAATCAATACATTATTCGCTAAACTCAGAAACTGAAAAATACGTAACAATAATCCAAAACCCTAAGTAGTGTAACCTTTAAGTTAAGTAAGTATATATATGATGGATTTATATTATTGTCAATTTCTCGCGAGTAAACTGTTTTGTTAATTTACGTGGAAAATTGTTCGGATTTTCACTCCAGAAAATTCGGAAATTTACTTTATAAAATGATGTATATCAAATTAAATAAATCTGACTAAGAAAGTATACTTACTTTACTCTGTCACAATTAGTTACTGGATATGGTATATTAGCATGAGGTGGATTAGCACAATCCTACGTTAAATACATACAGATAGCGCAGAATATCTCACTCAAAATTATTCTTCAAAAACCTTGACTCTGTCTCTGTTAAACACCGAAATATAATATTATGATAGATATTTGATAATGAGTTTAAGAATTTATGAAAAACTACCAACTTATATAAAAAATTACAATAAATTGCTTGTAAAGAGATGATTATTGGTCAATAATCTAATTCTGTGAAATCATTACCGTCGTTAATATATAAATTAGCTTTATTTTCTAATTATTACTATTATTATTATTATTATCATCACTATTTAATTTTTTTGTTTTTTTCGTTTATATAGAAACTGTCGCCTATCAAAACAAGAATTTCATCCTTAGTGATAGACGATGCAGTAAAATTTGTAAATATTTGTAACTATGTAAAATTGTAAAACACAATACTACTAAATAAATGAATATTGTTATTTAAAAAGTAATACCTGTATTATGCAGTTCCCTACCTATGAAACATACCAATTATGTAAGTATTGGTTTCATGTATTTCTTCAATAGGTAAGTAATTTTTTATATATTCTTTAAAACAATACTGATAAAGTTAAAACGGTAATCAAAATGTAACGTAGGGGTGATTAAAGGAGGGTTGGAGGTATAGGGTATTTACCCCGCTGCTTTTAGCAAATTACAATCATACAATCAAAGTAGCTATTTTGATACTACTGATGATATTGTTGTAGGTGGTAGATTGGAAAGTAGGACACATAAAATTATTTAATTTGTAACTATACGCAACGATAATTAAAAATAATAAATCACTTCTGACGAAATAAGATTCTGAGCGAAGTTCGATAAAACAAGTTTCAGATTTCAAATGCCATAATACTTACAACTTTCATCAAAATTCAAACTTAAAACACTCATACAATGAAAACTATTTCAATATGCTTAACTTAGTTTATAAAGAACCTTATGTTGAATTTTCGTGCATGTCTGCTTGACCAAACAATTGTATCCGCGTGAAACCAAATAAGTACAAAAAAACTCGAACACGTCAAATATTTCAATATCTATAAATAACTAAAAAAAAATCCCAGAATGTTTTGAATATTTTTATTATGTATAAAAACAAATAAGTAATCTATGAAAGTTACAGGTCTCACAAGAAAGTTGGTCACAAACACACATCATAATTAATCCAATACGTTGGTTTATAGTTACGTTCAAAATCTAAAAAATAAAATGTATATGTATTATATGAAATACTACTATAAAACATAACGTGACCGCCAACCAGGGACTGGTACCTTCTGATTTTCACGGTTTCGTTACTTAATTATTTTATGAAAAGGTTCTGGTTCTGGTTCCGGTTTTGGAAAATTAATTTAAGAGTTAAAGTTAGGGTTCTAGCTAAAACCAGTATTAGACGATTTTAAAAATGTATATGTTTTTATTTACTTTTTAGTATCTTTAGATTAAATGTTTTATATAGGGTACATTAATTATTAAAATAGTAGTAATCAAATTACTGATTACTTGATGAAACTTATGATTCCACAAGAAATAGACTGCTATAAATAAAAATGAAAAATATTTATTGAAGCAGTCGTATTTTAATCTGTGATATAAGCATTATAGCCGATAAATTGATCACAAACTACGGAGGAAAAAATAAAATAATTTATCATTGTAAAACCCGTTATTTTAATTTCAAAAATATGAGTTCCAGTTCCGGTTGAAAATATTTAAATTCGGTTCCAGTTAGGTTCCAGTTCCAAATATTTTAAGGGTTTATGGGTTCCAGAACCGGTCTTTTCGTCCTTGCCGTCAACACACAATTACAACAATTTTTACCATACGCACTTCCCTCCTATGAAATTAAACTATATCTGGTATTAGATATGTATATATAAATATTTGTATTACTTCCTTTCTCTCATCGAATAGTTCCCATATCCGTCGCTGGCGAAGAGATATAATTAGTTGCGATATATTACTTATATTTTGTCAGCATAACTCAAACATCATTATTGTGTAAAAATTTAATATCGCTTTGATGTTATATGATAATATTATTCTAGATAGACAGGATGATTTTTTATAAGCATGCAAACTAAACTAAATCTGAAACTTTTCGTTAATCTTTATATAATAAAACCAATGTAAATTATACGTCAACATTTTTAAAAAAGTTCAGAATTTTCAGAATTTAAAATTCGCATTAAAACATTATATGTTTTCCCATTTTAAAAACCAAAGTTGGTATCGCCAATAGTTTCTTAAATTTTATGAAAAATCGTAAAATCCCCAAAAATCTGAATTTAAATCTATACATAATTTAACCATAAAAATGGATTGGTATGCATAGAAATCACCTTGCACAATAATAAAGTGTTTATAAAGTGCCGATGAACATAATTTGATATTCCTAATGCAAAACGTATAACAACAATATAACATTATTAAAATATTAATCTAAATGTTGAGATAGTCGGGTAACATTTTGTGAATATTCAAACGTAATTGTCACAAATCGTGTATGATTTGCACATCGCCTATTTAATAGTTACGTTTGCTATTCGAACTTGAATTCGAATTTATTGCAGGATTCTTTTCGCGAATTTTTTTTTAATTTCGGTAAAATATCTACGTACCCATTCCGTCATTCGTGTACGTAAATAATAATTTACTCGGCGGTTATACCCGGATTTTAGTATTATCGAAATATGCGTAAGTGCAATATGTATAGTTTATATATTTTTAAGTATCCAAAAATCTGGTTAGTCGCCAAAAATTATTAAAAACATATACAGCGACCTACTTACTTATTATTCTCAGCTGAATTCACGGGTTTTTTTTTTCTTGAGCTAAGTCGGTGGCCATACGGCCGCGAACAAGGCCGAATCGGCGGTCACTCTACCACTCCCCTCCCCCTCCCCGTATATTTTATAATAATATTATTATATACTTCGCTTTCGGATGCAAAGGTTGCCTTGGTATATTGTACACGGCGATGTTAAAAGATGACACACATAAAACCACAGTCGACGTTCGTAAACACCGGTCGATTTTATTACTACTTAGCGCAGAAAGATACATACACACCCGCGCATTCTATTTAAGTGTATTTCATTTCCAACAATTGAAATAATTTACTGTCATAATTTTTGGAAATTTGATTGTTATATTTACATATTTTTAATAAAATTCCTGTTTGTTTTTTTTGTTTTTTTTTAATAAAATACCGTTATTATAATATATATAGCGATGAACTAGGTACTATTTGCATTTTTTCGAATATCGATAAGTTATGTATAACTTAGTAAAAAAAAAAACGGATTTTGCTTATACTTTATCCGAAAATATCGGTTTTTTTTGTTTTTTATTATCATTATTTTAATTTAAAACTACAAAATCGTATAAATTGATAAAAATTATTTTCAACTTTTGTACCGAGTTTTTAAAGTTGTAACGTTATATAATAATAACTATTTAGTGTTAATAACCCGGTAAAGCTCAAGCTGTTTTCACGTTAAATAAATACTAAAAATCATTTTAAAAACTTAAAATAACCATCGATTATGTTGACATATAATTGACTAATTTTAAAGTTGAACCTTTAATGGAGAAAAAACTTTATAGCCCACAATAATTAGGCGATTTAGTTAACGTAAACATTTTTTGTTCAAAATTTTGTAGAATGTTGACTTTTTAAAAAACATTATTATTTTCATAATACAAGAAACAAACAGTTTTATATATTACTATAATTTTCTGTCATCCTTATTTTAGATTTTGAGTGGAGCGAAGAAGCTTATGGTTTTAAAAAATGTTTATTTTTTTTTTCTGTGGACAACTTTTCTATAAGAAGACTTGCTCCGATTTTTACGTGTATCATTTTTTCTGAAAGGAATTCGATATGGAGACCTTAAAGAGGTAATTTTTCGATTTTCTCAAGAGTTTTTTATTAAATGCGAAAAACCGAAAAAAAAAACGGGAAAATTTACGAAATATATTTGTATAATATTACAATTTTTTTTTCTGTAGACAAATTTTCTACTGGCAGTTTTGCTCCAACTTTTAAAAATAGCAATTTTTTTAAAAGGAAATTTCTCTGGGGAGGTACTTTAAAAAGTTTGTTTTTTGATTCTCTCCGAAATTTTCTCAGCAAATGTGAAAAACTGGGAAAAAACATAGGAAAACCGGGAAAATCGGTACACCATGAAAAAAATATTATCAAAGAAAATATATAAAGTCCATTTTATTATTTTACTACAATATGGTATATATATTGTTGATAAAGCATTACAATCAACTGAACTCTGTTAAGAATCGCTTTTTCGTTAGCAATGTCTTATCGTTGCTCACATGTATACATTAAATTACCTATAACAGTGACTGCACCCGTCTTCATTATCCTAGGACGTCTTTTTGAGAGTGAAATCACTATGTACTTTTCATTTTTAAATTGCAATTTAAATTAACAGTTTCACAAAAGGATGTATAGAAAAAATTTAAATGAATTTTGGTGTCGAAATGTTTGATTTTCGTTTACCCGTTGGTAAGTTTAAGTTAGGCTAGTCTAAGTTTTCACTTTAAAGTTTAGGTAGGGATAGAGTAGTGTGCATTTTGTGTTCAACGTTCGTACTATGTATTCGATATTTAAATTTATAACGAACATGTGTAACATCACAGTTTAATAGGGCCTAAGAAGAGCTCGAAAATAAAATTATTGAACAAATATAGTCGATGTTGTATAGAACATGATTTTTTCTTTAAATCCGGAAATTGGTCAATTCACTGTCACATTGAAACTAACCGCACACATTTACGTCTCTAATTTGCCATATCGTACGTTCGTAAGACAGAGATATGTCACCTTGTATGGTGTCCTTTTAAAACGGAACGATTTCTTTAAAAATTATATTTATGAATCATTTAAACACTGGAATATTCGAATAAACAATATGGCGATTATAGTGTGTACCAGGAAAGGAAATGAAAGAGAGTGGTTTAAGTTAATATATTTCTGTTAATATAGCTATACATCACGGTGTCGACCATCGTACGGTTACATAAAAACGTCTCGTAAAAATTATCGCTATAGTTATAAGTTATCGTAAGTTGTCGGGGATAATAAAAAAATATATATTATAAATATGTTAACGGCCGGTGTTTTGTATTTTAGATTCGAAACGTAGGGAGTCATTTTTTGATTTTCCAAGGGATTTTCATAATAAATAGGAAAAAAGCGTAGGTACACCATTTTATTAATAAAATGGAAAATATTTACGGTGTTACTTATTTCATTGATTTAATTTTTAAAAACAAAGTTGTCTATAAAAAATTGTTAAGCTAATACAAAAATGGCAAGGGACCTTTATTTTTTCATTTTTAATCTAATCAGTGAATAAGAAAGTCGTTTTTTGTTTTTCCAGGTTTTTTTTTCAATAATTCCGAATATAATACTCTTATTAATTTTAATTTTGTTTATTTGTTGTAATTTAACTAAAAATATTCGTAGAAAATTGAAATTTTGACAGAAAACTTATGTTTACTTTTTCTAGATGAGGTAAAATTTTCAAAACATTAGGCGATTTTTTAACTATTTGTATGCAACTTACGTTTTTATGGTTTTACGAAGTATTTATTTGGTATTAGTAGGTACTATGTGGATATAATTGTTTCATCGAACATTAATGCTTGAAAATGTAACAGGTTATTCATTATTATAAGTTTGCTTAGTGAAAAAAAAAAAGTTGAGTGTAATGAAGTATTTTTTTTTTTTTTATATATATACGAGTTTTATTATCAAATTTTGTTGAAAACCGTGAGTATTAAAAACTTGTATAACCGAACTTCACGCCAAATCGTTTTTCAGATATAAATTAAATAACTTTATGTAACCTTCCTAACCATCTACCCACAAAAATGGAACACCTGTCTCCAGGATCAGCTCTTTTTTTTTTAACAATCGGTTTTTTGAAGGCAACGTTAAGTGCAGTAATTTCAATTGCAGACTACCACTCATTTTACTCGTATAGTATTATGATGTATTACGATAATAGCTGTATTATGCATGATCAAATTAAAATTGGATATTCGACTAGAGTACAAAATAAAATGATTTAGAAACCCATGTGAAATTAATTTTACCTTGTACTCGTGCATTTGTCTTTTTTAGCGATCGACAAATCGTACTGTCAGTACAAAAGGGCCATAAATCAAAAATTGTAAACTGTTCAGGAGTGCATTTTATAACTAAATGATGTGCTCATGCACTGACAGTGCAAATTAATGTATGTTCAGTTAAGATTTTGTATGTTTATGTCTTAATTTAAAAATGTTTCTATGCAAAAAGACCACATTTCATTATGTGATCAAATTGTTAAGAGGATGTTATACCCGCAGGCGATGCAACCGTATTACAGACGCATGATGGCAAATTAAGTTTCGTTCACCAGTGATCATAAATATTGAACTGTTAGTTTTAATATTAAAGTGGATCGACCCAAATTAGAAGTTATAGATCAAACATTATCTGTACAACTAAGTGATTTTTTTTTTTGATATTGAAGTTATGTTCGAAGTGAGATATAAGTATGTAAAATATCATAATTTAAAAATTGATGGCTTATTTTAATGGGAAAAAATGCTCTTTAATAAAATAATACACAGGGTCTTTTCGTTGTTCCTGAAGAATAATTTCAAAGGGTGTAGTAATCCGGTCATCTATCCTCCAAGGTCTTCGATATTTGACTATATATAAGATATACGAACAGTCGAAACGATTAATTTAATATTATTAATTACAAGCGAAACAACACTATTAATCTTGTTATTATGTATACCGGAGCCTGCAGGGCTTCCTGCCAAGACACGACAAAATTCTGTCTCGTTTAGGTATTAAACCACGAAAGCGATGACTGACGGGGACATAATACTTTATCTCTAATATATAAATCGTTATTTTAACCGTTAGTCGATTTAAGAATACGGCCCTCGTTGTAGTAATTTTTTTATTCAGCATTAATGACAAACATGGTGTTTAAATCAAACAAAACTTTAATTCAATGTAACCATAAACCATAAAAAAAAAAGGTTATTCGTTTTAAAAATTGACGTTAATAATATTTAATGTATAGGTATAGGTAACACATTTATATGTATTAAATTTACTTACCTAATTTTATATTTTTCTTTTACTGACATACCTAATAGTTTTACCTCATAACTACATTTTTTCTCTATCTTGGACTACTTATATCCAATTTTGAACTCCCGAAAATTATTAAATTCTTTTCTATTATATCGCTTTGTTGGTGTCTCTGTCAAGGTTTACTCGTTCGAGGGTTCCATTCCGTATTAAATCGTGAAAGTTTTGTTTTCTTCTCTCTTCGTTACGTGACCTAATATAATTTTGTATCCTTTAACAAACCTTGTCACTGGCGCTAGTAACTAGTTACGCCATTATACTACAAGGGGCGTCCGGCTCTTTGTTAAACTTTATTTCATCGACGATTTTCTGAGAATGGCTTATTCTCGGATAATCTCAATTTTCCCAATTGTTGTTTTCCAAATCTCACAACCATTTGAGAAAATTAGTCATATAATAATTACTCATGCGTATAATCTTACTTTGCGATTCTAAATATCATTTTGGCCTTTTTATATAAGTTCTGTAGCATTGATTTATATTTTTTTTCTACGACAAAACGGTGGTTATAAGACCAAATTAATCAGTTATATTTTATGCTCGGACGATTGAATCATGCGTATATCCGTGGCAATGGACAATAGCGTTGTTGGTAGACATGCCAAAAACGTTGACAGCATTTTATTATATTTACGCGAGTATACGTTCGTGCACAGGCTCTTTGGTCAGAGTTCTATATTTTTTTCCTTTTTTTTCCCAATGTTTTTGTTCGAATCATCGTGCTAAAAATAGTACAACAATATAATATTTACCTATCTGGTTATAATAAATACCTAACTATTTAGTTTACAAACATGGAAAATAATATTTTAAAAACATTTATTGTGATAGCCTCAATATAATAATAATACATAAAAAGTGTAAATATATTTTTTTAACTTTTTTTTTTATTACGTACCTATGTGATAAAATAAGAAAAGTTTATGAACTGAAAAACTATTAGAAACTTTTAGACGTAGGTATATAATACGAATAGTTATTTAAATAAACCTAATATGTAGGTAAGTATTTTTTTTATAGACATTAGGAATTTATTTTATTGAATATTATTGTACTAAAACAACTATAACTAAACTAATATAAATAATATACAGCGAGTACATTTTGGTAAAATAAGTGAAAAAGCCGTAAAAAAAATTATGACTTTTTTGCACGCAAACACCTGTAAATAATTACTTAGCACAAATATCAAAATCAGAATATCTTGACGGAAAACTAACTGAAAATACTATTTTAAATTTCCATTGAATTGATCACCTTAGATTTTAACCTTAGAATATGACGGTTTTACCAGTAAAAAATATTATATTTATGAAGGTAAGACTATCAAAAATGGCTAAAACTAATTTGCGTATAATTTACGAACAATAGAAACCTTTTTTCAAATAAATTTAACCACGAATAGTATGTATGTAATCTACGTGCCTACATCCAAATTAAAAAAAATGTTTAATATGCATGTATCTATGCACTAAGAACAAGCAAAATATACTTTAAAATATGCACTGAAAAATAAAAAAAAACTTGCAAATACATTAAATTCTATTTTTTAACTGCTATACTCTCGACATTTCAAATTATTCAATATTAAACAACGTTTTTCTCTCAGTGTTAAAGAAATAGCATACATTGTTATTATGCTCCGATCAGAGACTAAACTAAAATGTATAAGAGATTTTTTATAACTTAAACTATAACACTTATCAATTATCAGCGAAAAATTTAACAAAAATAGCGTTGGATTAGAAATATTGCAATAAAGATTAAAGCTTATCGCGATTATAACTTATTACTGATAAATAACAGCTGATGGGTGATGGGAACCTACGATTAAAAATAATTGTTATACCTTAAGGTACCCTGTACAGTGTACATCCAAAACTGTACCTACAAGCTGGTTTCCAAAATTCATAATTTTGTGCGCAAACTAGTTGTCATAAATTTAACTAATATTTATATTAATATATACACAAACGAGTCTCTACCCAAAAAATGACTCAACATAAAAATACATTTATCTCATATTGGCTTCGGGGACACTTATGGAATTTTTCCTTATGGTGGCAATGTAGTATTCTGAATGCTGTATTAAGAATAATATATTTTTAATTACATAAAATATTTTTTTCTTAATTATTCAGTAAATACTGTATTACGAATATTATTTAAAATTTTAGTAATTCTCGTTATAGATTGTTTATTGTTTTACATATAAGAAGCATTCTTTTTTTATCAGTTAGTAAAAATCGTACAATTTTTTCAGATCTAGCTCTAAAAAAATTCGTTATTTCAATCCGGTGGTATTTGATTAAAAATATTTTTCAAAATTTCCAACAATTCACCTCCTTTCGGTATTCTCATGTTATTGTTGTTTTTTTTATTTCTCAGAAAAAAATTGTTCTCATTAAATTACTTCTTACAAAAGAGCAGTGCTGGGGATAGATAATACAAAATTTATCTGGATAAAAGATAATATGCACGAATTTATCTAAAAAAAGATAATAGATAAACCAATTTAAAATATCTAGATTAAAATAAAAGATATTTACATTTTTAGTCAGATAAAAAATAGACATTTTAAAAAATGTTGTTTGCTTATATTTCAAATTAGCTGATGTTTTATTTTATTTTGTGGATAATGAATTAGTCGAAATACCCAAGGTAGTTGCCAAAAAACGTTTCATATTAAAATTATGATTATTTGATTATAATATATTATATAGGTAATTTAAATAATTAATTTTTAAAAAAGACATACTAGAATAATAGGAACGAGTGTAAACACTGTTATAGGTATTTTAATGTACATTTGTTAGCAACCATTGTTAACGAAAAAAACGATTCTGATCTGAGTTCAGTTGATAGTGATGCTTTGTCAACAATTTTTTTTTTCTAGGTTTTTCTGGTCATTGAGACCATACTGCCAAACAAATTCCTCTCCATCCATCTCTTTCCTCTGCTGCTACCCTCCACGGTATGTATGGTTGAATCTTTTCCACGTTCGCTTTCACGCAGTGAAAGGCCTTTTTGCCCTGTCACCTAAATAAAAAGTCATTCCACATTTTATCGTTCCATATGGTGCTATTTCAAATAACGCTGTGTGTTCATGTTTAATACCATAAAAAACGATTAGACTAGTTTGTACAATAACAATATTGCCAACAAATATTGAAAATTAAAATTAAATCTTAACGTTAGGCGTTAGGGGTTTTTTGTAAAAGCGTTTACTTTTAAAAAAAATGTAATACAAATTGCCTATGCATAGCCCCTTAATATATTGTATTTATGAAATGGTATATTTATGGCCTACGCTTATCCCTTAAACGGGTGTAATATAATAATATATAGTCCAGATCTGTAAAGTCTAGATTTGTACAATCGAATTTTGTACCGTCCAGATTTGTATCGTTTAGATTAATACGATTCACTTTAATACCGTTCAGATTTGTACTGTCCAGGTTTTTAAAGATTTCAAAATTCTATTTTCCAAAATTTTACGCTCCAGATTTACAGATTCCAGATTTCCAATTTCCACATTTTTATAGGAACTCGTTTCATATAAGATGAAAAAATATAATGGTTTTCAGCTTTTTAAATAAATAGTGGGATCCGTGTTCTAATAAAATATTTTTGAAGGAAGAAATCGGTAGGTTAGGTTATAGTTCTAGTACATGAATCATCATTTTTTTTGTGTTTATCACGAAGAATTATTTTTCAACTGATTTTTACGAGCTCATATACGGATGTAGCCATGTATAAATATTGAACTAAATGATATTTTTTTGTTTACGAACCGGAAAAAAAAAGCTTATATAAACTTTTTAGATACTCGCATTGAATATAAACGAAATTGGACGTTTAAACGTAATTAATTAGACCCGTAATAATAATCGAGAAGGGATAATATCCCTCGAATAAAATGGTCCAAAAAAAATAAAACATACTCCTTCAATATATATTTCTATACTGTCAATAGCAGACAACGTGCGCAAATATTTTGTCCTTAATTTTGTCATAAACTCACAAAATCAAATGCTAAATTATCTATTTAAAGTCCTCATTCTCTAAGTATAGATGTTGAGTTTAAAAACAATGAATCTATTAATTTTCAAAACATTTGATTTTTCTCTTTTTGTTCAGTAAAAATGCTTTAATTTTATTACTTAATATAGATAAAAACGTGGATTCTTCACCTAATGTAATTAAACTGATGATACATATTTTGAAATATTTTTCGAAATTTGCAATACTTTTTCCAACAGACAAATCAATTTTCCAATATTTTCACGCAGTACTTAAAATGATGCATAAATTGCTGACAGATGGTACATGTGGAGCATATAGCTATATTCTTAGTAGTTTGTCTCCAGGCCTTTTTTTTTAAATATTGTCTGATTTTATTTTTTGAGTTTTTGTGTTACTAGGGCAACAAGGAAAAAACGAATAATTATTATTTACTATTCCGTTCAAAACTGTTTTTTTTTTTGTTTTAAATTATTTATCGTTGCATATAGTACACTAATTTAATCTCCCTGTATATCCTACAATTCCAACTACACTACATCTGAAATATTGGCCTATCCGAATAAAACTCTATGCGTCGGAACTTGTTTTTCCGCTGTACAAAAAAAAAATATTTACAACAGTTTCTAAAAACGTTTATTTTCTTCAACTGAAAACATATCAGTATTGAAGAAATTATTTTCTGTAGCTCGACTCGTATCCCCAAATTATTTTAGAGTAAAATCCCCATAATACGCGATATTATGCAATAATTAAATATATTATGTAAATTCACAGTGAAATAATATAATATATACAAGAAACACGATTTCCGTATTTTTTTAGTTTTTTTATTTACAACGGTCAATATTTAACAATACGAATAAAATATTTTATACATTATTACATGACCGTATTATAATAATGAATTTCCGCATAAATTATGGTATACGGAATAAATCCAATATCGAAAACCGAAGTTTCATTTTGGGAAATATACAATGAATGTTTTCTTTTATGTGCATATTATATTCACTCCAGCCATACTGATATTTTTCGGATACGCATACACTGTACGTATTATTACGGACATATTTTAATCAGAAACTGCCTAGTGAACCGCAAAAAGTACTATTCGAATAATAAATTGCATAGGTTTTTTTTTTTTATACGTACTTGCATGTTTTTGGTAAAAAAAGTATAATATTGTCAGCGATGGAAATTGTGTGCTCTTTAGAGGTTTCTGTTATTTCGTTGAATTTCTATAAATATACCTATACATGTATATTTTAATCGATATTTCACTAGATAATTATTATACAGGATGTCCCACGAAAATATAGAACGAATTTTATTTATTTATTTATTTTTTTCATATTAATCGCAGGGACAAAGACTACGAATATTTTTATTTAAATTAGATTTTTATACTTTGGTGAACCAAATAATTAAAACTAACTTTTTATTATATTATTTTCGAATAATTTGAAGATAGCCATTTTATGGAGATTATGAAAACTTTGACGTATCAACTTTTAAATTACATTAGTTTGCGATTTTTATTAATTATTTTAAGTTCAATGAAAAGTACCGATAACTATGCACAAGGCTGTAACTGCATTCATTAATTGATTATTACTATTATGAGGGCAGCGAAGAATGTATCGGTTGTATAAAGATGTTCATTTATTATTATTTTTTTTTTTTTTTTTTTATACTGTGTACGAAAATTCTACCCGATATATACGCGGGGTACCATTTCTAAAAGGAAATATTGTCTAGATGGTACTTTTGAAATTTCCAAAGCGATTTTCATAATATCTGGGAAAAACCGGGATATGTCGTAAGAAAACAGGAAATCTACGAAAATAATGCTTATATTATTCATTTCAATTTTGCTATTTGTATTAGTTCAGTAAAACATATTTGTAGAGACTTGAAATTAGAACAGAAAACTCTTATTTACCTTTTTTAGCTATTTATAGACATTTTAGTTTTGCGAGTTTTATATGTAATTTTTATTCGACAATTACTGTGTGGTAACATTATTAGATTAAATAGAAATGCATGAAAATTTCACATGAGGTTCATTAAAATTTTAGTTTAATGTGGTATTTTTTTTTATAAAAGAATTTTAATATCAAATTTTGACGAAAATCTTACGAGTAAAAATTATGTGGAACAAATCTAATTTTTCAATTTTTTTTGAACATATGTATATTGCCGATTTAAGAACGATGATGCAGAATAATAAAATGTATACTATTCGTCGTTTGTATCTACCGATAATAGTATTTTTACTTCGCATATATATTGAAATACAATTGGTGTTGAGAGGCAGGGCCGCGATCAACTATGGGCAAGGGGAGATGATTGCTCAGAGGTAGAAAATTGTATCGCGTCTAGAGGGTGACAAACTTTTGTAAACTAATATAGTAAACTAACACCCTAGATAGTAAATTAAGTTTACTGAAAAGTTCTAGAACATTTGAAACTTAATGTATCGAAAATATACCAGCAATATTTTATTTCAGCTCAAAAAATATTAACGGAATTTGATTGCAACGTTCTGTAGTAGTTAATTGTTCGCCTTTTTTGTTTTTGTCAAAAATAAAAGTAGCCAAATAATGTCAGACAAATCTATCGTCCAATCAGAAGCAAAAACTGTATAGCTACACTCTCTCTATCAAGCCTATTGCAAATAATAACACTAGCCCTGACCAACATATTATTATAAATTTATTGAAACACCTTTTTAAAGTTTAAATCTGAATCTGAAATCTGAAAGAAACAGCATTAAAATAATAATATAAGTACAATGAAGTTTAGTAGGTGTCATTAAAAATGTATACAATATACGATATTAGGAATTAAAGATGTAATATTTTGGAAACAGTATAATGTGTTCCGCATGTTGCCATCTGGTAACTGATTAGTTATTCTCTAATTATCATATAATATTTATGGGATATCGAAATGTATTTTGCTCATTGGTGGCATTTTAATTGAACGTGACACTGAAAAGAATAGAAAGAAGATCAGTTTATAAGTGCAAATACTTCTTGGTTTAATAAGGTGATGGTAATAATAATATTGTGCAATGGATAAACTTAATTATAAAAACATAAGAGGAGCACTACAAAGGCGACACATTATCACTATACACGTTATTTTAAAGTAAACAATATCGCTCCCATTTAACATTAGCAATGCCATAAACCGATTTGTTATTTAAAATTCAAGTACATTAAACAGGTATTATTTGTGTTTCGGAGAGAGTTTGATCCGATAAAATTATTTTACGTTAGCCACCACGTTAAATCACGCACTATCACAAATTTTCTATTTATTTATGTATATATAATATTTGTATAAATCGAATTCGCTTTGCTAAGAATTAGACATTTCGTTACGCTTCGATGCCGTCTATTCAATGGTCTCCGAATTATAATTACTTTTGTGTTATATTCAAAACAATTGATGGCATTAAAAACTGGCGATAGCTATAATGGAAAAGTAGAATATTCTTTGCCGTATATTTCCATGTAAAATCGTTGTCGATTTGGCAGGACTATTTTTACTGGTGTGCCAATAATTTTTCTATAGTAATCATCGTGTCCGTGTATCCAGTAAAACTTTTATAACGTTGATTTATTTAAACACATTTTATATAGGTGCGGTATAAAAATGAATAATGACGGAACCATTAATAACAAATATATACTCACAAAATATTAAATGTGATTTATTTTTTTTTTCATATTTAAGGGAGCTCCGGAGTCGGGGTCACAATTGTCACAGCGGCAGTAATTTAAGGGGGGGGGAGAGGGAAATTGTTAAAAACCACACATTTTGAACGACGAATACAATGAGAAAAAACAAATGGGCATACTTCGCATGATAAGTGGGCCACTATTGTAAGTGAGAAGGTAGAGGAGAAATTTCATGTATATCTGTATGCAACCGTTCATTATTACTGACGAAAAGTGATTTTGAATGGCGTTCGGTTATGCATGCTTTGAATGATTTTAATATTTACGATTCGAAAATAATACTTTTCGTAAATTTTCCCGGTTTTCTTACGTTTCTTTCCGGTTTTTCCCATTTATTGAAAATCGTTGAAAAATTTTAAAAAAATTACCTCCTTTAAGTACCTCCCCAGCCAGATTTTCTTTTAAAAAAAAATACTACATTAAAAAATCTAAGCAAAATTTCTAGTAGAAGTTGTCACAAATAACAAAAAAAAATAACATTGTAAAACCAGTGAACTCTGCTCAGAATCCAAAGATAGACAAATTTACATAGCAAATCATTGCTAACGAAAAACGATTTGAAGGGAAGTTTAGTTAACATGTTTTGAAAAGCCGTAATATTGACGATTTTCGTCAAAGTTAGATATCAACATTCTGTTGCACTCATTTTTTTTTATCACATACATAATTTATAATGAACCTTCTGTACAATTTTCAAGTATTTCTGTTTAATTTAACAATTTTATTAAAGAGTATCTCCCGAATAAAAATTACTTAAAAAATTGCAAAATTAAAATGTCTATCATTAGCTCAAAAATGGCTTTAATGTTTTGAAAATTTTACCACATCTATAGAAAAGACAAATATAATATCTATGTTTCTTTACTTAAGCCAGAGAAGATTTTTGCATGTAAGGGCTAATTTTACTTTAAAAAATGTCAATATCTCTCATAAACAAAACCCGTGATTTGATAAATAATATACCAAGGCATTTTAATAAGGGGGTATTTTAACCACATGCTCCATTTCAACCCCACATAGCTTATTATTATTTCCTTTCTTCCAGCAACTGAAGAGAAATATTCATTGGTCTGCAATCATATTATTTTTCACACTAGTTCTTCGGTTTTAAAAGTCTCAAGGTCGTATTCACTCCATGAAACCGTTATAATTTAATAAAACGCTGAAAAGTTTTATTTCGAGATGTCACGCTCAGATCGGAACAATTTGACGTTAAACCACATATATTCTTTATATAACTACTGGTATTTTATTATTATCGTGCACGGGGTTTTTTTCATCACCGAAAACCAAAAGCACCTCTCCGAACGGAAGTTTTCAAAGTTCCAACAATAACTTTCACAAATGTTAAAAAAATAGCAAGTTGTTTTTAGTGTTTACAATAATTTATAACTGTCAATGGCTTATTCGAGACCGTTTAGACCTATCGCCGCTTCCACTATGCATCTCCATGCCTCTATATTTAACACTAATCTTTCTCTATTTCTGACTCCTAGGATCTTTAGATTTTCAGATCTTCTCTGACTCGGTCGCTCCACCTCTATCTTAGTCGTCCTCTTGGTCTTGTCCGATTTGCCTTCCACATTTTGACTTTGTTTATTATTTTATCCTCCGCTTTCCGCCCAGTTAGGTTTTTGAATTTTCAGAACACCTACTATATCGGCTTTGTTCAAAAGTTCTCTTAGGTCTGCGTTTGTCCTTCGTTCGTATTCATTGTTTTTAGTGTTCTTTTTAAGCCCGAAAATCCTCCTTGATATTATCTTTCTCTCAAATGTCATTCTTTTCGTCTACCTTCATTAATGCCCAGGCCCCGCATGTATATTATACAATAGGCCTGATCAAGGCTTTGTATAACCTAATTTTTGTTCTCCTATAGTTTTGACTTGAACAGTGGTATTACTATTATTCTACTAAACATGTTTTTAACATTGTATAAACAAACTTTGTCCTGAATAATATTTTGTTAGGTAGCATTGGTTTATCGCTACAAATATAAATTACATATATATGTGTATTCTACCTCCCTAACCTCCCACCTACAACAGTGGTACATCCCGACTCTTATCCCCAGTATTAGCCCTTTTTTGTATTTAATTATTTAGCTGTTTATTTATTTGTTTATTTTATTTCATACGGAGTAAACTCCATTTGCAAAAAGACATTACAAAACGTTTGTTGTACATCAGTATACTAAATTAAAAACAGCGTAATAATTAGTTCATATACAATATAATAATGAAACATAACAAACAAACATATTAAATTAATCCACATATTGGTGTATCAATTAATTATGTTGAACAATGTTGTATTTAAACAACTAGTTGTCTGACAAGAACAAAAAAAAAAAATTTCACGTTAACTCGTCCCACATAAATGGTACTATGGTATGATTTTCAGATCTTTTTTTTTTTTTTTTTAAATAAATATTATACTATGATATTGTATTTATACGAATCCAATTTGTCATCGGCGATGGTAGATATAAAAAAAAAAAAAAAAAAACAACCGTCTGCAGTACGTTAAACCGTGGTATAATGAGCTCCTCTTTGTTCTTATTATATTCTCCCAAACCTATTCTTCGACTGGTTATTATGTTATCCACGACAATTTATGATTCACAAATAAAAATCACGTACCTATTTCATACAAGATGGATGGATGGATGGATGGATGGATATAATTAATATTATAATGTGTGTGTAGTATTTTATGTGTAACGTATAATATATTATGGATTGAGGTGGTCATAATCTTGAATATAGGAAAATACATTTTAAGCACCTCTTAGATCAGTTCCAGATAATAAAAATAAAATAATAAAAAAAAATATTTTTTTTTCCTCCTCACCTCCATTTGTCTATTTTGCAAAAATGTATTAAAACACTATTATGGTGAACACGCCGTAAACATTTTTTTTTTTTAGTTTTTACAATAAAAATGTGACCATAAAAAAAAAAAAAAACGAATAATTATTTTTATTTTAGAAAACAGAAAATAGATATGTTGGTTATTTAATACAAAATATTTTCAAAATAAGCAGACGAAGATAGAGAGGAAAAAAATCTGTTCAATTATTTAGAACCAATTTTGGGGAAGATAAAGAAATTGTTTTTTCAAAACCAAGATAAGCACCGCTCTTATATGGATCATTTTTAATAAAGGATTGACTTATTTAGAATAAGTATTTTTTTTTACACCTCAATGATAAATCGATTCTTCGATACTCATTTAAGGGAAAGAGGTACTTTATGAACGAATAACGTTAAACCATAACGTTTATAACGTTTTAAACCATAAGAAGTACGACGAAAATGTAAGCGTTGGATTTGACGGATTTTAATTTTGATTGGATAAAATGTTTACTATAATATCTAGGTTATTATGGAAGTTATTTTAAATATATAATTTGTTCAGTTGTGATACTTTTCTATTTAAATATATTCATGTTGTGCCACGGCAACATTTTCGGAATATTTAAACCAAATTCGTAAAAATCTAGACAACTTGTTAGTCTATATAAATCAGTTTTCAAAACATTTTGAAACTCTATAGTTTTGTCCAGCTTTTTGGTCTAAATGTCACTATTTTTTTAATGAGCCCAATCCCTTTAAAAATGTTTAAAAAAAAACCCGAGAACACGATCAAAAAAATAACAATAAACTAAGAACAGTAAATTCATTATCACTATTTAAGAAATTATATTATAAAATTATGTAAATTTAAATATTATTAAGTTACGAAGGTTAATAAAATAAAAAGAATAAATAAACCATAAGAAAGTTTAAAAAACAAATTATTTACTTTACTCTGAAACCTGTCTGATGGTACTTCTTATAATGTTATCACAGTACACTGAAATTAAATATTGTATCGATATATTGATGTACTTATTCGGTTTGCTCGGAATAAATAATAAAATATAGACTGTCGGGGGTAAACGAGACCCTACGGTGAAATAATTTTACTTCAATATTTGAAAGCGAGAATGATATAAAAGAAGAATCGCGTTCGAATATAACGACGACTTTGAGTGTAGAAAACGGAAATAAAATTTGTTGACACTCGCGATGCTTGAAGTTCTTCTCAATGCTCTTTTAGTAACATATTTACCCAATTTTCGACGAATTTCAGTATTCTGTCCATAAAAAAGCACGGCCGCCGGACGAAACTTTTAATCATTTTTACTGATCTAAAGAGGGGGAGGAGATTTTTTCAGACAGAAGAAAAACGCAAAACTATGTACACATCTAAAAACTATTACACAGAGACTATTGTGTCTCGCTTTTCTTGGAATCTAAAAGTCAGTGCAAAGTAAATAAATGTTTAGCACTCTCAACGAATTGTTAATTTTGGTATATTGCGTGTCATAAAACTGTGTGAACATTTTTACGATGAAGTTATCTTTTATTCATTTTTTTTAAAATTTTAAACAACTGGATAATATTATTTGTACATAAATTATTATACATAAATGTAGGGCAGACATTTTTAATATTTTATCTAATTAGTGAAATAAAATAAAAAAAAGTACACAAAATATTGACAATAAGTTATTTCAAATTAAAATCTAGTAAAATATGTTTGTGTACATAAATATTATTGTCAAGTTCTGAAGCATGTAAAATAATTGTTGTAAAGTGAAATGTTCAGATGGTAAATTTTACCTCAAAAAGACATGGCACCAAAGCTAAAATAAAATACTATTATATGTATATCATAATATGTATACCATTATATGTATATCAATCTAACCTAAGACACTCATTATCTCGGAAAGTATTAACTTTTTTCTAAATTTATTTTAAAGAACATTTAAGAAACAAACTTTTTTAAAATTTAATATTTACATTATTTTTTGTTACTTTAATTATTGGGGGTTGAAACGACTACCTAATTTTGATTCTCAAGTGGTAACCTACACTAAAAATTCGATAAATAGATTAAGTGGTAGTTAAAATAAATTTTGATTTTTTAATTTTTAATTTCCCTCAATCGGTTGACAAGATATTCTACTTTTGAGTTTGGGTCGGGGGAGAACAGTGGTGCATCATTTGCGTGGCGACACAGCTCGCGGCGTTTAAATAATGTACCATTACTCTCCCCCAATCCAAAATTAAAAGTGGAATATCACGTCAACGGATTGTCGGAAATTAAAAATTTAAACACCAAAATGTATTTTAACAACTACTTTATCTATCTTCACACGATGGGTAGGCCACTGTTGTAGGTGATAAGTTAGAAAGGTAGAGGAGAAATTTAATGTATATCTGTACGCAACAATTAATCATTGCTAACGCAAAACGATTCTAAGTGTAACTCAATTATACATGTTGTGGAAGGTCGTAATATTTACGATTTTAGTCTAAAATGATACTAAAATTCTTATAAAAAAAACAGTTTCACGTTACACCCAATTTTTTTTCAATCACAAAGTACGATTTATAATGTACCTCTTGTTCAATTTTCAAGCATATATGTTTAGTCAAACTATTTTATCTATATATTATTCACTATAACTAGACATTAATAGCACAATAATAAATAAAATGTATTGAACATTTTATTACGTTTAGAAAAGGCAAATTAGAAAAGTTTTTATCTAAATTTCAAGTCTTTACAAATATGTTTAACGAAGTTACAATAAAAAAACAGAATTTAAAATAATAAATTTCGTAAATTTTCCCGTTTTCCAACATTTTGCCCAATTATTATAAAAATCCCAAGGAAAATCAAAAATATTATTGTTTAAAATATAATCCAGATAAAATATCCTTTCAGAAAAGATTCTACAATTGAAAATAGGAGAAAAATTCCTGTTAGAAAAGTTGTTCACGAAAAAATAAAATAAAATACACATCGTTAAAAAAACCAATGCATTCCTTGCTTAGCTTAGAATCTAAAAATTATACAAACAATTATTAATTGTTTTAAATGAAACATTCTTGTTTATGAGTAATAAATGAAAAATTTATTATTTTTATTTTCTTTTATATATTTAAGCAGGTTTCATCCTTTTTGATTTTAGATTTTGAAATACATAGATTTAGATCAATTTGAATTTAATTCGATGACGCATAAATAATGTTTGAGAAAAAAAAATGATAAATAACAAAATGATTATCTTTAGAGTAGATAAATCAAAGAAAACTCAAAGAATATTTCATTAAGGGATTGATTTTGGGATATAAATATTTATTATTTATATGTTCATGAAAAAATATTGAATAAAAGTATATAATTTTTCAAAACAGAAATATTGAGCTACTGGGAGTTTGATTATTTTACTACAGCTTATTATTGGTATGAAAAAACGAACCACCCTCACGTTTCATTTTTTAGTAATTTTTATAAATTAAATTCCATTTCGGACTTCAATTAAGACGGAGATGCGTTTCAGCGTCTCATTTCCTCGGACTTCCATGAATAGGTTGCACAGATAGGTACGGATGAATGCCAATACATGATACGGGTTTCGATAAAAAAACGATTCAGTTTGTCTGGTTTTTTTACAGTTAGCGTAAGTTGAGATTTCCTAGCTGCAAAAGTCTTAGCTAAATATTATACTCGATAAAAAGCGCTGGAAGGATTTCCATATCACTATATCTTTATCGAATATACACTGCAGAATTGTAATTTGTATTCAATATATATTATTATTAATATTTACATCCTATAACATTTTACAAAAATTTGCCTCTCTTATTCTTCTTCTATAAACTCTAAAGGCCATTATTAAGTCTAGTGCCGTATCAAACACTTCTTTCAATTAATTGTCTGTTGCCAATGTCCATTTACGGTATAATTTCCTACACCTATGGTTTTTAAATCTTTTTCAGCTTTATCTATCCACCATTTTTCAGATTTTTCTTGAAGCAGAAGTCTCGTTGTTTTCAATTTGGTGTATTTTTTTTTACTATTGAGTTCAATCGCACGGCCTAACCAGCTCAATCGGCCCTTAACCATGATTTATTATCAAAATTACTATAGTATTTAAAATAGTGAACATTACGTTGTTGTTTCCGATCTCGTATAAATATGATTCGTTATTGTTATTCCGGCTACAGATTTTTCTGAAAATATTTCTCTACGAATATACACGCATGTATATATTCCATTATTATTTATTTTAATCGAAATAGATTATTATACATAATAATATAATATATATTCAAAAAGTTTTAAATTGTATTATTGCGCACACATAGGACATAGATACCGAGAAAATCGAAGGAACCGTAAAGTTTAACCGCAATAATAATAATAGTATAATGCGGTATGCTGTTATTGTTTAGTTTTTTGAAAAACTATGGCAACGATAAACTGTATAAACTGCAAGTTCAAAAAGTTTTTCCGAAGCAATTATATATAATATTAGATAATATTTAATAATTGAACAAACATATTGTACGTATTTTAACCGAACGTAGATGGTACCTATACATATACATATATATATATACGAGTATAATAACGATAAGGGTCCACTTCGAGCAATCGAACTTGCCAATAATTGGACCGAACGGAAAATATTGCGAAACATCCGATTTTTCGAAAACAGAAATACAACCGTGAAATGCTACGCGTCGGTTCAGATTTGAATCGTGCACTTTGCTCGGAATCAATTTTTTTGTTTTCACTGCAGTAAACTCACGGGTAAAATTGTTTGAAATTAAATACAAAACTAGCTGATACTGGGGAGGGAGGTGCCACTGTTGCAGGTAAACAGTTTGGATTTCGAAAGGTAGTATACATATAGTTATTTAATTAATAACGTGTTTATTTGGTATTTTTACGATTTTCGGCAACATTTGATAAAAAACAAAAAAAAAAAATATTAAATTGAGCTCAACTTTTAGATTCTAAGCGGAACGAGGAATGTATTGGTTTTACAGTGATGTTTATTTTAGATTTGGAACGTAGCCTGAGAGATCTATTCGTTTTACTATGATAAGTGTTTTTTTTTAATTTAATTTTTTTATTCCTTGTGTCTATGAACAACTTTTCTACCATAAATATTGCTCCAATCGAAAAATTACCAGAGACATTTAGAAAAGTGACGATCGGAGCAAAATGTCTGAAATAAAAGCCGTTTCATAGATGGGAAAAAAAATCACGCATAGATAAACCGATACATTCTTTGCTACACTTAGAATCTAAAGTTAGGTTCACAGCGGCACGGTTCGCGTACAGTATATAAATATAATAATGTACTCTCATAATATCCCTTTAGCGTTTGGTAATATCAAGTTTAAATTTCCAGTAAATTACATATGCACTATTATATTGTGCTGGTATACTACATAGATATATTAATAGATATACCTACGGTGTATAGTTTATAAAATAATTGAATTCAATTGTTTCCAGTATAATTTCCTGGTGAAGACTATACGGGTGCTTTCCTTCACTTGTATAACGGAACATAATATAGGTAATATTATTATTTCGAGCATACGAGTATAGTAACTGAGGGAACACTGATGTTACCACATTCTAGGAGATAACATCTTTGAAATGTATTCGTGACAACTTATTTTACGGATACGAATAATTAACGGTTACGATTAACTGAAATGTTGAAACGTAAATAAATATAAGAACAATAGTTATTGTTTAATTGTTTAACTTAAATAATTAACTTAACTATTTAACTATTTAACTCAACATATATAATATCCGCACAACATCAAAACTTCAAAAAGCTATAATTTCGAAACTTTAACAGTACGCTCAATCCTTACTTAACTATCGTCCTTAAATCGGCAGTATACATATTATATTCAAAACAAAAAAAATGGAAAAATTAGATTTGTTCCGCATAATTTTTCACTCGAAGGATTTTCGTCGTAATTTAATATTAAAATTCCTTTATAAAAATAATTAGTGTATTAAACTCAATTTTGTTTTATGACCACAAAGTAAGACTTTTAATTAACCTTCTGTTAAATTTTCAAGCATTTCTGTTTAATCTAACAATTTTACTACACACCAACTACCAAATAAAAATTACGTATAAAACTCGCAAATATCTATAAATAGCTTAAAAATGGCTTAACATTTTTGAAAATTTTACGATGTCTAGAAAAGGCAAATATAAATTTTCTGTTCAAATATCAAATCTCTACGAATATTTTTAACTGAATTACAACAAATAACAAGATTATAAAAATAATAAAAGCATTATTTTCGTAAATTTCTCGATTCTCTTACGTTTTTAAGTATTTTACGTTTTTTATCCTGGTTTTTCGCGCGTATATATCGGAGCAAGATTTCTGATAGAATTTTTGTACACAGTATACATAAAAAAAAAAAAATAATAGTAATAAACATATTCGTACAAACAATACATTCTTTGCTACACTCAGAATCTAAAACAGTTATCTATTGAAATATTTAATTATTTTTTGATTTTGTTGTCTATGTTGTCTATAACAGGGAAATACAAATTTAAACGGTCAAAACAATTATTTTATAAACCCAATGGGTAAACATAAGTATTAAATTACTCAAGTAGCTATTAAATTTGATATTTTAATTAAAATTAAAACGTGAACAATTATTTAATAATTTCTACAATGCTTAAAACAATTTTTTTAAGGTATGTTTATCTAGATTATTTTTTTCTCTCATCTAGATAAAATAAATTATAAATCAAATATTATTTATACAGATTACCAATAGATGAATTTCAACACCATAGTAATGAGTAAGCGATAGATATTATAGATATTGTAAAATGTTTTTGGCCGATCAGAAATGTTTAACGGTTTCACACGAGTATCATCATAACCGAACTCTGAATGATTTTTCGTTAACAACGGCTTACCGTTCAACACATACATAAACCAAATAACTCTATCCTATCTTCTAACTTCCCGGCCACAGTACCTTACAATGGTGGCACATCCGTCAGCAATATCGGTTCTTTTATATATATACATATAATCGGATCAAAATTTCAAAATAGAAAAACGTTCCTGTCGAGTGGTCGCATGATTGACTATTATGAAATATAATACGTGTTGTCAGATGTGCGTTTTTGTAGAATATTTAGCACACCGTATCACGCAGTATAATATTAAAAATTAAAAACTACGTTAACGGCGGTGCAGCAGACTCCATACTTTTTTTATTTTTCATTCGGGTATTTAATCCCGTTCGTATTGTATACATATACAGAACCCTGCGAACAATATAAGCAATAACGCGGATAATTCCGTATTCGTATTTTTATTATTGTCGTTTTTTACGCCCCACAGTCTTTATTATTATAATTCCCATTATATTATATTATTTTTTTTTTTAAACCCGACGTTGTCGATTATTATTATTATTATTATTATTATTATATTTTTTAACGGTAAACGCTATATACGCTATAACGCTATAACGCGGTATACGCGGACGGTACGATTTCGTTGATAAATGGTCACATTTAAAAATATTTTGTATAAACTCGGAACTCGACCGAATCTGCAATTATTTTGGTAGTAGCCACGTACCCTTCATAATAGACATACGCGTACTTTAAGCTAACCATAAAAATCAAACGAAAATACGGGTATTTTAAAAAAAAATAAATTAAATAAATTACACCTAACCTAACTAAAAATAATAAATAATATAATAAAAACAAAATAAAATATATGTGATCTCTGTTTCTCTGTAAAGGGGTTTCAATACATATAAAATATTTATACTTCATACCGAAAAACAATTTTATTTTGATGATTGTTGGACAATCTTTTTCTTCTTCTGTTTTTGTATACTTTTATGACGAACTAAAATATTAAATGCATACCTTCCTATAGTAATTTATTGTCTTTTAGTAAAATATTATAACACTTATTACAAGAATAGTTTTTAAATTGTATATTTAAAATTCTCATTGCTTTTACATACAATACAATATAATACAATACACCTGTTAAAATAGCGAAAACAATAACACAAACATTTCGTTGTAAAGTAGAGATTTTATTAAACGATGTTATAAAAGTATCAAATATACTTCAAAAGTTACCATTAAGGAAAAAACGGGATTAACATGGGACAACACCGTATCACACAGGACATTTGTTTACCCTAACGTAATTTACTATGGGGTTATAGCCGCCACGAAAACCCAACCAACCCTCCAATCACCATTGCATAATACATATTATTACAGTGTTGCGCAAAGATAACTAGAAATTTATCTGGATAAAGATAAAAGATAAAACACTATTTAACTGGATAAAAAATATATAAAAAATTTTTAATTTTATTAATTAATTTACAATTTCTACTGAAATAAAATAAAATGAACTTACCTTTGTTCTAATAACTAATAGGCATAAAATATTCAATAATTATAAGTATTTAGAATATATTATTTCATTCAAATTTTAAGATTCATTTTTATTTTTATTATTGATTGATAATTATTTTATATTTATTTACTTTTGTCAGTAAACAATACTACCTGTATTCTAATGTTTTTTTTTTGATGGTTGAGTACAATGTATAGATTTTTCATAATGTATAATATTAAATTGAAGTTGATTGTTAATTTGATAATTATAAAATAAATTTATAAGCAGTCAACCCAGTCAACTCCATTTAGACCAATCTATTCGGTCATACCCTATAGATATCGGCCCGGATATAATTAGAATTTAGAAATAACATAAATAATCAACCCGGATAATATTATTACCTATTACTTTATGTTTTTCATTTTATTTCGTATTTGTACAACGATGGTTTACTAATGAGACATGTATTTTTAACTTTCAATTTCAAGTTTTCGAATTTCTCGGATAAGTAAATATATTCATTTATCTAGATAAATTACGTTAGATAATTCAATTATTCATCTATGATAATTAATCAGATAACTAATTTGGTTCACTATCGAGATAAAATAAAAGATAATTTATTTAGATAATTTATCTAGATAATGCTCAACACTGCATATTAATTTAAACAATTTTATACAGTGTTACAGTTTAATTCAAATTTTATATTTTTATCTAGTGGTTAAATGGGAAAAATGTTGAGGAATAAGAGGAGGGGATTATATAAATTACTAAAAATTGATGAGTGTCTCCAGGATTAATCAAACCCGACAAAACTTTCAGTAAACCCATCCTGGAAACAATGCTTCCGTAATATTTTTCTCTGATACACATATTTTTAAAATGATATTAAAAATATCCCAGTAATAATAGTTAAAGTTTCTCTCCAGATATCGGAGAAGGAAAATTTTTACCTCAATTAAAAAAGGGCTTGATTTTGTACGTACTATTTCTGAATTCAATAATGCGAAAAATATCAACATACGCCTAGTTTTGTTATATTGGTACACTTACTCAAATATTCATAATTTCAAGTTTTGAAACGGAAAAATAAAGTATCAATTCATTTCAGTATCTGGGGATGAATATTTTACTTTAATTACTAATAAATTATGTCTTAAATATTTCGAATATTATAAAATTAAAATTAATGATTAAAACAATAGATTTTCTAATCATGATAGCATAAAAACTAGGTTTTCTGCACAAAGTCTAACAATCTGTGTAGAAATTATATAAAATTTAAATTTAAAGAAATTATTAATAAATATGAAGCATATCTACATTATGAATTTTAAAACTGTATTGGAATGTAAAATAAATGTTAATTATTATTTTCTTAAATTAATTTTAATTGTTTTATAAAGTATGTCCCGCGAAGATTTTATTTTTTATAAATTACTCGAGGGACTTCACATATTTATATTTCAATTAATTTTTATATTTTTGTAAAAAACTTAAACAAATCAATTTTTATTTTTTAAAAATTTGAAACCGTTTTGTACAGAATATTCTTCGGGCAATTTTTATATATCAGCTTTTTATATTCATTAAACTCGTGATTTTCAAGCTTTGTTTAACTTCCAAGAAAAAAGTGTTCAGTTAATTAGCTATAAGAATAATAAACAATTAGTGAATGCGCTTACAGCAATCTGCACAATTTATCGATACTTTTTTCTAAATTTTAAAAAAAATATTAAAAATCACAAATTTAATGAAAATAAAAAGTTGAAACGTCAAAATTTTTATGAAGAATTAAATTCTATTAAATGGATATCTTCAAATGTTTCAAAATAATTATAAAAAATGTTTAGTTTTATAACAAAACATACAAATTAAATTTGTATCTACATTTTTATAGGCCTTTTACCTGCAATTCATATTAAAAAAAGAACAACAGAATTTAAATATAATTAATTATATTTACTATCTCAAAAGATATTGCAATGGCTACATCTTCATGAGGCACCTTGCGGAAGTCCATTATAAATTTGATAAGTCCAAATAACCTATAATTCGAGAGGCTGAAATTGAGGTAACAAAATATTATGTAAATAAAAAATGCATTGAAATTGAAGAGTTTATATTTTTTGTAAACAACAATATTTTTACAAACTTTTCCAAACCACATTTACTATATTATATATATTCTGCCTCATGTAAACCCACATTCTCTATTTTAAGGCAATAGATTCGAAAAATATATGATTGCGAAAAAATACAGATATTTAAGTTTTATTTTAATTGTTTAATGTATTATATAATACAATTTTAATAGTAGATTAAACACAAATTGTTGTTTTCCTAGACAATTTTTCCCTGAATTTTGATTTTAATTAAACATTGAAAAATACAATAATAATAATAAATCGGTTTTTTTTTTATAATAATTTGGTGTACTTACCAACAGTCGGTGTACTTATAAACACAGTTTAACCACTTAAAGCTACGTATTTATTTATTTTTATTTCAAACAACATAGATTATATTTTTCTGATGATGGAGTTTGCATACAATCTGTTGTTTTTTGCTTAAAAATATGCTCTGTAAGAAAAATATGTGACTACTCATAAAGTGGTCGGATTTGTATTGATTTTTCTCTCTTTATCGCAAAGAGGATAAATTAATACCGGACGTATTGGACGTGGATTTTAAAAATTATAGGGTACTTTCAAATGTTAGAATTTGAGTTTGAATGTGATCTTTTTTCACCATTTCTATTTTTTCTTTCATTATTATATATATACATAAATCAAAGTCAAGAAAACATTATTATAATCACTTCACTCTACGCCAAAACATGATTTTTTTTCCTGTAAATTACGTGTTAAACAAAAACAATAAAAACTAAAAGTAAAGTATAAGATGTTGTTAAGTGTAAACAGCAAGCTTTTTTGATAATTTTTTTAATAGTGATTTTAAGATTAAATTTTATATAAAGCGTAAATATTACAGCTTTTTAAACCATCCCATTATATATTATCTATTTAATTGTATTAAACTTTGTACGATAAGTGGGCCACTATTTTAGGTTAGAAGTTCGGAAAGTAAGATAGATATAGAGGAGAATTTAATTTGTATCTGTACACAAAGATAAACCACTGCTAACGAAAAATAATTAGGATTGAAGTTTCTTTTATACATGTACGTAAATTGTTCCATTTTTCTAAGGTTTTTCCTAATTATGATTGAAACCGCTTGACAAACCAAAAAATGACCTCCCTAAAGTACTATTTAAAATATATAAAATATTATTTTACAAAAAGTGCTTGAAAGGTTAAAAGGTAGAAGGTAGAAAAGTTGTTCACAGATAAAAAAAAATGAACATTATTGTAAATCCAATATATTCCTCATTACTCTCCGAGTATAAAAAAACATGCCGATCGAGTGCGAATCGATACAAATCGAAACCGAGCGAACTACTCGTATTTTGTTAAGATTCCTTAAGACAAGTTGATTGTAAATGTAAATGATTTATTGGTTGGATGATTTTTAAATAGCTACGAGCAACACTCTAATGATAAAGAGGAGTTCGAAAACAGAAACTCATCATTTGAACTTCTAAATTTGATATTCAGAGGTTATCTTAAATTCGCACTGACTAAAATCGTATAATATTACACGAGGTCTTGTTCGACGACGTTTAAACATTAATTTTTCGTGAAAGCCCAAAGGATGTTATCAGAAAACACATGCGTATAATTTAACTACATCAAAAATACTACCTCAAAGAGCGCCTTTAAAGTTTATTTTTTGATCTTTGATCTTTTAAGTCTTACGGTCGAATATTATAAACAACTATATGTCTATATATTAATATTACTATAACCCATCCAACCATATTATAATTGATAAAAACTAACATGGTGAAATATTATTAATAACTAAGTAAGTAAATGTAGGTAGGCAGAGCATTTTTTAATGATGTTATCTGCGTCAAAATAGACACACAGTTAGTCCATTGAAGCACATTAAGACTTTGCTTCCTGTGTATTCACTAATAGTTAAATGATGAATTATTGAATAAGTAGATTATGTAACAAAATATTATCACAGTTGGGGGAGGGGGGATGGTAACTGGGAAAGGTCCGACATTTTGAGGTCAGGTTTGATCTCTATTCTCGTGGAGTTTTCTTGAAAGGAAGGAAAAGTGGACACGCAGTGGATAGATATTCACTAATTTGAAATATATGTATAGTAAACTGGAACAATTATGTACCAGTGTGCAATCGTTATTTTTCGAATTAATTTATTTTTAGATTCTGAGAGATTTTTCAATTAGAATAAATGTTCTTGTCATACTAAAATGATACGAGTTTTTCAATCGACAGTACTTAATTTGAAACCATTTTCAAAGTTATTAATACTTTTTCTGAAAATTAATTTTGTTTTTTTTTTTTTAAAAAGATTAAATTTTTACATTTTACATTACATTTTTGACTTGGGGTTTAAAACGTATTTATCTAAATTTCCATTAGTTCGGCGTCTCTCTTATATTTAAATAAAAAAACTATTCTTTTCCTAGAATAGTAAAATTTAAATTACCCTATATCGTATTCAATTTTCTCGTAGTTCCAACCTACAACAGTAGCCTACCCACGGTACGAAGTGGGTAAAGTAGAACGGTTTGAGTTTGATAATTTTGATGAGTTTTATAAAACTATTATTCGTGAGTCATGACTGTTACATTCGGAGGATAGCCAGGGTCTATTGATTTTACTATGATGTGTTTTTTATTTATTTTTTTGTTTTGTTTGTAAACAACTTTTCGAAAAGAAAACTGGCTCCGATAAATAAAAAGTAGCACCTTTCCTGAAAGGAAATCTGTCTGGAAAGATACTTTAAGGAGGTAAATTTTCGATAATCCCAAGAGTTTTCCCAGCAAATGTGAAAAACCGGGAAAAACGTAGGGAAAACCGCAAAATCGGTACATTAAACAAATATTATTAAAGAAAATATAATAACTATATCATAATGCATATGTAATTATTTTACCATAATATGACGTATAAATATTGTTGGCAAAGCATCACTACCAACTGAGCTCCGCTCAGAATGGTTTTTTCGTTAGCAATAGTTTATCATTGCTTACAGGTATACATTAAATTACCTATAATAGTGGCTGCATCCGTCTCCATTATTCTAGCATAGCTTTTTTAAATGCGATCGTATCACATCATATAAATTTATAAAATGAAAAATATCATTGGATTTTGTTTGGTAATTTTAAACAAACAAAAACAGTACATACAATATTGATTATATCGACGGAAAATACTATGAAGTTTTAATCGTTTATCAACCAAGAAAAACATAATTAATTATGTATTAAAAAGTTCCCACGCACGGATTAAATAAATACTTAGAATAAGAATCAATTTCCACCTGCTCTATTATTTAAATAAAAACCCCGTTCTACGGTATGCGAAAAAAAACCATTTGATATTTTAACAGTTTAATTTTTGTATACAACAAATTTAAAATCATTTAAATATATTGTAATATATTTATATAATGGTTTTGTCGTTCCTTTATACTATATTAAGTAGTTTTTACAAATTTATTATTTTCGGACCACCGAACTGGTAAATTCGAAAATTGACTTCTACACAGTCGACCTACTTATTATTATTTAGTCCAATTATTTACAAATAAAATTGTCAGTTTAACACACTGTGTACGATTTACGCCTCAACCTAATTGAAAAAAATTGTTTAAGATGGAAGAACTAGCTTTCTGAGAGAAAAACAAAACAAAACCCAGAGTTTTTAAAATTAAACACCTAATATTTATTATTAAGTTGTTTCCGACACCGATTATTGAATCAAACTTTTCACTTTGAAAACTACCGCCGGAGTTTCATAGATTCGTATTACCTATATAAAACGTAACAAATTGCAATTGTTATTATTGCAAGTACGCCTGAAATAATTTTGACAAATAGTACGAGTTTTTCGGGGGTTCTGAAACAGCGGTAACAGCAGTGGCCATAATTTTTGTTTTAAATTATTATATTCAAAATTCGTGGCACGGACGGGTGGTTACCGCGACTTACTGTTTATTTTACGTTGATTGCTTTTCATGGGTTGTTAAACACCAGACGAAACAAGACACCGTGAGAAACAAAACAAAATAAAAGAAAACATCAACAAATATCGTCTTTATTAAATACAACGATTATTTTGATGCGCACAATGACTGAATGATAAATATTATCATAGCGATTTCGTACGAGCCGTTTAGTAATCTGATTGATTTGGTTCTAAATGTTTACGATATACTAAATTTTCCCGCAATGTGTTATTACGCCGAATTAAAAAAAATCAGTATACAAATTGGATATACTCTTATAGAAAATTGAAAAGGTTGTTCTGTTAACAAAGAATAATATAGTTAATAAAAATATACCGGAAGCGACAATAAACTATTGTTGAAATTAGAGCCGGATTCGGACAAAATCTTATAGTAGGCAAGATTTTTCAGTCATCCTAAAATGCAAATTTATTTCCTGTCTAATTTTACAAAAATTGTCATTTTACACGCTATTAAACGTCCGTATGCCTTAGAATGTCAAATATTTATGCTACTAATAATAATGATAATTATAGAATATAATCTCTAACGTTTTTTTACCCCGCGCACGCCATTTGTCACATGAGGTTTATGCAATAATAACTGGCGTTCTAATTTCTCCACTTCTGGAGATAAATTGCTCAGTGTGTGCATTATTTTTCGCGTTGTCCGTAAAAACAGAGGATTACATTATAGCCATTAATTCACATACGGTTCTCCATTCGTACACATTTGTCGACGTTTAATTCGTAATATATTCGGCTAACCGAAGCAGGCGGATCATTAATCTCAGTGTACAATAATAATATATTACGTTATGGAGAAAATGACGATTAAATAATTATTCCCTCAGTTAATTATATGGGAGTCGAAATTCGGAATTCCGAATCGGTTTATTGCCGCAGGTATGTATTAGGAATGGTGGTAGACATATAGTTATAATAATACTCGTAAATTATGGACAACTCAATTAGAGTGGGTATATAATATAATATATAGTAAGTGAATATCGTACGAATGAAATATTTCTGTAAAACCGGCGCTAGACAATATAAAACAGGTAAGTTGTAAATAAGCCATTGCACGAATATTTATTTTTCTTATTTTTTTTATTATTTTTTTTTTTTGAAATCTTTATTTCCTATGGGACCACTTATTTTAATTAAATTACTCTTTTTAGCTTTGAAATAAGTTATAGTATAAAGTATTGGTTAAGACACTAGTGGTTTGTAAATAGCTACTTTCAACGTAATGCGTTTCCGCTATCGCTACGTTTTCAAAAAAAGGAGTTTTCTACAACCACCTACATTTTTTTTTAGAAGTGTAGTGCGATTTTTTTTTAAAGTATCACGCTACTTTTACTTTTTAATTCTTACTGAAAAATAGGAATTTATTGTTATTTCAATATTATAGGTTCTGACCGAAGCGAGGAATGTATGGGTTTTACAATGATTTATTATTATTATTTTTATCTGTAAACCACTGTTCTACCGGAAATCTTGCTTCGGTATTCAATTTTAGTACTTTTTCTGAAAGCAAATTTTATCTGGGTAGTACTAAGGAGGTCACTTTTTGATTTTCCAAGAAGTTTTCGTAATAGTTGAGAAAAAACGTAGGAAAAATTGTGATAATCTACGAAATGTATTATTTTCAATTTTGTTTTTTGTTGGAAGTCAATTAAAAATATTCGTAGAAACTTAAAATTTAAACAGAAAATTTATATATTTTGATTTTTTAAATGTGATATAATTTTAAAAATCATTTAAGTTATTTTGGAAATATTTATAGATTAGCTTTGAGAGTTTTCACGTCATTTTTATTTGGTAGGTACTCAATGAATAAAATTGTTTGACCAAAGAGAAATGCTTGAAAATTAAACTAGAGTTGCATTAAAGGTCATATTTTGTGATCAAAAATACAATAGGGTGCAATGTAGAATTTTTTTTTATAAGAATTTCAACATACAATTTTGACAATGAGCCTCCTGTTAAATGTTAAAGTATTTCTGTTTAGTCGAACAGTTGTATTCATTGAGTATCTACCAAATAAAAATTACGTAAAAACTTGCACAATTAAATATAAATAACTAAAAAACGGCTCAAATATTTTTAAAATTTCAAAATGTTTTGAACCAAAATAAACTCAAACTTGGTAGTCACAGTTGTTTTATTGATGGATTGATATGATGAAAGTTGTATTTCAATAAATTAATTTTACTGCGTTTTGTCGAGAAAATGGTGTTTTTTTTTTTAGCCTTTTTTCACTACCACAAATCCCTTCTCCACATGAGAGTTTTCCCCCAAAAGTATGCAATTACGTATATCGTCGCCTCCGTGGAAAAACCGTGAAACTCGGTTTTTCCTTCTTCCTGAATAACTTCGTAAGATCAATTTACGTAGTTTTGCCATGAGTCAACGATATACATAATATTACTATTATCAATTAGTATCAATAAGTATTTGCTTTTGGGAAGTTTCGAGTTTCAATCCCCATTTGTACTTATCATCAAATTGAGTAGTATTGTGATATTGATATTTTGTATTGTTTCGCAAAGAATAATATGTCTACATTATCCACGAATATTATAAAAAAAAAGATTTTTACTCGACAATTTGAAAAAATAAATAAAAATACGAAATATATTTTTCATAACGACCCCTAGTGGATTGCAGCAACCGATGTGGTATTAAATTATGCGTAGGATAGTGTGATTAATAACGTTTCCGTTTTGTTGACGCGCAGGCGGCGCACAATTTATTCTAGTTTAGATAACACACGGATAAAACGAAATTATTGGCAAGTAAAATATTATGTTATACCGTGTGGAAAAACAAAACCTCTGTGTATACAGTGTGATTTTTTATTAGTTATACATCGCAAATAATTGTTTTATATGAAAGTATAATGTTATTAATCAGTAATCCCGTACTTGCATATATCATGTGCACGTGAAATTCTATTAAAAATTATATAGTTTATTTTGTATACATAATAATTATAAATAAAAAAAAAACTCACGAGTAGCAGAGCTCTACTCTGTTATCGTATGTTCAGACTGATCAATAATCGATAAGATACTAATTATCTCGGAAAGTATTAAATTTCATGGGGACATTTTTTTCGAAAGAATTTATAAATGAAACAGCTTTAAAGTTTTACTTTGCCGTTTTACTTTTTTGACCTTTATTTTTGGAAATCAAACCACTACACCCTTTTGATTTTTAATATAAACCAATATTAATAATTCCATAAATAGATGAAGTTTTAATTTAAATAAATTTTGGAGTTCACAATTTTAGTTTCCGTCAACTCGTAATGAGATTCTCTACTTTTAAGTTTTGAAAGGGGAGAGTGGAACATCATATATGCCATGGTGTATTATGTTTGAATAGTGGTCCATCCCACTTTTACCTTACCTAACCTTAAATGCAGAATATCTCGTCACTGATGGTAAGTAAAAATATAAACAACAAAATGTATTTAAACTAAAATTTCATCTATTTATCGAATTTTTTTATGTAAATTGGGATTATAAAAACCAAAAGTGTATAGTGATTTCATAAGTGTCACAAAGAATAATAGTATCTAATTTTAGAGCTGCTTATTTCTCAAACTGTTCACAAAAAAAAAAAAAAAAACGGTCATACTTCGCACGATAGGTGACTGAAATTGGATATATATCTGTGTACAACGATTGATTGAAGTGTTGATTTGTCAACAATATACATAAATATCATATTATGTCATTATGGTAAAATAAAATATAAATATTTTCCCCGATGTCTTATTGACAATTGATCACTGATTACTCGAATTCGCTCCCACTTTTTTGTATCACAGGAATATTCTTTGTGGAATAATAAATAACCTCGAATACTGTATACTGTTTCCAAATAAATGTGTGAAATTTGACCGCGAAATGCTAGGAATAAGAACAAGGGCAAATGCACAGATTATTTATGAAGAGAAGGTTGTTGAACTTCAGTTGTTTTTAGTAGCTTGACATAAAAAAAAAAAAAAAATTTTAGTTATAGGAGTTGAATAAATTGTTGATTGAATATTGTATTGTGTATCGAATAAAGGTTATTACCATTAATAAATACATATTATAATTATTTTACACTTCATCCTCTCTCTCAGTAAAATATCACGGAGGTCAACAAAGGTTTAATAATTCTCATTAAAGCTTAATTTTTGAAAATCTTAAGTTTACCGAGTAATTATGCATTAACTTGATTAGCTACCGTTACGTTCCACGGGTTATGCATAGTTACGTTATCTTAAATTATAAAACAATGTATTTAAGTATCAAAGTAGACACAAAATAAAATAATAATCATCCAAATAACGCCATTAATGTATAGTAAAATATGAATGTGTTCCAAGGTGTATTGGGATACAATGCAATATTGTGAGTGTTGGCCGGTGACCCGGTGGGCTTTGATATCGAGGAAATATCGGTTGCATTGTGCATGGAGATTTTAATATAATAATAAAAAACAAAAAGGGTCCGGCTTATGCGCGTCGTACACAAGTGAAACTCGCCGGTTCACGGTTTTAATGAATAATTAGGTAAATGGCTCCGTTCGCAGTTTTATAAAATATGATTAAATAATATAATAAAACAATTATCAGTTCATGTATGTAAATGAGTAAAACACTAGAAAAAATTATTTATTTTTGATGGCTAACATACTTGGGAACCTCATATAATCAATAATAAAACAAGCCCAACCAAAATTATCAATATCATTAAAACTGGAGTGCTTAATGTAATGTTTAAATTAAATTATATACGTATCTTGTTAGATCTAAAACTGACTATGGATCCGTGTGTTATGGTTATGTTAATCCAAACATTTTGAAAATAATTGATATAATTCATAGTATTGTGGTCTTTGACTTGCAACAGAAGCATTTCGAAGCAGCTTAATTTCAAGCATTTTATCCATTTCTGGTGAACCGCCTGTTCACATTTGTTGAATTAAATTATCTCTTAATTACGTAGCACGTATCTTATCTACTCCAGAGAATTCAACATTTCCTTTTTTAATTAAATACTGTTTTGGACATATATTTTGTACTAATTCCAATCTTTTAACACCACTAAGTTTAAGGACGATTAATGAAATGTCTCTTACTAATATTTATCTAAACAAAATAATCAAACGAGAAGTTTTTTAGTGCCTCCGTGGAGAATGCCAGCATTACTCGTAGATACTAGTTTTACATATTACACTAAAAAGTACGTCGAATAATACTATTCTATATTTGTATTTATTAAGATAACAGACTGAGCCCAATTTACAAAAATGTCAAACAAATACATTATGATACGCGAGTGAAATTAAATTAAGAACAAAAAAAATATATTGGATAAGACTAAGTTATAGTAGTTTTACCTTAGTAGCGAGGACAAGCTCAAAAAATAACTATAAGGTAGGGTGTAACAAAAATTTAAAAACTGAAATTACAAAAATTAACCTAAAGGAGGAATGACGGATACTCATTGGCTATACGCGTAATTTTAGTGAAAGGCTCATTTCTTAAATAGTTGGTAGAGTAATGTGGAGTAATATAAAATGTATAATTCCCGGTTGTACGAGTTGGTACCTTAAAGTTTAAAAGAGCAAGGAGAGAAGGAGAATCAACTGAGCCAGAGATAATTTTTTGGAAAAAAGATTTATTAAGATGGTTACAACGATCGGCTAAGGTGAGATTTAGAAAACGGAGGACGGGGGTGTAGTCGTGAAGCACATAATTGATAAAAGTATATTAAAAGTATACTTTACGAAAATAACAAATCTTCGCTGGACATGCTCGAGTTGTTTGCAAGAATCCACAGTCTGAGGATCCTAAACAACTGAACCATATTCATCAATAGATCTGACAAACAGAAAAGTGATTTAAGAGAATAGGAAAGTTTGAACTCACTTGCTATTTTTTTAATAAAATCTGAAACCTTAAATGTCTTGCAGGTGATATTCGAGGGCTATAATTTGTTGGAAAATATCTCGTCGGAAAATATTTTGTCGGAACGGTTCAATATGATTTCACCACAAGCATTACGTGACTGTATGTTACCGCCGTTGGGTCTAAATTATTTTCCGACAAAATACGGTTCTTACAAAATATTTTCCAATACGTTACGCGCCTCCGTGATATTGTCAATGTGCACACGAGGACATAAAGATGAAGAAAAAATAAAGCCAAGATCGCATACATTAGAGTCGATAGGAAGCATGTTGGCACCATAGATATGGGTGAGCAGCCACGGGTGAATAACATAGATCTGCATTTAGAAATGTTCAAGGACAATCCGAGTGACGAAAATATCTCCTCTCAGAATCATTTTTCATTAGCGATTATTAATCTTTCCTCTTTAGGCTTAAATATTGAATTCCCCTCTATATCCTACCTTCAGAAATTCTCACCCACAACAGAGACCCACCCGTGGTGCGAAGTGCGTACACCCGTTTTATTATTATCATTATTCACTAACAGCCTTGGTTGTACCTAATCGTGATGAAAAATAAAATATAAACTGGGGAATACAACGGGTAATAAAGTTAAATAGATATTTTTTATATTTCTCTCTACTAACACCATAATAATATTTTCTAAACGTCTGAGCCGAAAGCGAACGAAAATTGTCGGTGTAACGGAAAATTAAAAAAATAATATGAGAAAGCACATGCATTTTGTTGCTTTCATCTCACAAACGTACGATATAGTTGAAATACGCTTACGAAAACTACATAGAACTCGCTTAGTTTTGGCTTTAAAGTAAAAACAACTACGATTTACTATTATAAATTTAAAATAGAACAATATTCTAAAAGACAAGACGTTGTGTTTTTTCGATTTTCTTAGAATGTAACAAACGATTTACCGTTTATAAGTAACGACTTTTTCAACATTTCACTAAAACTTTAAAATATTTTTTTTAGAAAACCGCAATGTCTTGCTCTCCGGAATATTGGCCTTTATTAATTTCGTAATAGGTGCTTTTACTGTAAAATCGAAACCAAGCGAGTTCTGTGTAGTCCGCGTAAGCATGTTTTTACTATAATCGAGTTTTTACAAGACGGAAGCAGAAATGCAGGTATAGCGTCTTCTTCAGAAAAAGTATATCAATTCGTTTAAGTTTTGTGAACACACTTATCCGAGATAATAATGTAACCGTCGTTATTGTATTGACGTCTGACACGGCAGACAAGTTTAACTGAAATTCTTCCCGTTCTGACAACAATAAAATAAATAAATACATGTATGCCAAAGATTATACTATTGTTATTTTTCGTATTTTATCGAATATTGATTGATTTTTCCACTCTGAGCGTGGCGAGGAATATATTGGTTTTATTATGTTATGTATTTCCCCTTATGTAAAAAACTTTCCACCAGATTTGCAAGTTAGGCATTTTTTTTAAAAGAAAATGCTGTTGGTTGGTTGGTCTGCAAGAAAGCCGAATTTGGATTTGGAATCATCTACATGGATGATAATCAATCTTCGATAAGAAACGTATTATCTCGGAAAGTATAAATTTTTTTAGATTTTTTTTTTTTTAACGGTATACAGAACAGCTTTAAAATGTTACTTGTCGTTTTGCTTTGTCACCCTTATTTTCATGGGTGAAACTACAAACCGACTTTGATTTTTGAATTTCAATCTCAATTTACATGCATCATTGATAAAAATTTAAAATCTCAACTCCAAAATGTGTGCGAACTAAAATTGCATCTATTTATGAAATTTTTAATATTGTTTAATTTTTGAAATATTTTTTTTATATATTTGTTAAATATTAAAGGGAAAAGATCTTAGAAGACGGGATAAAATATTCCCCTCATCCTCGTCACTCGTCCATTCGATATGATCCGTTGTTTTAAATATTTCAAAAATACGATCATTGTAAACAATTCTGTTTTGAATGAAAAAAAAAAAAAAAAAACTAGACACAATTGTACTTATCGAAATATCATTAGTAATCGAGTGGAGTACGCTAAAAAAAAAGTCCTGTGATTATAGGTACTTAACTCAAAGACCAAGGTTTCCAATTAATCATCCCTCGTTATAATTTACCGTAACGTTATTATTTTAATGACGATACATCTAATATTTCATAGCCGTAATCTTATGGCATAATAATATTATGTAATAGATATATTTATCGTCTTTGGATCTATGAATATAACGCTTATACGTTTAGTCAACAATTATGATCAGTTCACCCACGCACATAGCGGGGAGTTATTTTAATATTATGTATAGAACCCTCGTCGATCAAATAATATTATGATAATAATATGCATTTATGAAATTTTGATTGGCCCATTTGTAAATTCAGTTACGTGTATGACCGCAGACAGTCGGACTGTTTGATATTGCGCAGAACCGCTATAATATTTGTGTTGATATTAATATGATAATATTATTATTCGGACTTCTAAAACCGAACGCACGTGGGTTTAATTCGTTCGTACGCTTCTGGGGCGGTTCCCGAAACACTGTAATGGTTTTCAATAATTTTAATTTTTGAGTAGGTAAATCAATTTTATAAAGTGTCCTATAAATGCAAATTTAATTTTGAGAATTGCTAAAGAGCATATTGGCATTGTTACATAATTAATCAGCTGTCCCGTACCAAAGAAAAAAAAAATATGTAATACAGACATTTTCTTTGGATTTCCTGGTTAAATCCCCGTCTCCCAGTAACTATCACTGCAGTTAACCGTCGTTGCTCTTAAATAAATATTTAAAAATTCCTTTTTTTTTTTTTAACTTTTATTTTAAACCTGTCAGAAATTAATTATATGGATGATAAGCAATGAAAATTTTTTATAAATTATTAATTTGAATTCAGACTAAGCTACTGCAGGTTACGTCTATTACTTCTATTGATCATATCGACGATTTTAATAGTTTAAAACCTTCAGCGGACAACGTTAAATATTTTGCAAAACACCATGTAAAAAATCCGGTAATTTCGGATCCAATCCGTCATATCCGTCCATTTTGACTTTGTATAAAAAAAGCCCTCGCGCGGGTTTAATTTAGAAAAAAAAGTAAAAAATTAAAAATTACTTTCTCTTGTATTCTAAACAAAACTTGTATTATAGTGACTTAAGATATTTTAAATGTTAGTATTAAATGTTAGAATACCGAGTATAAACTATACGATTTACACTAATATAATTTATGCCATTTAGGCCAAAAAATAAAGGCAAACTAATTATTTTTAATCGTTGTTCTCTAGAACTTTCTGGATACCGCCCTATGTTTATATTTATGAGTTCTCGTGTTGTTTGATATCTATGCAACGGACCACGGTAACCTTTATTGTGTTTACACAAGACAAGATTCAAATAATTGGTATGGTCTTATATTACTTTACAATCCTATACCTTGAGGGTGTCCAGTCGAGGGATAAGTAAAGTTCGAGATGCTAGCCTATGGTATCCTCATGATAATGGCTATTCATCCCTGGGATTACATTATTCATAGATATGCACTCCACTTGACTTCACTGAAAATAATCAACCAATGGAAAATTTGAAATTTCATGAGAAATTCGATTTTCCGGGAAAACTGGTAGGGCAGGAATTTTAAAAATATGGCCAAGAACTCACAGGAGAGTGATAATCATTATTAAAAAATGGAAAATAAAAATTGGGGAGGGGACGGGGTAACGTACATGATAGTATAATATTAATCAGTGCAGTTTTGGAGTAGTAACTGTTGCATTATAATAATACTTTCCAATCAAAAAACATCGGTACGTACCACCGAAATCGTGACTTAACCTAACCTGATATTTGTTTTTTTATTTAAACTTGCAATATACTCGCCATACGGAAATGCGTGAACAAATGATTCAGGTGGCGGGTAACCATTGTTTATTTTTTTACAAATCAAAAACGAACAACTGTAATAATAGCAATGAAATGAAGGTGGCGTTCACCTAACCTAACCTCCGTACAGGGTTATCTTAACACCGACACATAAAGCTAAACAATTTTTTAAATCATCTTTACAGGCTGGCAGTGCCCGTCACCCTGATCGTCCCGCACAAATCTTAAATAAATGATCTCCCAGGCTGATGTTGCCGTTGCTAGTAGTCCGCCACTGGGTACCCCTCCCTCTTCTTGACACCGGTGGCAGCGCCGAGCCTTCGCCTAACCTAATCTAATTTATTGTGGCCTTTTTACTGTTCGCAGGCGTCGTCTGATGCGTAATCGCAGCCACGGCTATCTGCATCACGACAACGACAGCGGCACCGGCCAAGTTGCAACTGCACGTGCCATAGAACTTTTCGATCCGAAAAAGAGTGACCGAGCTGTGCTGCCACCGCAGTAAGCTCCCGACAACCGCGAAACACGGCATCATGGGAATAGCTCCAATGGCGACGCCCCGAGATCCCAACCGCGACGAGTACTATGACACGACGACCGGGTGTCAACGGTTCCGGCATCATTGCCGAAGACGGCGCAGGCGACGCCGTGACCGACCGATGTCCACGCTGGCGTTCGTAGCGTTCGCACTTTACGCTGTGGCCACCGTACCGCCGGTGCTGCTAACACCAGCCTCCGATCAAATGAGTCTGTTGAGAATGCAGCGAATCAAGTCGTACGTAGACGACACGTGCACCCTGGATCCGCATTGCCAGTGGTCGTGGGACAGAGAACTGAAGAACGGTCTGAGGAACGTGACCGTGGACCAGGCCGCGTCCATGGTGCCTCCGGATTACTTGTATCCGCCGGGTAACGACTCCGAAACGGGACAGCGAGGTGAGTGTTCGTTATTTGATAAATGTAATTTTAAAAAGTAGTTTTGCAGGGCAGACACACAGTTTACGCGGTATGAAGTAATGTGAATATATTTTTTAGTCGAAAAAAATGTTTTCACTATAAAACGTTTTTATGAAATATAGAAATTCCATTAGATTTTTTTCTCCTTCGAAAATTATTTCTAATATATTTCTCGTACTAATCACGAGATTATTGCTCAGAACAGTCTGCTGAAAAGCAAGTATTATAACGGTAAATCGTATTGCAAAAGCTTACAATGACAGATTATTAATAACAATCGAAAACATTTTACACATGACTGAAAACATGCGTGTTGAGTTTTCATTAAATGTCGACTTGTTTTTTTTTTTTTTTTTTTTTTTTTTATAGTCAAATACAACAAGTGCAGTAAAAAAATGATGACAGCAAATTGATTTTTTTTTTCTTATAAAATAACTTCGTAGACGAGTGAGCAAATATACAATAACTCAGTGGTTCTTAATTCTTAACCTTTTTCGATCTTTTTCATCAAGATAATGTCCCCTTCTTACCAAATAAAAAGTTGAAAATTTCACAAGTACTCGGGGATAGTAATGTGAATTTAAATAAAAACTCTTCAAACCTACTACTCCTTCCCTCCGAAATTCTTCCTAATGAGGAGAAGATCAGTACCGCCCTCGTTAAGAATCATTTCTATAACTTTCGTCGTAAATGTCGTGGTTTTGTGTGTAAAATATTACGTTAACTTTTTCATCTTGTATAATAATACTATAATTAGTTTGTTCATGTGAAGAGATTTCAGAATATAGTAGGGTCTCGTTAAATTGAACAGAATTGGGGAATGGGTCGTTCGGAATACCGATTTGTGCGAAATACCTTTGACTTTATTAAAACCGATTGTATCACTAAGTTTATGATAGAAACCAATTAAGACCAGCATAACTATACAAGCGAGTTATCTAATTATCACCGATGGATTACGTTCGATTACGGATCTGCACCAGCCTCTGATTTCGAAATGCCACGTTATTTTTATTCGTAATCAAGTTATTTGTGAAATACCTGTAGTAAGCGAACGATTTTCGTATGTTTTTATAAAATCTTTATAATATCGTTTGAATTTCGAAGGGAAAAAAAATCAGCAGATCCATAGTGATTTTCTATAGGCCTTTTATTCGTATCAAATGACGTCCAAAGGTCCCGTCACCACTGACTACTGCATAATCATCATTTGTAAATCGGACTGAGGCAGGCATTGTGCAGCATTACGGTGTTTAAAAATTCAACAGTGAACCCTATATGGCGGGTCTGGACAGGAATATTATACTCACACTAGGTCCGGTCCGGCCCTCAAGCGATTTATTCATACAATTATTAATTTTTCTCTTTGTAGGTTAGATTTTCGTGAAAACAACCGCGTGAGCCGCTCTATAAATCATAATAATATGTTCAACGTTTGTAATAATTTAGTTATTATTTTACTCATACAGAGTGATTCTTTTATCATGAACCTTCAATTTTCTTGAAAGATTTTAAGTGAGTTTGATTTCTGTTTCGTTTTTAATCAACAAGACATTTTGGTCTACATAATATATCAGATGGCCGTTTATAATTCATAACAGTTTAAAGTTTAACTTATAACTCATAAATAGAGTTATAATATTAATAGACTCATTATATTGTTTTGCGAATCAAAATATCTAAAAAATTCAAGAGTGCTTTTTTTTATCACGAACCAGCAATTTTCTCGGGGGATTGTAAGTGAATTTGATTTCTGTTTTTTTGTATTTTTTTTAATCATTGTGAAATCATTTAAGCTTTATTTTAAAACCTTTTTTAATTGTTTATTTTTTCCTCCATATAACTTAAAGAAGTATATACTTTTATTATTTAAAAAAGGGAGGCCCTTTTTTAAAACAGGTTTAAATGTAGATAACTTTCTTTAAAAAGGAGTAGAGTATGTTATTGATTTATCTTTTAAAAAGACAGACATACTTTGAACATGGGGGGGACGTTGTTGTAGGTGAGAAGTTAAGAGGTAGAGGGGAAATTGAATGTATATTTGTACGCAACGATTAACCATTGCTAACGAAAAACGATTCTTAGTGGAGCACGGTTAATAGTGTTGCTTTGTTAATAATATATATGCCATATTATGGTAAAATATTAATATTAATATAATAATATTTGTTTAATATTGTACCTATTTCCCCGTTATTTCTACGGGTTTCCAGGTTTTTCTCATGTTTTTTTCCCCATTTATCATAAAAATTCCTGGGAAAATAAAAAAATTATCCTAGATAAGTACCACTCCATTTAAATTTCCTTTTCAAAAAAGTGCTATCATTGTAAATTGGAGCAAAATTGCTAGCAGAAAAATTGTTCACAGATAAAAAAAAAATAAATTATATTTTAATCGCTCTGCTTATAATCTAAAATAGTTATCATGCAATTTATTACCCTTTCTTACTCCTCCAGTCTAAACTGTAAACTGTTAGAACGCATAAACAGTAAATTTAATATTAGTGTTATGTAAACAAAATTTCTAAAAAAAATTATTTATCAAATCTGTGTTTAAAAAGATGGTTTATGTTTCAAAAACAAATGTATATACTTATTTAAGATACATGAATTAGGATTAAAACTTAAAAATAGTTTTAAAATAAAGCTTAAACGATTCCAATATGACAAAAAAAAAAAATAAATTCACTTAGAATTCTCTAAAAAACATTACTGATTTATGATAAAAAAATCAATCTGTAAAATAATATATATAGTCGTGGATTTCACATGTAAACTCATGTTTATGTATTATACAAGTAGGTACAGAGTTAATAATATGAACATATTATTATATTATTAATCAATAATTAACCTACTCCGTAATAGACGTAGCGTACGATAGGTTGGAGGTCAGAGGGCTATACGTTTCGCGATCTAAATTTCCAAGCAAATAATATTATTATTTCTCCTCGCCAGCTCGCGGTTACTACGGCTTATTGTCTGACTCAATCAAAGGCGGTTGAATGAAATCAGTTTATTTATTTCTAGCCTAGGACTTTCGTAGACCGCAAACAATTAGGTAGTTCGAAGGTCGATTTAAGATTTTTGTTTTTTAACAGTCATAATCGGACGCAGAAAATCATCGAAATACATTATTCAAATATTTTAAATTATTATTATTCAAAGGTCCATAGTACTCCACTTACTCGATGTGGTGCACTCCGATTAGAATCTAAAGTGGTTGAATTTTCATAAACGATTCCAAAATACCCACTTAGCTCGTATTATATACGAGCTGTGGGACGTTTCAACATCTGTTTGAGAATATTGTAATAATGTGCAAGTCACATATCGGGCCTTTGTATTGAATAAATTATTTACGATTCCGCATCACTTGATGTCAGCCAGCCACGAGAGAATACGGAAACTAATCGATATTAACTTTGTATAGAAAAATAAAACATTTTGATACAACAATATCAATCATTTTTTTTATTTTTCATTTTGTTATATAAATACAGGTAACAATACCGGTAACTAATATAGGTGTGATATTTATTCAGGGACGGAAAAGCCCCACGAAAAAAAATTAGTTAAAAAAGTTTAAAAAAGCGAAGAAGCTTGTGGTTTTATACAGATATTTATTTATTATTTTTTTTTTATCTATGCGCAACTTTTCTACCAGAAATCTTGCTCCGATTTACAATGATAGCATTTTTTCTGAAAGGAAAGCGGACTGGAGAGGTACTTTAGGTAGGTCATTTTTCGATTTCTCATCAATGTAAAAAACCAAAAACAAAAAAGGAAAACGTACGAAATATATTAGTAAAATATTAAGTATAATACTATCATCATTCATCACTCAACGAGTTATCACAATAAGAATACGAAATTATATTAAATACTATGATAAATGTTAGTGAGATTCGGTTGATCGAAGTCCTTCCCGCAACGTATTTACTTTATGAATAATTTTATTATGAATGTTTGATAACAAGACCGTAATTTTTAAATGATAATAATTTTTGGTAAAAAAATTAAATAAATCTTCGTGTTACGTGCTACGTCCTGTATTGCAATTCGTGCTCATTAAAATTTTTTTCACAATAATTTATATAAATATATAATAGGTATTTATAATTAGCATATGGGATACACGGTAGATACGATCGTATAAAATAAAATAAAAAAAAAAACCAAACAAAACGAATAATAAAGTAGTCCGTTTAAGGGCCGTAATAACATAATGATAATTTTTTTTTTCTTTTATTTCTTTTGGCATGGACAACGCCGGATGAGACAGCTAGTATATTATATAGTATTTATGAAAACCGTAACGCTGCACGGCCAATCTTGACATAGTTTTACCATGTCGACGATTCTCGTCTATTGTACCCGGATAATAGATACCGAGTTATTCCGATGTCATTCTGAATTATTTATAATCGTTTATAATCTCGAGGAGAAAACGTTAACAATATGAGTTTTAATAATATTTTCTTGTTCGACTCGGAAGAAGAAAACTATGCAAATAAATTTTAAAAACTTCTTTTATCATAAAAGTAAATAATAATAATAATTATTATTATTATTGTTATGCAGTTTTTGTTTAGCGCTTACCTTTAACTTTTGCGGTTCAAAAGGAGGGTACCGAACCGTTCTCTGCATTTAAAACTAAATAGGTAGATATGTTATAGATAACCTCGTTCTATATATTACGATACGTACAGGTATAAATTTAAAATACCAGCGAAAAGTTTTACCAGAGAAGAGGAAAAAAAAAATTGGAAACTCCGAAAATACGTCTCGCATTACACCTTTTATATGAAAATGTATTTTCGTTGTTTGGTATACATAATATGTGTGTTATACTATTTTGTCGGATAAGTCGGATAGGACCTACTTTGAATCGTGCATTTGTTTGAATATTTCACGGGCATGGGATAAATAATAATTGTTGTTCGAGCACCTCGATTAAATATTTACGAAAACGGGTCGATTATTTTCCGGTTTCATTCTATAAAACGGGTAACGATGACGGTCACGGTTTTGTACTGTATGTATAAAATGAAAAAATGAAAAAAAAAATCTCCTATACGTGTGTACGCCGGTTTTAATAAAATTAAAAATTGAATTTTTTATAAGCAATTTTTTAGCATTTTATAAACGGTGAAATAAAATACATTTTTCAATTCCATTTAATTTTATAAACATTTCTAAAATAGGCTCCTGAAGCCAATATTGTCTTTTCGACGAGTAAATAAAACAGTATACGTATATATTCGTACCTATATACTTATTGTTCTGAACAACACTCACCGTAATATTACGTTGCAATGTTAAAATTATTTCAAGCGACAATTTCTATTTTTCATATAATATTTTTTTTTTTTTTACGTAAGTTAGCCCTTTCATTATTATTATTATTATTATTATTATTATTAATTACAAGCCGTAAATCACATTTTTTAAAAAAAACTAGTTTATTAAACTGTAGATGCTTGGATAATGGGAGGGTCGAGCCCTTCTGATCACTGTTAAAATGTCAGATAGGTAAAAAATATGTTATTTCAGAAATGTTGCATATTATTTTAGATTAATCGTACAATACACGGGACTGTTAACCACTAATTGCAAACACACCGTGCGCGTGTAAATTAATTGATCGAATGAACCTGCTATACAGGAATACGGGCCTCGGGAAGTTCCACGACAGCAATTAAAAAAATAAAAAATCTCCTCGTAGTCAAGTCTACACGATGATAGTTACTATACCGTATATCGTGTTAAGAGACGGGTAATACCGAAAATTTAAAATTCATTATATAATTTTCAATACTTTTGTTTAATAATACAAATATTAATATCAATCCGTATTATTTATTATCATACTATTGCACTATTGGAATTATATAAACGAAAAACGCATAATAAAAAGATCTGATACTGGGGACGGGTGTGGCCACTGTTGCAGGTGGGTAGTGGAGAATGTGGAATACATAAAGTTATTTAATTTATGACTGTCACCAACGATAAACCATTAATAACGAAAAATGATTCGGAGCAAAGTTCAGTTATACATGTTCTGAAAGGCCGTAATATTTACGACTTTAAATTTCAATATGAACTCATTACCGCATATTCTGGAGGGAGAAGTGATTTTTTCATTTTAACTTCATAAACCATTCCAGAAACTAAATGAAGCCAGGGGTAATATTTTGTGTATCATACATTATGATGGTATCAGAAACGTGCTTTTTAGGAATTTCAACTTTCAATCTCTTCCCTAACCATTTTTATGCTCAGATGTCATATTTTCATGGGAAATACTGAGTTTTTAGTACCCATACGGTCTCATAAAAATAAGGAACTTCGTTAAAATGTGTTCGTGTAAACATAATTGTTGTTAAGGATGCGCATTTCAAAGGTTTTAACTTCCAACCGTCGACCCATGTTTGTATGTTAGCAAAATCACGTAGTACACTTTACATATTTGAATACAACATTTTTTATTCAATTCTATATCATTATTAAAAAAAAAAAAATTTTTGAAATATTTTAATGAAAAATAGTTAATTTGTAGAACATTTGACTCTAGTGACAAAGTTCTACCGCTCAGGTGTCTTTTTTTTTTAATATTTGATTTCATCGCGTAAAAAAACTCTCGGAGACTGGTGGATGAGGTAAACGCATATTTTAGACATTGTGTACTTGTAATTATTAAAAAAAATAGTGACTAAAAAATTCTGAATCATCGCTTTCTCGTTACGGACATACTAATATGGACGATTCGCCGTCTCGTAAAATGTATTCGCGATAATTTTATGACAGGGAATGTTTTCGGAATTGCGGAAGAGATGATAATATAGAAACTCCCTGAAAATAGATACCTACAGTGTATGTATAGTTATTACCGGATAAAATATCGTGGTTCCTGATGTTCAAGCGACGCGCATAGTACACAGATTTGGGTACAATATTTCTCCGGTCGGAAGAGATCAATTCTTCTTAACTCGTATCGAGCTCTGTTGCAGCGGAAAAGCGATCAGCTGCACACGAAGAGAAATTATACCACAGATACGTAGATAAATAGTATACATAATTTAATATATCTTCAAATACAACAATCTCTAAACAATTTTTATACACGTTCGGTAAATTCGGTTATTGCAAACCTCATCTAACCTCAGATAGATTTTCCCATAGTTTTCCCAGCAAATGTGAAAAACTGGGAAAAAACAAGGGAAAACCAGGAAAAACGAGAAAATCGGTACAATATTAATTTTGATAATGATAATGAGTGTATAAAGTGATAAAGTTTTGGTTGAATTTCAATATGAATTTCAGTTTGTGGTTGCGGAAATAAAATGTTTGTACACTGCACCTCTCATATGAAGCCAAGGGGGTAACATTTTGTGTATGCACGGTGTAAATATTAGTGCTGTGCCTTTTGTGAGTTTCAACTTTCAACTTCCTCTTCAACCATTTGTATGCTTATATTTCATATTCATACTGGAAATGCTGGGTTTTAAATACTCGTAATATAGACTCATCAAAGTAAGTAACGGGGTTAAAATTATTATTGTTGTCGAAGATGTACCTTTAGAAGGTTTTAACTTTCAATCCCCGCCGTCTGTTTGTATGTTAGTAAAAACCACGAAAACTGCCTAACCTAATTTTTAATTAAACTTACCAAAATGATATAATAATAAGATACTTCATACCTAAACGAGGGGAGGGATAGTAAATTATGAAATATGACAGGAAAAGAGGGTTGAACGTTATTTATGGGTCTTTATAGTAAATACGAATGATAAATAAATACAAATTTGATTTAATTAAGTATTTAATACAATATAGTTCATACAATCACACCCGTGAACATCTCTATATAGTAATTATAACTACTTTAGATCAATTATGAAAAAAATATTAATAATAAGCACTATAATGGAAAAAACAATTTGCTAGAGAAAATTCATCTCTAGCGACTAGTTAACTCACGATTGTTTTAGACATGGAGCGTAGCGATGAATCTATAATCGCTATTGATTTTACTGTGATGTGGTATAATTTTTTTTTCTCTCTGTGAACTACTATTCTACCGGAAAACTTGCTCAGAAGAATAGACTATAGCATCTTTTCTGAAAGATAATTTTCTCTAGTTGGTACACTAAAGAGGTAATTTTTTTAATTTTTCAAGGGTTTTTTGAAAAAAATTGGAAAAAAATCAAAAGAAATGTATGAGTAAAATGGCAAATATTTACTGAACGCTACGACGTTACCGTTTTAATTGTGTTACACAAGTTTTTTTACCAGAAATATTATTTCAATTTAAAAATGACAAAAGACAGAGTAAGTTTTTTTTATATCTTAAATAGTTTCCCTATTTAATGGAAAAAACTCAAAAAAGACAAAATATACAATTTTTTTTCAAATTACGGCACAACGATTTCATTGTTTTAAATTATTACGGATTATGTATCTATTTTATTGTTTTTCCTATTTTATACCATGTTTTCCCATTTATTTGGAAAACTCCTGAGAAAATTGAAAAGTTACCTTCTTAAGTACCTTACTAGTGAAATTTCTTTTCAGAAAAAATGCTATATTTGATATTTCTGATAGAATTTTTGTACACAATATAAAAAATAAAAAAATAATAATAAATATCTTTGAAAAACCAATACATTTTTCACTACATTTAGAATCTGATACCATACGAGTTAGTTAAATGGAATGAACTGCACTTATAATCGTTTTTTATGCGCAATGATTTAGATTTGTGCTCGATATTGGAACTAAATTGACCTATTAATATATCCCCAGAGCCTCTACTTTCTTAACTTTTAACAATTGCTTACAAACACCAATTCAGTCGTAAATATTTACAATTTATCTATTTTATATATATTATACTTCACAAACTAAGTGTTTCTGTACCTAATATAATTGTATTTGTATATTTAATAATATACTGAAATCGACACGTGAATAAATAAATAAATTATATTTCAGCCATATTAATCTCTCAGTCTAATTCATTAAGTCCTATCATGATTAATTAACAATTATAATTTGGTACGTTGATATGAATTTAAAATTATGTAAATTAGTTGCACGTATTATAGTAGGTTTTTGGGAAATCTACAACCTCAGAATTTTAGATGGGTATTGGCTGTGACAAAAATATACCAATACTTTAAGATGCCGGAAATCATAAAGAAATCAATTTTGTATCAATTCATAATTACAAAAAAATACCCGAGTTAATGCTTATTTAGTCCATTACAGTATACTGGCCGTTCAACATTCTAATTTAACTTCAAGTGTGCACCACTGATGTAAATATTAAAATACATAATTTATTTAATGTAAATTATAAATGTAATATAAATTATATTACATTTTAACAATAATATAAATAATTACTCGTCAAAGAGATTTCTCTTATCCGTCTATCCGTATACGTATAGTATTTTAGATTTTCTAACTTGTGTGTAGAATATAAATTTACCTCAATTCTCATCTATATCTTTATAATTAAGGGAACCCAAAGTGATGAGAATAATTTCGTTTTTGGTTTAAATCAATATATTAGACACCTGTCTCCACAGTATAATAATATTATTAAATCTCGTCCCTATAATACAGGCACGTCAGATTCGGTGCGAATAAAACCATTCACTATCGTAACCGTTGACGTGTTGATGGTGAAAATAACAAATAAGGTAATTTTTTATCATTGTTATTATTATTACTTTTAGATTCTAAATGGTGCGCTTCAGAGCGATAAATGTATTGGTTTTCACAAAGATATTTATTTTTTTATTTTTTTTTATTTTTTATGTGAACACTTTTTCTACTAGAAAGCTTACGCCAATTATCAAGTATAGCACTTTTTCTAAAAGGAAATATTTTCTGGGTGGTACTTTAGAGAAATGGTCATTTTTTTTAAATTCTCATTAATATTCGAGATAATGAAGAAGATTTGGTTCTTTAGGTTAAAAAAGATTGAAAGATTAAAAATAAGATTGTCATTTGCAACCGTTTTTATTTGAACTTTCTTATTATTAAATTTTTATCTTTTTATTCATTTTTAAACAATCATTTTTATCATGGAAATGCATATTGTTGTAATCGTTTTACCATAATATGACTTATATATTGTTTACAAAGTAACGCTATCAACTGAAATGCGCTCAGAATTGTTTTTTGTTATCAATAGTTTATCATTGCCTACAGGTATACATTAACTTACCTATAACAATGGCTGCCCTTCTCCATTATCCTAGGACAGCTTTTTTGGATTTTACGGTGTTTCAAATTATTTTCATTACCAATACTAAATAATATCAATCGATTCGTCAATTTTTCTATGAAAAATAATGTTAAGTTCATGATTTTTGTAAACCTTAAATATTCTAGGAACTTACAGCGTTGTATTTGAAAATCAATAGTCGACATAAATAAATTTGTGTTCGCTTTGGTGTACGGAATTAAAGTAACGTTTTGAAAATATTAGAAAAATAATGACTGAAAAGAAAAAACCTAAAACATTTTTCACTCGAGATCTTCGTAGATAGTTGCTGGACCGTGATAAAAGAGAAATGAAAAAATGCACTTTGTATAGGTCCTGCGATAGTCAATCTACGAAATCGATGTTTAAAACATCGTGTCCTGGATACGCGTATTCCTGGAAATATAATTATTTTAAATTAAAAAAAAAAAAAATGTGTTTCGACACTGTTCCGCGGTTGACCTATATGTATAAATGCTAAAATATTTTGTCCTTTAAATAGATTATACATTATTAGCGATTGGAGAGCGAATTAGAGGGGGTGTGTACACCAACCACCAAATTTCCAGTGAAACTCGTCTCGTGATTAAAGTTTTGCCCGTCATATTACAGCGCAGTGAAGCGGAAAATCATTTTAATATTGTATAATTTTGTAAGGATCAAAGATTTATATTATTTCAACTATCTATATTGTATACGTGTCATCTGACCTTAATCTTGTTTATGGAAAATGGAAATTACTAGTCGCACATTGAAATTTCGAAATAAGGGAGTCGGAAATGTTCATGAAACGTCCTCGGCTCGTCTCATATTATATTGATTGAATAATTGCTAACTTTTCCGAATGACACTGCAACAAATTATTAATATGTTAATAAAAATAGCTATAGGTGGGTGTCATAATTTGTCTACAATTTATTTATTTTTTTTTTAATGAAAATCATTGTGTTTATGAGTAGTTAAATGTAAAACCAATACATTTTCCACAACGTTAGATTATAAAATATTTTCCCTATTTAACTTAACGGTTATTTTTATTTAATAATAGTTAAAAACATCATATACCTTTACAGACTTTTCCACGAAGACATACCCCTTGAATATCTCTGGAGACAATAAAGACATTCGAATTCTATTTTTTTTTTAAATATATATATTACTGGTAGGGACGAGGAGTACAAATATTTAAACTATACTTTAATTAAATTTTATTTTTGTAAAAAAATAACTTTACTTTATTATTTTCCGAAAAATTTTAAGGTAGCCATTCTGTAGAGTTTATTTTTCTAAACGTTTTGGTGCTTGATACATTTATATCCGATGAATAGTTTCTAACTAACAGCCGTATTAAATTCTACTAGTCCGTGTGAAAACAGATGTTGTTGCGTAACGTGATTTGGTTATTTCCTAGATAACATCGGTTTTCACGCGGATTAGTAGAATTTAATACGGCTGTTACTTAGAAACTATCCATCGGATATAAATGTTTGATGCATCAAAATGTTCAGAAAAATAAACTCTAAAGGAAGACGAAATCTTAAAGTTTTAAAATAAAGTTAAGTTAGGTAAATAATAAAATAAATTTATTTTTTTCATTTTTTTACTAAAAAAAAAATATTATTTGATTATCTTTATTATTTCCGGAGATATTCAAGGGTATATCTTCGTGGGACAGCCTGTATATATATATTTTCTACAAATGTTTTTTTGTGGTATGGTGCAGTAAATTTGTCTGCTGTAGTTGGATACTATATTCATGGACACTACCCATATATACTAATAGTAATTCATTCTCGGATCATAGGGATCATATACAAACCAAATAATGTACTCCAATAGAGTAAACTAATACTTCAAGCCGAAACTTTTCCAACTTTTTTCCAACTCATTAAAATAGAGTAGTATTAAACATATTTTCCTTTTATTTCTTAGGTATCCCAAAAATCAAACCTCCAAAAAAATGGACTTAGAGAATGAACTGTAGAGCATTTCGATAAGTGCTTTAAATAAAGTACCGCCACGGGCAGACATTTCGTATCTTTTGAGGTGGGACGTGAACAAATCCGAGAATTTTTACATCTATGAAAAACTAACGGTCCGGGCCCTTCGTTTAAATTTAAACTGATAACATTAAACTAGTCACGAATCGCGAGTAATTTACTAATTACTGAAATTTATACAAATGATTACAAATAAACAGTTATTATGTATACATGTCGTAGGCCATATGGAAAATTTGCCCTTTTGCGAAAAGACTGGTCTCATTGCAATGGGGTAGCCCGTTTACGAACTACTTATTATTTTTCCAAACGGCCTACTGTTTTCAGGCTTATAGCATACAGATTAACAGCAGTTAGGCCTTTTAAGAACTATAACTATTATATAGTTATAGCCGTTTTACTTATTTTATTTTAAGGATAATTTATTACTTGTACAAAAAAAAAAATTCAATCGAATTATTATGATATATAAACTGAACAAGTATGGTATACTTTATACATTATAGTATTAAATTTATTTTATAAACTGTATCAATAGCGAGGAAAGGTGGTGAAGTATAGATTATTTTAAAGTTTTTGATTATTATATTATTAGTTTTATAATATATTACTAACAAAAAAGAAAATATGTAAAATATTAAAAATTAAATTGAAATTTTACAGAAAATATTACATTATAATAATAAAAATGTAAAATATTTGGAATTTTACTGAAATGTCCGAAGAAAAATTTCAAAAAGTAAGAATGTCTGGAGGTAAAAATTTCCGGAGGTGAAAAAATATAATACTTATATAATTATAATTTATAAATATAAAGAATAAATTAAAAAAAATTTGAATATGTAATAATAATATTAATAAATGTACATATAATAATCGTCTTCATTTTGGTCATATTTATTTATTTATCGTATAGCATATTTGGACACGTAATGCGCAATGTAATCATTGTAGAACTAAATGTCAATAAAAGTAACCTATAAAAAAAATCAAAATCAAAAATAAAAGTAACGCGGAATAAAAATAAAAATAAAAATAATTCATATATATATATAATAATTATAATAATATCACAATGTTCAGTGAAATTACAATTATCGATTTGTATAACCTACTGTTTAGTTTAATCTTTTGCCTATAGTTTGATGTCCGAAGTAGCTATATTCAATCTAGAGCTTTTGTTCGTGAAAGTAATAAAATTAAAATGATAAAATTGACCAAAAATCAATATAAACATCGTATAATAATAAAAATTTAAATCATAATAAAACAAATATATATTATTCTACTCTACTATAAAATATTAATTAAATTTAAGGATATTAATTTCAAAAAGTTTTTATACATTTTTATTTTGTTTTGTAATTTTCCTTTGATCTATTTTGCACTGGTTATCCCTCAACTTCAATCGCATTTTTTCAATTAATTTTTTTAAACATTTGAGTGGGAATGTAAAAATAATTTGGAATATCTAAGATTCCATTCTTCAGTTTGGTTGTTAGTTATCTATCTATACCTACAGTGTTCATGCCGAACATTTTTTTTATCACACATTTTTACCTTCGGACATTTTTTCTTTGGACATTTTTACAATCAAAATATTTACTTTTTATTACGAATGGTTTTCTCGTGTTACATTTTTTTCGTCTACAACATTGCCAATTACATTTTGAGTATATTTATAACACAATGGAAAATCGGCCGGAACTGATTGCGATTAAATTCGATTTTCAACGACATAGCCGTACGCACCGTTGAGACCAGTGCTGATTATTTCCGGATTTTCCCGAAAGACCGATAAATTTTACATTCCATGTAGGATAGGAATAGTTTTTATTTCGTGTAGCTTTCGATTTCGATTATATTATACATGAGGTGTTAAAATAAGTGAGTATACACTGGGTTTATGTTATTGAGAAAGCCATCCTGGTTGTTCTCTCATCGGTGGTTCGTGCCAATGCAGAAAATCTACAGAAGTGGCGGCGTGTTACTTTTAGAACGAATTATTTTAAGACCTCCGAGCTCACCGAACTCACCTCCGAGACAGATGTAACTTTTAAAAGAGTTTACGAAATAATTTTTTAGAAGCGTTTCCAAAATGCAGATTCGGGCGCTACTATTATACGCGAAAATATAAAATTTCTCCATGTTTAGAATATTAGATAAATTCCAAAAGATATTACAACGAAACTGTAGTGTCGGTAAATAAGCGAAATTACAAATTGTTTTTCTTTCGTGCGATGAAAAACGAATACCATTCGAATTATGTGAACCACGGTATCTAAAATTGATTGACGGTTTTAACGTTAAAGAAGTTGATTGAGAAAGTTAAAAAATAAGGCTATAGTTTATTAAAATCAGGGTGCCTATAATTCAACTGTAAAAACGGTTTTGCGCGGGAAAAAACTTTCTGGGCTATAGAATTAAATAAAAAGTAAAATTTTGACTATATAAAAAGGAAAAATCGCACTGTACAACGTTGGTTATATTTTTCCAATAATAAGAAAAATAAAACAAATATATTATTATTGTTTGGCAATCGAATAGTTTTAATTTTGTTTAGACTTAAATAATTAGTTTCGTAATAGTTATGAAAAAATCTCTAAAATCGACAATCTACATTGTAAGTGAACTTCGTTTTACTGTAACGATTTGGTTTTTTTAATTAGTTCTCACCCGCACCAAACGGTTTTTCGTAAACTTTTCGTTAATTTCACAACTTCTTAATAACTACTTATAATTATGACACGGGAATATTTTTAATGTATGGTTAAGTGAATTCGATAATTCTGTGTCGATAAAATTCAATTTTTATTTTGTTGAAATTGTTGAGAAAATTACATTAAAACCCCTTAAATACGATAAGTAGCACGTCCTATTGAAAAATAAAACTATACAATTGACGCACTTGATGAACATATATTTTTCCTATTAATAATAAACAAAACTAACGAAATGGAAAAACGTGATACACTTGCGTATTATAGAATTTAGACAAATATATTTTGATGTCAGATATTATTATTTTATTTTCTTTTTATAAAAGATAAAAAAAAAACTATTATCATTTATATTCAGTGACACCTACTGTTACTTTAAATACACTTTAAATCATTGAAATTTTCGATTAAAATTAACGTGTTAAGTATATCATTCGGTTGGTATGCTGCAGAAGATAACTCAGATGTTTCGAGTAATTTAAAACCGTCCATCGCCGTACAAAAGCGAATATAAAAACGAACAAACTCGAGCAGATATAGAACCCCAGGAAATATGTGAAAAGTTTTCACAAAGCTCAAAGGTAGGTACAAAACGTCGTAATATATATGTTACGAGAAAATATAGTGATCTCGCACGTAATGGCTGATGAAAACAATGGTATATTGTATAGATATATTCAGGCGATTGAAGTCGTTAAAAAAAAAAAAGAAAAAAGTGGTATTTAGACCGAAAAGTTAGACAAAGCTTCATTTTTTCTAATGACGGATTTGAATTTCGAAAACGGATTTGGATTTATTAACAAGTATACCTACTAAGTTTTGATGGGGGTGAATTTAAATATAACGGAACTTGTAGGCGTTATATAATGCAGGAAACTACCATAGTTTTACCCGTCAATATCACAGCTAAAGAAAATAATCTATATTTAAAATCACCTCCATCGTACCTTAGTAAACTTGTTGATCAATCAAAATCATATTCATTATTAAAATCCATTGAAACCAATCCCTATATTTTTGTCCGGATTTTTGGTCAAAATCGACATATTCATCATTTCGTCCATAAAAAGTAACTGTATCCCTTGCTCTTTAACGGGCATCTGACAGACGACAGGAAATTAGTGGGAAAGTCTCATCGTTAAGGCAGTCAATAAAATATGAAAAATATATTTGCGTTCAAATTTTACAAAATCGGAAACAATGTTGAAAACCAATTCCGATCGCCTTAATTAAGTATTGTGTTCTTAACGTCAAATAATATTGGATAATGATTGTCCGAGTATCAACTCGTCTCTTTTTACCAGCAAAGACACTGCGGATATTATCGAAAAAATGACGTAACCTCGTTAGAGATAATAACATCCGGCCGTATGGGGGAGAATCTGTGATCATCAGCAGTTTACCTTCGACGTCGTCATCGCATCGAACGGAGGGAGAGAATAAAAAAAAATAGATAAAATGTCAAACCGGTATAATAATATTTCCTATTATACTATTGTGTATAGTATTATCTGATTATCTGCAGTGTTGTGCAGACGACCGTAGTCATAACTTCACTAACGGCTAGCTAGTTTATTTTGTATATATATAAAAAAAATCTCAACTTTTTTTTCTTCCTCGTGTTTTTGGTTTTATTTTTTTGCGGGTCGACACATTATTATTATTATATTTTCGTGGTTTTTCTGACGAAATTAATGATGCACGATTTACTCTCGAAAATTGACAAAACAAAATTTAAAACTCATACTATAGATAGCAACTATATAAAATTATATTATAGCAATGATAGCAAAACGTGATAAATATTTTTTATTTTTTATTACTCACCTAATGAAGACACCCATCTCACCGAAAAAAAAAAAAAATAATAAAATATTTACACACTTCCCCCTTCTCACTAGGCAATGGTTTATCGTTGCTCACAGGTCTACATTAAATTACCTATAATAGTGGCTGTACTCGTCCCCATTACCTTAGGCCAGCTTTTTGTTATGTTAGACTTTATTGTTATCAATATTTATCATATTTCGTAAAAGAACAAAAAATGATTTTTGGATATCATAACGTCATTATTATTATATTATTATCTCCTACATGGGCTCCACGAAGATGTTACACTACCGGAAATATTTTAGGAGTTGGAATAGTAAATGTTAATCTTTTCAATTTTAATTAATTTGGCGCTACTGGTTCCGAAAATCGAGATGAATAAACATTGAAATAAATCATTAGCGCGGCTGTATGGTCTGTAGATAATATATCTACAGCCACGATCACTAAGCGTACATAATGCGTATCCAATTTAAAACAAAAACAAAACGTTTGTAATTAATCTATAGTAGTAATAAACTTTAAACATACTCTTATATAGTTCTACATGTTCTGTATTTACTAATTAGGTTATCACTACTTCTTTACATACTTTTTAATTTCGAAGCGTGTGTTATTTCATATAAATTTAGTTCCAGCGCTAAACTCTACTCGTTTCAACCTTTTACGGCGTTTGCTCGACACGGGGTTTTTATACATTCAAAAACGCTCAGCGTTGTGACATCCTCCACGAATGATGCATAATTACAATATTACATTGTCCCGAAATCACATATGTTATGACGTGAAAACAAAACCTTATTAATTTTAGTACTGCAATTAAGTTAACACTCATGTATCATGTTTATATCGTATAATTATAGCTATTGTATTCTATTGAATTTTGCTTGTTTATACAAATACCTACTATATTATAAAAGAAGTAATTACGATTTATACTAACGGCTACTACATCGTATAGGCTCGTCACGAAAACATTATGTTTTTGAAACCTATCAAACACACACGCAACAGTGAATTAATATTATTATTATTTCCATCCACTGCAGTTTGAAGTAACAAAACCGCAGCGGTATTATGTTCGTTTAATTCACGGGAAGGTTTTTTTTTTTTGTCTTCAGAACATAACTGGCACGGGAGTTTACCTTATTCTTACTATTTCATGTATCAATAACTATACATATTCATACTTATACTTATCGGCTTTTAAAAAGTATTCTTAAAAAGTGTACATATTAATGTACTTGGCGCCGCCATGGGTAAGCGCTGCTACTGTTGATGGGTGATACGATAAAGGATATATTACAGGGTAATAATTTAGTTTGTGCATCAAAAGCCATAAGAAATCATTGTGAAAACAAAATTTTGATCGCTTAACCTATATAAGGATAGATAACTTCGATGTTTTTCCTTTGTTGCACTGAGGTAATTCGGAAATAAACAAAAACAAATCTGATGCGTCGCCATTACTCAATCATTTGTAATCGTTTTTTTTTTAAATTTTTAAAACGACTGTTGGGTGTCTAAAACATTATTATTGGTCAAATAGATAGTACCGCCTGCAGCTTTAACTATGGTACGTACCGCGTGAATAAAATATGAGCGGTTTTATTAAGTGGCGTATTTAAGAGGAAGTTAGGAAAACTATATTTAAAAGAAAAATAACCGAACCACTATAATATGGAAGAGATTAAATAATAATAATACAAATATTTTATTTATAGAACAAAAAATCAGTACCTACCTAAATAGTAAACAATAACTATGTAACAATAACTAATAGTAATTATATCTAGTTTATTGATTTCAATAATAACTCTAGGCAGGCCGAATTATACATTACTCAAAATAGTTTTTTTTTTTTTTATCTTTTTTTTAGTGATGCGTTTTTACTGACTATAAAAGTGCTTTCCGAAAAAAAATATAGTTGATTTTTTTAATCAATGTATATATATGCAATAAACGGAGATTTAAATATACATCTAAGTAACAAAATATGATATTCAATAAAACAAGGTGATGACATTATTATTATTAGATTTCTGACCGGGCTAATAGTGATGACAGATATTAGTTTTAAAATCAACTTCCATTTCTCGGAACGTAATATCATATTTTTGGGATCAACATATTAAACGAGTTCCAACGAGGAGATCAATTTAATAATAGTATTGAGTAGTGAGATATAAGTATAAAGGCAAGTATAACATTAAAGTACACACCTACACAAAACGATATTAGAAAGTGGAGTTTTCCCGGTGTTAAATTCTCCGAAAACAAACTAAGGAAAAATATCAATAGTTTGTGTATTTAAAAAAAAAACTTATATTTGAACTTTATACAAAGTTTCGCTTTGAAAGTGGTTCTGCAATTTGGTGTAATAATTCGTGTTCGACCAAATTAAAATGAGTAATCGCAGTACACCGGGAAGTATCGTTTAAATGTATAAATCTTTTAATATTTATTAATTTTATTCCTTTCGTTTTTTCAGAATATTGAAGGGATTAGATACGTGCATGTCGCATTTTAACGAAATTAAAGAACAAATTATCGATTCAAAAATACTTTATCAATCATATTTTCATATACATTTAAAAATAGTCCCGGTGTTCATCATATAATATATATTCGCTACTTCTTGATGAAATTCTAGTGACCAAATGAGCTCAAATTCAAGGAACATAGTTTTTTTTTTTTTTAGTGTGGATTGAAGTGGTAAAATTCGGGTTAGATACCAATATAAATTTAACGGTGAACTTTCGAAAAGATGTAATTTTTTAGCATTGAACACGCCTATAAACGCTCTCAAATGAAGCTATGGGGACAAAAGTTTGTAAGTGTCAGTGTGAAAAATGTGCATTTTGGGAGTTTTAACTTTAAACCACGCCATCTCTATTTGTGTACTCAAGTTTCTTCAATATTTCGGAATTAAGTCTTGTCGTTATAATATAAAGGGTGATGTTTTTATCATGAACCAGCAATGATCTCTGAGGATTTTAAGCAAATTTAATTCATGTTTTTTTTTTCTAATCATTATGGAATCGTTTAAGCTTTATTTTAAAACCATTTTTAATTGTTTACCCCTACTCCATGTACCTTAAATAAGTTCAAACATTTGATTTTAAAATAGGAAATCTCCCTTTCGTATACACATTTGAATAGAGGATATTTTTCTAGAAATTTTGATATGTATCACATTGTATTATCAGATTTACCGTTTATGAGTTATAACAGTTTAAAGTTTAGACCAGAGGAGTAGGGAAGAGTAATAACATGCCTATCTATGACCCTTTTCTACTCCTTCGGTCTAAACTTTATATTGTTATAGAAGTATTGACATATTTAATTTCCTTCAACCCTTTGACGAAAGATATTTCACTTTTAAGTTTGCCATTTTGTGGATTAAGGGATAATAGTGGAGAGTAATAGTGAAGATAATAGTGGAGACACTACTCAAGAGCCACCACAATAATCATGTCCCACAACTTTGTTACCATCCACAAAAAAAAAACCCAATACTATCAGAGACGATGAATGACTTATCTTGTCAAGAATTTATCACTCTCCAGTGCCGGAGCTAATGGCTATTTTTGTAAGAATAATAGATTATTTTAAGTTCTCAATAACACACAATTTTTGCGTGAAATGTTCATAGCGGTAAAAACTATTCGTTAATACGTGTATACACTCAGTGGCAGATTTACCAGATTGACTCAGATAACGATATAATTTCAATAAAATATCGTCCAAAAAAAAGGCGTCTATTAATAGAGATATCTTTTAAATATGTATGATTTTTTAGGGCCCCTCCCAGAAAAATGTTAAAAATCCGCTACTGTATACACTGCATAGTGTAATGTTTCGTTTTACTGTATAATATAATAATATACACTATACTGTATAGAGTATTGTAAAAGGACTTCAGTATCATTATTTACGAGGCCTCGGGGCGTGAGACTTGAGCTATATACACTCGGATGTGGGGTACATGGAGACGGTACCACGCACGATTGTGTGACTGTGCCATGATTTTTATTTCTTTTTTTTTTCACACGGTGAGATGGGATAGTACGCGGAAAACTTATATTTCCTCGAGGCTGTATTATATTATCTTCTACCACCCACGAGTAGTGGAGTAAAAATAAAAAGATAACTTAACACTATATACCATTATACTGTATAATATATACAGTCGAATTGTGATATATATTTTCGTACAAGTGTTTAAAAAAGTGCAGTCGCTGTTCCGCCGCGAATGCATTTTATAAAATATTTATAAACTCCGGCGGGTTTCTCGTTATTTTAATACGCCGCTGGTGCATTTCAGTTTAGATACCGCAAAAAATGTAGGAATGTATTGGTTTTAAAACGATTTTGTTATGCCTGCCATGTAATAGCTTAAAATTATCGAGTTTTTTCAAGGTTTTATTTAGTTTTATGCGGAAAAAATCGTTTTGAATCAATAAAAATGCTCGAAAAAAAAAACAAATAGTACGTAATACGCAAATAAATATATTCTCTGTACTATTCTAATATTTCTAAAATTTTAATTACTGTCCAATTATTTCTTTACAGCCAACACCTTTTAAGTTGCATACACTCTTTTTTAGATTATTTACGACCCCCAATGCATTTATCATTCTAAAGCAATCCCCTAAAACGTTTGTTTCCTCGTGTTATGTTACGGTCTTTTAGATTCTATGTGGAAACAGGTATGTATTTTTTAATTATAAACGTGTACAAGATACCACATACGGGCTTTCCCTCGAGTTCATTCACAAATCAAAGGAAACCAGCATGACGTACTTAATGTGGTTAGCAAAATGAATTACTTAATACTGTTTTCATCATTATGCAGTCGTTCGTTTATTCGTTAATATTTTTACATCTATCCACGCCTCGTATAGAAACTTATTCTTTTTTATTTTAAATTATAATAATTGTTCAACATAGGTGTAATATTGTATTCATGTCGTATGCGTAGTTGATTCAAGTCTACTGAAAGTTGTTGCTGATTTTCTCCGAGATGTATCGACGTGACCTCTGCAACTCGTGCAACTACTATAATAATAATAAAAAAAAAAAATTCTTCGATTGACCTATTTTTCCCTGTGTAAAACAATTCCACAAAAGCAGGAAGATATTATACCGTTCAAAAAAAAAAAAAAATAAATAAAAATATGCCATTTCTAAATAAAACGGTATTCAGATATACTTAATAGTTTTAATTAGTAAATGAGCGAAACCGTAAATTCAAGTATCTTATACTTAATATTATTTAAATAGAAAAAATGATTTCTAATATAATGCTGAGAGCACAGAAAGGTTGATAATAATTTTTGAACGCAACCATCAAGACGTCCGCTTGTTTTTTCTTTCCACTAAGTACCTACTTTGACTTACGGCGATGTTTTCCACGCAACTTCTTCATCTGCAGAGAATTGCCAGGGATGACAAACGAATCGCAATATACTGTAAGAAAAACAGACTTGTGGCTTTCTCCTAATGCGTTCGGCTTTATCCGGTGCGGACTTTCAAAGTTGGTATACCTACTTAAGTGTTATCGCGATGTCAACCATATAGTAGATATTATAGTAAGACAGTTGTCGCAAAAGAAAAAAAAAACAATACGAAAGAAAAAAATACGGTCAACGTAAAATATGTTTTATAATAACGTGCATAAAATTATCAAAGAATATTTGATCTCCTTTAATGTACTCCGACTTGTGAGGTACCCTTAAACTTTGATGAAACGGAATTTATTATCGTCTGTTTTTCTTCTTTATTCATAAGACAAATGAAATATAATATAGTTTAATTGATTTAATTATTTTCAAACACAATACTCAGTACGAAATAAAATAATACCTTGTCCGCATCAAATTCTAGGGTAATTTATTATTACTATCGTAATAGTTGAAAAAAGGCTACCGTGATAGTTATATTATATATCTGTCGATGTGTGGACAGGTAAACTATCACATTATCGTGAAAGCAACTAACATTATCTAATATACGATAATTTACTATCGTGAGACTGTGAGAGTGATAATAACTATATTACTAAAGAAACACGTTATACTGTATCGTTCTATTTGGGTCGCACTTTCACAGACGTTTTTATTGAAATTCACTCTACTATATTATATCATCGTAATAGTTATGGTGTTTTTGCGATATCGGTATCAAAATCAACTGTTACGATAATTAATATTACCGTGTAAATACGACTAAACATGTTTAGAATTTTAGAATGAGGTAGCGATTCCCAAACAACGAAGGCATGAAGAAAAGATCAATTCTTATAAATTCAATTTCTAGCAAAATATTGATACTAATTGTAGAGTCCTAGCATAATGTGCCGACACCAACTTGACGGACATTTAATTTTGTTTTGTTTTTAGACTGTTAGACTTTTAGGATACTGGAACTTTCAAACTACATAAAAGATAAATTATTAACCCGAAATAACCATAAAGGTTCGCATATATATTAATACCATTCACGACTTCGTATTTGTGTGAACCAGAATCTTTAGCAATAACCAAATTTTGGTCAAAACTTGACGTGGGAAAAGAAATGTGTTCAGCAGTTTACAACTTTGAACAATTTGATGTAATAAAAAGCACCCGAATGATGTAAAGAAGAACGGTTGTTACGATTTGAAAAATTTTCCCTTGATCCTCGCAATTAATAAACACTCGTGAGATACCATCGCAAATTCATTAACATGATATTACAAATTGTATAAGGATAATGGATCAGTATATTATATCTCGAATTGATTATTTTATACAATTTTGATATATTTCTATTCTCGAAAAAAAAAATATACGATGTGTGGTAAAATGTGTACTATTATTATTATTGTTATTATTATTAACGTATGCTATTGCTGAAACGCTCCTTATTAATTATTGTTAACATTGAGATTTTCTGCCCGTGGAAATTTGTCCTTTTGTTCTACTCCTTAAACACGCCACTATTATCTCTATCAATATTGTTTTTGCTAGATGGGTAACAACGTCTAGTATGTAGACAAAAAAATGTTAGGAAGCATTTACGCCACCAATAAGAAGGTTTAAATTACTGTTAGTTATTTTTGGCCCATGAAAACCATTTAAATTTATTTTATTTATTTGTACGTGTTGTACGACCATGAGAACCAAAAAACGAAAGGTGGAAAATGGAATGTTTATGAGTCCAAAATAATTTAAAGTATGAACGTTATGACATATTTGGACTCTATTGACAAATAGTTCGATAAAAGTACGAGTATATACCTAAAGCCGGGAGGGAAAATTGCCAACTTTTAAGGTACTCATACAGCCGTATGAAACATTTGGAAGGTTAATAATAACCACGGAAAAAACGTTTCCTGAGAAAAAATAACACGTCATCTTAGTAGAAAAGAAAAAAAAAACATAGCAACTTATAGCCTTTACTGCTTGTTCAACTCAAGGAATCTTTAAAACTACAAAAACATACGAAATAAAAAGCCTTTCAAACTGATTTAAAAAAAATATATATATATATACGCCGGCGATAATTAGCAGTCTGAGTGCTTATTTTGTTCCGATTAGTATAATAATACGGCGTATATCCGTATTCATAGGTACCTATATTAATTTTAATTAAAACTGCATTTCCGATATAGATTATATGTCATATTGTTACCATATATAAATTCGTATGATTGTACGAAACTCGGTAGATTTTCAATTTATAAATTATTATCACAATAATAATCCTCTTGGGAAACCTTAGGGAGTCGGCTAAATATTACTGCAGTTATAATTATAATATATTATTCTCAGTTTTGATACAGGTACTATTCCTATTATACTATTCCTTATTTGAAAATAACACATTGAGTAGACTATATATTCGGAGTCTGTAGGCTAGGCAAATTTATGGATATTGTTAACTCGGTTAAGTTAATTGGAAAAAAGTTAACGAGTTTACTAATTAACTAAGTCCGATTAAATATTAATTTTAAAATTGAACCAAATAACAAACTTACATTTTTTTTATTATTATCTGTTTTATTATAAATAGGTTATTGCCATATAATTTAAATGGAAATTATTAAACCAATAATAATCTGTGATATTTTTAAAAATAAGGACAATTAATGTTAATTTACAAAATTCATAGTTTATATCGGGAATTCATTAATTTTATATTGTGTTAACATTTAAAGATATTGAATTTTATCTTAAGCCTGCATATTATTATGTAATTCGGTGTGATACATTAAATAGGTGCATCCGGTCGTAGTTCCATTTTTGCAATATTAAAATATTATTCTGGGTATAATATCTATTTGATAAATCCACCAGTATTTAAATAAATACTGCAATCTTGACATATTATATCCGTATATAATTGAATCCCACGACAACACAGTTTTCGATTTACAGACATATTATTTTATGCAAATCAATATAACAAATTCGGCTTTATGAGCTCTCGTTTAATTATTATACTTACTTACTTACTTACTTACGTATGTGTTATAAAACATATTATAATATCAAGTTTGTCGTGGGAAGCGGTGAATTCTCATATATTATTTTATATTTCCGTGGGGTATATTTTTAACGGTTTCAAGCGCATGCCGAATGGGTTATGTAACCGAGTACCTGCAGTTTTGAAAACTCCGAGAAAACCCATCGTATTATCTTTCCTGCCGATCTTTGCGAAATTCTCGACCCTGACCCGATGTGCAGCGTCATGATCCTTCTCGAACCTTCCCCCCCCCCCCCAAAAAAAACACCCGAAAAAGGTATCCACATTAATACAGATATATATATATATATATATATATATATATACATGTATAGTTGTTCAACAAGGATTTACATGTGCACATTATGAACGAAAAAAAAAAAAAATTAAAAACTTGGCTCTCTGTGTTTGCCCCATAACTCGCCGTTTTCCCTTTTGTTCCCGTATTACTGTTTTTTTCATCCGTGACACCAATAAGGTGATCCATAAATCGATAAAAATTATTTGATTTTCGTTCCGAAAACCATATGCGAGCCACCCTTTAGAATATATAGAGGGTGAATTTTCGAAATCCGGCTTTGAGGTGCACACACCGTAGTGAAACCCAATCATCCATTTTTGTGCGTATATTTTCAGATCTTTTTGTGTAACAGATTCGGCATTGGATCTGATATTTTTTATTTATTAATTTAGAAAATTGCATAACGCGTTATTGTTCCTTCTAAGCAAAAAAAAAAAAAAAAATTCGTGTTTAAATTTAGATAAGGTGATTCATTTTATTTCTCTTGTGAAACTGGTTTAGATTGTTAAATGTTTCTACCGAAGCTTATTATTGTTCGGTAGGAAACAATTCATATTTATTTTAAATTCTCAGTATAATAAGGAAGGTATTGGTTTACCAAAGATGTTTTTTTTTTCTAGGGATAAGTTTTATGATTCATAACGTGATTTTTCCATACCACATTTCAAAAGATACAGAATTTCTGCCTGATTATTTGGAAAATTTATCAAAATGTTCAGTAGCTCATTCCATACAAATTCCTTAACTCTTCATTTTTCGTTATTTTTGGATTACGTTGGCAATAAAGAAAAAGCCACGACTACTGCACTCAGAATCGTTTTCCGTCCTTCACTATCGTTAGTCGTTTCATGTACCTACAATATATTCACTAAATTAACTATTATACCCTCCATTCCTAACTAGTCACATATAGTAATGTCTACTAATGTGCAGTTCTACTATGATGTGCGCAAATTTTTAAACTTTTAAACTTTTCTACTTGAAATCTCAAGTTCTAATAATAAAGTGACAAGATAGTTTTTTTGTAGCATTTTGAATCTAGTTGGTGTATTGATGAGGTCACTTTACTTTCAAGTAGTTTTCATTGTAATAAGAAACACCCGGGAAAATGTATATAAAAAGTTGAACATACTGCACACGTAGTTGGGCTACTGTTGTAAGTCAGAAATTAGGAAGGTAGAGGAAAATGTTTATGTAGGTATCGGTACGCAACGATTAAAAACTGTTAACGAAAAACGATTCTGAGCGGAGTTCAGTTAAATGTGTTGCTTTGTCAACAATATATATGTCATATTATGGTAAAATAATTAAATATGCATTATATATTTTTTTCTTTAGTATTATATTTGTTTAATACTGTACCGATTTTCTCGTTTTTCCGACGTTTTTTTCTCAGTTTTTCTACTAGTAGAAAATTTGTCCGCAGAAAAAAAAATAAATATTATTGTAAAACGAATACATTCCTCATTCCGTTAATAATTAAACAATTTCATTATTTTCAATTTTTTTTTTTGGAATTTATTCAAAAAAAATCGTAGTTACTAAAAAATATGTTACTTAAAATATGCCTTTCCCTGGGACCACTTTATAAATATTTTGACTTTAAAACCGACAGGTATGATGTGATATGTAATTATGTAACAATTTTGTAACCGCAAATAAATTTTATTTTTAAGCGCCTTACAACTCTAGAAAATCGATTTTTTACTAATGGTGCCGGGGTAACGTTACTCCGGCACCATTATCACTTATAAATAATTATAATTGTAACAATTTGTAATAGTAATAAACCCTCGTTGCCGAATTTCAATGTTCTGAACCTCGGGGTTTTGTCTTAATACGTCATTTAGTCCGTCGGTCAATATTTAACGAATAGTCTAATATTATAACTATTTATAAATGTATATACTGCCCTTATACTACTGTACATCGATGTGTTCGTATTATTGATTTGAAATGCAACAACTCATACAATTTATTAATTACTTATTAGTTATAACTAAACAAAATTTGTGGTGCCAAGATATTTAATTAATAAATACATTACTGTTCTCATAAATTATTAGGTTTAAAACCCCGTCATTTTTTTGACTACTTTTTTTTTAATACTTATATATACTTTATATAGATATATATATAGATATACTTTATTAGTTTTCGTGATTTTGTTTTCTATTCGGTACTCGAAAATTAGTTATTTAAATAAACCAAGAAAATAATTGATTTTTTATTATTTTCATCATTATTTGCGAGTAAAAAAGTCCATTTACTTTATATTTTAGCTTTTGACTAATACCTTTAAATTAACTTAAATTTAAACAAACCTAATTTTTTAAAATTACATTCGTTGTATATAAAAGTAATTTTAAACTGTACATACACGGTACACCACAATAATAAGTTAATTTGACAAAAAATAACTTTCAAAACAAAAATTAAAAATATACTTTTGTAACGTATTTTACTAGTTAAATTTGTTTCAATTGACTTTTAACTGAGTTAATATTATTATTCACTAACTTCTTCAGTCTTTGCAGATAAAGAAATAAAATATTAGGTTTCACTAACGTAACATTTTTAAAGGTTTACCATTATTAACTGACTCTTTTCCATAAAAGATAGTTTAGTACGTACATTTACAATGCTTGATGCAGGACAAACAATTGAAAGTTAATATAATTGTTTTTATTTTTTTTCACAAATTATTTTTTTTTTGTCTAAATTAAAATATTTTTTTTTTTTTTTGGTATGAATTTATATAATGGACGCACACGCGTACCTTTAAACTATTATATAATATACTCCTATTGTTTCTAATTTACACAGTAAGGTGATCTTCCTTTTTTATATAAAACGTTGCTTTTATTCGAATTGTACATTTATGAATACCTACAACAATGCCACGATGTTTTAGATTCTGAGCGAGGATTGAATCGGTTTTATTATTATGTGTGTATATTTTAATTTTTAATTTTTTCCGCCTGTAAAAAACTTTTCCTCTAGATCTTATTCCAATTAAAAAATTTTTAAATGTCCATTACATTCTGCATGTTTGTTATTTGTTAATAACTATTTTATTTGTACTATAGGCATTTGAAATTATCGAGGTTTTAAAGTTTTATTTGGTTATTAAAATTGATAAAATTATTCGGCCTAACAGTAATACATACAAATTCAACACGAGGTCAATTATAAGTTGTATACAGTGTTAAAAAAAATTGTGGGTAATGTAGAAGTTTTTTTATATGCATTTTATAATCAAATTTTGATGTCATTTGAAAACATATATTATTAAACTTCGCTCAGAACCATTTGTAGGTGGCAATAGTTTATCCTTGCGTACAGAAATAAATAATTGTATATATCTTATCTTCTCAACTTTCCATCTACTTCTGTGGTGGATAATATTACTAAATAATAATATATTATGTGAAACTAATCTCTGACGTTATTTCCGAATAAATTCAACCACGTTACTTAAGAATGGTTGTATGTATAATTATAATGATGCAACTTTTTAACCTCTCAAAGTTTTGTTATTAATATAGGAAAGTAGAGCGAATATTTTAATTTATACATTTTTCATTAAAAATATTATAACGTGGTAAATTATATCGTTTTTTTTGTCGTACATCAGTGATTGTTAAGGTACGAAATATATTTATTTTGTTGTAGTATTTCAAATAATATTTTAAAAGTAAATAGTAATATGTTAATTTCTACTTCCTTAACATGTTATACCAAAACCAAAAAAACTGGGCATTTTTTGAATTACGGGTTGGTCACATTTGAACAGTTGTGATGGTTATAGGTTATACAGCTAGGATAATTTAGTTTATCTATAACACGCAATGGCAGATAATAGAAAACGAAAAACGATTCTGAGTGGAGTAATGCATTTTTGGAGTTTAGTGGAGTTTTACAAAGATTTTTATTTTATTTTTTTATATATCTGTATGCAACTTTTCTACCAGAAATCTTGCTCCGATTTTTAAGTGTATCATTATTATCATTATTTCTGAAAATAAATCGGACCCGGGAGGTTCCTCTAAGGGGATAATTTGTCGATTTTTCCAGGAGTTTTCTCATTAAATGTGAAAAACCAAAGTTAATAATCTCTCTACATCTCACCCCTCCAATTATAACACTTTTGACTAGTTTATAAATACAATTTTGGGGGGACGGCGAACAGCCATTTGTATATTAAGCCGACGATTTCCTGTTATATAACAATTACTGTATCCGGTCAATTTTGTTTATTATTTCCAGCACCAATTAAATGAACTCGTCATGATCGTTATTGTACGTTCAAAAGTTGTTAAAGTTAAACATTTTTTTCTCGCCGAAATGTCCAGGTCGAAACGTCCGTAGTCCGAGTTAAGATGTAATATACAATTTTCAACAAAGCCTCGATCAATTCTCAAACAGCACTATGATGTTATATTATATTTTATATAACCTTATATAAGGTCAGAAATATGCGAATTTTGTTTTTACTCGAAGTTTGTGAAATAACTTTGAAAACAAAATAAATAGTAATTATTTATCGAATATTTAACATAATGTATACTGGTGGATTCGGAAACGGTCATTGAAATCGCATTTATTCAAGTTTTTTCTTCGTCTTAATCACGACGGGAAAACATCATGTTCTTATTGTATTATTCTGTGTATTGGGTTGCGCAATAAAACGCATAGTTTGAATTTTATGAAACTCTCAAACTGAAGTTGTTTCTGCAGTCTCGCGATCGTATATTATATAATATTAGCACTGAGTGATCGTGACGAACAATTAAACTAAGAGATCAAAAAACCGACGACGACGTATAAATATAAGTATAACCTAACCTAAGTATAATTCATCGGTTTTTATGAGTTGAACATTATATTAAAGACAAAAACACGAACAATGCAATGATAGTTAACCGAACAATAAATCACTCAAAGTCTGTTTAAAACTATATATATCCAAATGTATATTAAATTTGATGTAAAATATTCGTTAAAACGAGCGTATTTGTAACTTGTAGTCTTGTTTTGTTTTGTGTAAATTAAAATGTAAATTTAATAATGTCGGAAAACGTTCAATGGAAACTCAAAGAATTAATTAAAATTAATATTTCGTGTCCGAGTAAATAAAACATCAATGAAATACAAAAACAAACGCAAACGAGCATTATTAATATTAATTTAATTTTTAAATGACTAACTGTACTTTTATTAATGAATATTTTCGAATTACTAATCTATAGCAACCCGATAATTATTAATTATGCTTCACTAAATAGCTGGTGGCACTGTTCATAAAATATTTCTGTACCGGAGAATAATCAACGAGAACCTACCTATTATTAAAAAGTCTCAATGTATATAGGCATTAATAATTTGAAGAGAAATTTAATTATTGCAATTTTGCATTCGTTTTTGAAGATCTCGCGTAATCAATGTAGTTAACTTTTTTTCACCTCAATTTATTTTCGCTTTTTATTTATTTTTTTTTTATTCTAAACTACCATAATATATAATGTGTAAGGTTCTAAGAGGAAGCGCTGTGTTGTTTTATATATAACGTGATGGATTGTTATTCTGCCCGTGTCAGAAGAAAGTACATCGGTGATTACGTTTTTCTTGAAAAACATTTTTGTTTGCTCTGCCTCTTTATATTTTAATTTATTATTTACGCGTTTATTTTCCATGACAACTATATTTTACTTTAGTGCAATCATGAAATGCATTATCAGAGATAAAGTTACATGCCACTTCACAGTATTTTTATGTTTTTGAAAAATAAATGTCTACGCTTTGTCATAAAATTATTATAATCATCATTTAGAGATTAACACAAAACCGATTCAGCAAGTGTGCCTATCAATAATATCGCATTAAAAATTATCAAATACAAAATAATGTTCTTTTTTAATTTATTATAAATTACCCTTCTGAAAACATCGTCTATTATATCTTCAGAATTAATTTTAATGTCCTCATGAACGGCCGACATAGTTAATTTATATGACCTATATTTAAAACGTTTAAAATTGTTAGTTTTGTTAATTTAAAATGTTGATCAAAAATTTTAATGTCAACTTACTTCATTTCTATAGGCACAAATTTCTTTTAGCCATTACTCTGTTGCGGCTTTTATCAAATATTATATCTTAGATATTTTTTCTTCAAAACCCATCTTTCGTAGGTTAATGTGCATTTACATAATACGATAACATTACAATGATTGGGGTTTATCAAAATTAATATAGAAGTATAGAATATATGTGGGAGTTAACTATACGCACATATCAATGATCTAATTTTTTTTTTTCGTGGTGGATACTAAATTGATAAATTTACGTGAAAATCAAACGCTACTCACTACACTATTTATTCGGTTTGAGGAAATAAAATATTGTTTACTGAAATCACTTGATATACTGCATACTGTAAAATACCGTAAAAAAACTTGATGTTTCCTGTTTATCCTAAATCTTTATAATAATATTTTTAATTTAGACGTATATTTCATGCATCGTTTATTTGTATTACGATTGTGATATATATTATATTTTATACGTCTGAGCAAAAGTTCGATACCATTATAATGAATATATTATAACGCAATAAAGGTAATGAGACGCGCGTGTGTGGCGTGCGATTCGGGATAAATAATTATATATTATTTAGTAATCACCAAAATATAGCGAAATATTCAATATTACGTTGTGTGACGTTATTTTAGACGTAATCTATACCTATACAGGGTGATTTATATTTGAACCAGTTATTTTATTGAAGGATTTCAAGCGAATTCGATTTCCGTTTTTATCATTATTGCGCAATCGTTAAAGTTTTATTTTATTTATTTTTCAAAATTACGGACGCCAATTACGAGTTTGTTGAAACACATATTACATAATCACAGTAAAAGACAAAATAACAATGATCAAAAATAGTGTAAATAAGAGGGTCGTAGTTAATTGAACAAGGGAAGCGCATCATAGAGGGATTAAGAAACAAGCTGCTCCACAGTTTTATATTTGTAATATTTTTTGTCATCATTATTTTTGGGGATAAAGCAACTAACTACTTTTAATTTTTAAGTGGCAACCTATTTATGGACTTCTTAATATAGGTTGTCACTTGAAGTAAAACACCAGCAAATCGCTGGTCGTAATAAAGCAAGCACCCTGTACAAATACAGTGACGCGCTGAATTGTACAATGGAAATTCTATATTCATACCATTATAAATAGTTCAATTATAATGATTACATTTTGGGATGAAAACTTATTTCATAATGTAACTTCCCCGCGACTAAGTAGAAATATTGATTCTAAGTTCGGAATGTTAAAGTAGGTATAGGTACTATTGTACTAAAACTATATTATATGAATGAAACTCAGGGCCGGGAATAATAACTCATATTGTTTTGTATTTATATACAGATAACGACGAAAGATTTGTCTAAACTAGATATAAAAGATAATTTTTAGGTTATAATGTGTGTATCACTTATAAAATACATTTTTATTTTTTATTTTCGGGTGTGAAAAATTAAATTGTTTAATAAAAAGAAATATATTTAATTCAATTAATTAAACCCAGATGATGGCTGTGATATAATATTCATAATCAATAAATTATTATAGATCAGATATTGTTACTTTATAATGTTAATAGAAATAAGCAATCTGCTTCAACCTGTGAATGTTTCCTTGAACATTTAAAAAAATGCATTAAATACAAATTTTCGGGCTAGGCATATTTCGGGTAGGTATTTATTTCAACTTAGGAATAAATTAAACTTTTTTTCAAGGAGAAGGCAGAAATTGTGCATACGGTATAAGTTATTCATAAGTTATTAAATAAACGATGGCAGCAGTGAGTGAAGTATGGTGCAAAACAAACTCCTTCCTCCTGAGAAAATAAAAAAATTACCTCCTTAAAGTACCTCCTCAGGCAGATCTCCTTTCAGAAAAAGTGTCATCATTGAAAATCAGAACCAAATTGCTAGTAGAAAAGTTGTCAACAAAAACAAAAAATAAACATCACTGTAAAACTAATACATTCCTCGCTCCACCCAGAATCTAAAAACAAAACAATGAAAGAAAATTGTTCATATTAAATTAAATTTTTTAATTTAATTGCTAGTACTTAATAAGTATAGTAAATTTGTTTGTACATTCAGTTTTAGACACACTATTTTATGTGACAATTGTTTTGTCTCAGGACCTCGTTTGCTTATTATTTTAATCTTCCGGACTCCAATTACTTGCTGAAGAGATTATCTTTTAGATAATTTTATCTAAATAATTTCAACACTACTATATATGCATAATGTTTGTCAACTACGGATTAATATAAAATTTCGCCGGATCGATAGTTAAAAAAATTGTTTAAAAACCTAAATTTTTGAATATTATGTACGAGCAAAGTTGATGTTTCTGTATTAATTTAATATAATCGTAGCTATTTTATTAAAAAATAAAAACAAAACAAATTTAAAAAAATCCATAAGCAAACAAATTCTCTTAAATTTTTAGATTTACTTAAAATACAAGTATAGTTTTTAATAAATAAAATAATTTGTGCATAATATATCGTTAAAAAGTGTAGGAAGTTAATTAGTTTTTATTCATTTTTAGTCTCCGCGTTATTCAAGAAAAATAATTTTTGGTTAATGCGTTTAAAACCCCCACAACTTCTATATACTTTCCATCATCATTTTTGGACAGGTATAATTGAATACAGCAAATACTCAAAAACCCTATTATCCGAAATGTCTTCAATTCAATGACTTCGATAAAAAAAAAATAATAATAGTAATCACGTAAAAATTATCAAGCACATGTCAAAGTTTAAATTCCCTACAGCTCTATTCAAAACCTTCGATTGAATTTAATGATTTATCGTTTTTCTAAATGCTCTTAAAAAAAACAATAACTGTATAGCTTAAATCTTCTCGCTTATCAATGTGTATTACTTATATATTTGCAATTTTGAAAACTAAAAATAAAAATTCAAAAGCCTTATTAAAAAAAAAAAAAAAAGACATGTTTATCACGATGGGTAGGCTGCTGGTGTAAGTGAGAATTTGGGAAGGTAGGATAAAGAAGAGAATTTAATGTACATCAGTGACACGGTGCGACACTGGTCCTCAGCAGTGGTATCCGTTCGTGTCACCTTGTTCCGGTTTTGTAGCTGGTGGTGCAAACTAACACGCATGCGGGCAAAATTGTTGTAGACAAATAACGCAAATTTCAGGTTTCACAACAAGATAAGAGTAGTTTATTGGTGTAAAATAAATAAAAATAAAAATAATTGAACTAAGTGACTAAGAGTAGACAAATTAATGTTCTATTTTTTGTAATGGGTCCGCGGCGTACACGGCTGCCATGTCTCCGCGAAAACGGTGTTCCCACACTAGCTGGCCGCCGGCCTTTTGCTTGCCGACGACCGGTTACTGTTTCGCCGTTCTCCTCTCCTATGAAGGGTAGGTGGGTGAGTTTAGGGGGTCGTAACCTAGACACTGCGGTGCCCGACCTGACGGCTGATGAGCAAAACCGACTGCGGAACGCGATAGTGCTCGTTTACTGGACTTACAGCTATCACGGACAGTGTAAATCTGTGAGCGACGATATACCATTGCTTACGAAAAAATGATTCTGAGCGGAGTTCAGTTGATAGTGATGCTTTGTTAATATTATAGGTATATGTCATATTGTGGTAAAATAATTACATATGCATTGTATATTTTCTATAATAATATTTGTTTAGTATTTTCCCGTTTTTCACGGTTCTTCCATGTTTTTCCCGGTTTTACACATTTGCAGGGAAAGCTCTTGGGAAAATCGAGAAACGACCTCTTTAAAGTACCTACCCAAGCAGATTTCCTATTAGAACGAGAAAATCTTTCATTTTTCTTGTTTATCACTCAGTAAAACTTAAAATGAACTGCCTGTTTTATTTTCAAGCTTTTCTTTTTAAATATAGTAAATATATATATATATATATATATATACAAAATGTATGTACTTATTTACGAGTATTAAACATTTTAATTATTATGTTTTTACTTTATTATTTTATTATTTTTGTGTAGTCTAACGATTTTATTTACAAAGTACCTACCGAATAAAAATTACGTAAAAACCTGCAAAATTAAAATGTCTAACAACATATAATAAATACCTAAAAAATGGTGTCAATTTTTTTTGAATATTTCACCACGGCTATAAAAGTCAAGTATAAGTTTTCTGTCCAAATTTCTAGTCTACGAACAAAATATACATCATTGTTAAACCAATTCATTCCTCATTCCGCTCAGAATCAATAGTAAAAAATGATTACTATTATTATTATTTAAATTTATGTAACAATGTACCAAATTTTCATTATTTTCTTTCTTTCATTATTTAAATTTAAAAAAAAAAATTGTATGCAATAACCAAACTTAAATTAGCTTTTAATTATTAACTATGTATAATAAATAATTGTATGTAAGTTTGTTGTGGAAAGTTTCAAACTTTTTTATTTTGTATACATTTGTTCTTATCTTTGTACCGTACTATTTACCTCTTTGGGGTGTTAAAACAACAATAAATAAATAAATTACCTTTATGATAATAATATGTGCCTATCTTTAGGTATATTATCATATTTTTTTTAACAGAGAATATCGCACACGCAGAGTTATTAAACCATGATTTTGCTCTCACGACAACACATGTACGGTTATTTACGAATTGTTACGAAAATAGTTAGATTTTTGTACATAAAATACCAATTACCCTGTCCTTATGTGAAACACCTCTCAGAGAGGATTCCCCGTGTGTTATATAAATAAATCTTCTAGAAAAATTCTCTAAGTTAACGATAGATGGATCAAAATCCTTTTTCGTAGTTTAGAAAGTTTAAGCGCACAGACAGACAGAAAGAGTGACTTAAGATTTTACAGTAATTAGTAAAACTGCCTATTTATAGGTTTAATAAATAAAAGCCCAATTGTTTTTCTTATAGTGTTTGTAGTGCTTAACAACAGGTGTGTAAAATTAATTTTTATCGAATTTATTAACAGTAAATTAGTTTAATAAGTGTTACATTCAATTTTAAAGGTCAGATCTTATTGAGTATGCTATAGACACCGTTTAAAGTGTTGATTATATTGTAACGGCTATACAATTTTTGATATAACAGATATCGAGGAATAACTATAAAGGAATGATATCGAGGAATAACATCGATTTATGGAAATTCAATACATTACCTGTTTTTTTTTTCTTTACAAGTGATGCTACTTAGTAAATTTTGTTTAATTTTTCATTTCGAAATTTGTATGGTTTTCTTATTGGAAATAAGAAATTAATTTTTTTTCAAATTAATTTGATATATTTTTCAAAAATTATAATTTATAATCAATTAATTTTTTTCTTTAAAAAAAATTGTATAACAATGAACTTAATTACTCATACTGAACAACGGTGCATAACTGTGCTTAACCGGAACTAACCGGAAATCGTAATTTTTTATTTTTGTTTTTTATTTGATCTCTGACATGCTTATTTCATGCGATCGTGAAAAAAAAAACTTTTAAAAGAGTTTAAAAAGTCCTCGTGTACAAAACATATTTTATAAGAGTAACAAAGGATTTTGTACACTTATTCGCTGAACAACTTTTCCTGTATTTTATACGACACGTGTGGGCAAACAAAGTTTAGAGCGTGACAGTACATTAAAGGGAGAGTCGAGACAGTTTTTGGCAATCAATATATAGAAATGGAATTGATATTTAAAGAAATCATAGCTACATATTGACATAATACAAATTCCATCAATTTCTAGATTAATAGATTTATTTAAAGGTTGGAAAGTGGTTCAAATCTCTCCGAAAATGGTTGTTGGTGATTTGAACCAAAGAATCGGGTGATGTGAATAATCGTATAATATTCAAGATTGTTGTAAACTAAAAATTAAATGTTGAATATTTTAAGAAATTTTAATTTTAGGAACAATTACTACTATTTATTAAATAATAACAATAATAATAATTTATATAACATTTATATAACATTTATATAACATTTTAATAAACATTGATATTAAATAGATAAAAATAATAACAGAACATGCTTAAATTTTTTAACAACAATCTCTTTTTTTTAGAATTATTTGACTTTCTCAGATTTTGGTTTGTATGTCCCATCCATTACACAGACTTCAAATTTAATATTTATTAAGATAAAATTAAAACACTTTAGATGGAATCGGTTAATATTGCATAAAACTACATATAACTGTTAAAATTTAAAGAAATACATTATGTGCAAATTACGTACGATTAACTTCCGTTCAAACGTAAATTTTACATACGGTTCACGAAAACGGTATTAAGCCACCATAATTATAATTATGAGACATGTAATAAGTCTCATATTACGGTTTTGAAAATTTCAACACGTCTGTAAAAGGCAAATATAATTTGTTTGTCTTAATTTTAACTTTTTATAAATATTTTCAACTGAATCACAACAAAACACAAAAATTTTAAATAATACGTTTCATACATTTTTCCGTTTTTCCTACGTTTTTTTACAATTTTTCCCAATTATTATGAAAATTGCTTGGAAAATCAAAAAAATTATCTTTTTTGTGAGTAACTAGATTAGAAATACATTAAAAAAGATATCTTGTCAGTTTTTTATTGTAGAAATATTTTTGGTAGAAAACATAGTTTGCAAAAATTAAAAATAATGAAATCGGTAACGAGTAACGTGCTGTAATTAATTGCCATTTTTCGATAATTATTTTTCTAGTTTTTCTTAATTATTATAAAAACCCCTAGAAAAATTAAAAATTATTTCCCAAATGCACTAAGTGTATACAATTTTCTTCATAAAACATTTTACACTGGGCACATTAGAGCACGATTTCTAATAGAAAAATTGCACACAGATACAAAAAGAAAAAAAATCACATCATAATGAAACATAAATCTCTCACTATGTCTTGAATCTAAAATATATAAATATTAAATAAGTTCTTATTTGTTCTAGTATGGTCTTTATTACGAGAGTTTTAAAATAGTCTGGTATTAGCTTTTTTAGTTTTAAAAAAAACCGATTCGGTCATATCCAGTCCTGGTCTTAATTTAACTTCATTGATCCTGTTTGTGCCTTGAAGAACCGGGCAATGCAGAGCTCTACTAAATATAATAGTTTATTATTTTACTTGAACTTAAAATGTGTTGATATTAGAGTACTGGAGACCTATGGTACCTCCTTAAAATGTTTCTTTTGCTAGTGTTATTAGATCCTTTGAAACTTGATTATACTGTTGTTGTTTAGGTCTGCCTAGTAACCATTTTCCTTTAGGTTTCAAATTCAAGAATTTTTATTCGGTCTTATTAGATCTTGGTACGTGACCTATCGAACTTAGGATTTAAGCTCTAATCATCTCAAGTGTTTGATTTTACAAATATGTTATATAAATCACCTTACATAGAGGTACATAAAATTACTTTTTTTATAACTACGCAATGAATCATTTCCAATGTTACTTCGTTCTTGAACTTATAAATAATTGTTGTATTTCTAGTCAAAGTACACGAAATTAAATCCATATGCTACTTAATTATATTAAACAGGTATTTTGATAACTATAATGATCCCAGTTTACATTACTTAGTAGTCACGTTCTATTTATATTTTTAATGTTTATATATTTCTAAGGCATATGCCTACAAGCTATTTTAGATTCCGAGCAGAGAGCGAGGAATTCTATTTAACTTGCTTTTTGTCCCGGAAACAAAATATTAAACTATATTTTATATGATTAAAGTGTACACATTCTGGAAAATGTTTGCGTTTATTTCGTTTAATATCGTGTGTGGACGTTTTCAGTTAAATGTTCCTTTTTAGTATCATAAAAGATGAAGAGAAATTATCAATGAGCCACAACTTTAATATTCTGAGCTCCACGTAGAATCGTATTTGGAATAAGTGTAATGATTAATCATTGCTTAGAAAAAAATGTTTATTCTATTGTAATCGAATAAATTAATTTTTAACAAGTCCGAAGTCGATATAGTGTGTATTGTTTTTTTTTTTTAATTCTTGTTATTTATTGAAATTCAACTTTGTTATTGAACTGGAATAAAAAGTAAACCATAATAAACTTATTAATTTGAAAAAAAAAAATTAATAAAAATGATTTTGCATTAATATTCCTGGGTTTCTCCTGATAATCGAAACAAGTTTTCTAGATCAAAATTTGAATTTTAAATGCTTAAAAAAAACAATTTTTGTAGGCTTTTCTAGACTTTAAATATTCTGTTGATTGATAGAAATTTAACATTTTCAAACTTTTGTTTGAAAACAAGTTTTAGTTTGATTTTAAATGAATGAAATTGCTTGGCCGGATAAAGATATATACAAATTCAAAACAAGGTTCATTTTAAGTTATACTTAGTGTTGAGCTTAATGTAGTATTTTTAACTTCGCACAGAATCATATATCGTCAACAATAAAATATCGTTGTATATACGGGTAGGTATAATTCAAAAAAATAATAAAATAATAAAGTAAAAATAAAATTATTAAAATAGTTAATACTCGTAAATAAATATTTAAAAAAAAAAAAATGTATATAGAAATGAAAAAATAAATAAATGAATGAATACGTCGAGTGGAGTATTATGATAAATGTATAATACAACTGATTTCGAATTTAAAATTTATCATAAGATACAACACAGTCAAATTGTAAAACGCAATTGAATATAAAAAAGAACACGTATTATTAGTGAAACAAATATAACAGCCCTTTTTTTTTCCTTGTGAACAATTTTCGTTCAGATTTACAATGATGACACTTTTTTTTAAGGAAATTTTACTGAGGAGGTACTTAAGGAACGTCCTTTTTTGATTTTCTGAGGCCCTTTCTCAATATATTTGAAAAACCGGAAAAAACAGAAGAACGGGAAAATAGGTACAATATTAAGCAAATATTATTAAAAAAAATGTTTAATGCATAAATAATCATTTTACCATAATATGACATATTTATTATTCGTAAAATAACACTATCAACTGAATTCAAATAAGAATCGTTTTTTCGTTAACAATGGTTAATCGTTGATTAAATATCTTCTTCTTAGGTAAATCAGCCCTTAGGACCTTTCCGACATGCAACCTTACTTCCAGTTTTGCCTATTTGATGCTTGTATCTTTTAATTTAGACCTTCTCCTAACGCTTCCACATCCTTCTTTACGAAATCCATTCATCTCAAACTTCCTAGCGTATTTTCCCGGTAGGATCTTCTAGAACTGTAAATTTAAGAGGATTTTGGCTCCGCCATGCATGCCCGGCCCTTTGTTATCTATTGTACTTTATTGGTTTCACTATAATATGTATTCGGTTTTTTAAGGGTGTTTCCAATTAATCATTTTTCATTATTCTCCACTCCTTACTTGAGATATCTTTTACTAGTCCAAACATTTTTTGTAATATTTTCCTTAAAGGCCAAGTCTAAAGTCCGTACGTAATTAACGGTCGTATCAGAGAAATATATAATTATTGTGTTACCAAGTCAATTGACAGTGACCGTGAACCTAGTAATTTAACAAGCTCATAGAAACATTTATTTCCAGACTGAAATCTCGCCATTATTTTATTTCTGTCTCATTCTTCTCTAACAATATTGAGCCTAAATATTTGAAATGTTTCGCTCTTTTGAAATTTCGGCTATCAACTTTTTAAGTTGAGTATTTTCTCGTGGTGTTTCGTTTTCCTACGACCATGTATACCATTTTATTCCTCATTTATATAAAGTCCAATTTTCAAAGCTGCATTTTCTAGTCGATGTAGCAATGATTTTAACCCGTCTGTGATTTTTCAATGATTTCTTTAGTACTATAATAATGTCAATATCGGTGGTATAGCGTCTCCTTGTCTTAGTGATTTAACTATTATTGGATCCATTGTTATATTTCCTACTCTTACTTTGATAAAGTTTCTAAGATACTTATCTTGATTAGTTGTATTAGTCTATCCGGCAAATGGAATTGTTTAATTTATGATTATGTATTTGCGTGTGTGCCGTCTCCTCCGTCCTCTAAGACATTATAGAGATTATAAAATACGGTCAAATAGTTCTAGAGTACGTTTCGTTCTCAACAAATTGAATTTGGTATCGTTTCAGCGAAGGTAATTGTGTTTTTTATTGTTAACGGTAGTGTTGCGAAACGTTACTTGTATATTAAACACCGGTATTTGTTTAGCTAAACATACCGTTTAGTTAGGATTTGTTTATATAAACGCATGGAAAAAGATTCTCGGGGCATTTATGTAGTGTATTATAAGTTAAAGTTTCCACAGTAATAATACTACTAGCGTGTATATTATAATTTATAATCCGACAATATTCCGAAACCTTGAGGAAAAATACAAATTTCCAAACTGTCGATATAAGATTGTTAACTTTGAATATTTGATGTTGTCAACATCCCTGAAACATATTTATTGTATTATATGATTGCATTACAATGTAATATACATACAATGGATTCGGTCTGTTTTATTAGAACAAACTTATGTCATATTAAACATGTTGCATAGATGTTATATTATTGTTTATTTTAAAAACAGCTGTAATATTTTATAATAGAAATATAATAATAAATAACCATGAGGTTCTAGTTTTTAATTTAAAAGTGTCAGGTTTTGGTGACCCTCTTCTTACCTTGTTCAATTAATTTTAGCTCACAATAGGTAAATTTATTCAACATCAAGTCTGAAGTATTTCTCTTTCCATCCCTCAAGATAGCCATCTGTCCCCTTAACTTTTTTTGTTGTTTGTTATTAGTGTTTATTCATCTCCAAAATATTGTCAGTTGTTATGTTTTGCGGATGACATGAAATTAGTTCTTAAGGTTAACTCTATTGCCGATTGTGTTAATCTAAAAATTGACAATTTGACGAAAATGCAAATCTATGTTATTCTCCCATGGCCACTCACTTATATCTTTCGCTTACTCCATTAATGGTCTCAACTTGCTTCCTCTCGAATTTAATGTACGCAATCTTGGCCTTTTTTTTTCTCCATTTCTTTGTCCTAAGGGGACAAATTGACAGTAACACCTGCAAGGCGTTAAAGGTTTTAGATTTTATTAAAATAATAGCAAGTTAGTTCAAACTTTCCCATTCTCTTAAATCATTTTTCTGTTCGCTTGTTAGATCTATTGATGAATATGGTTCAGTTGTTTAGGATCCTCAGACTGTGGATTCTTGCAAACAACTCGAGCATGTCCAGCGAAGATTTGTTATTTTCGTAAAGTATACTTTTAATATACTTTTATCAATTATGTGCTTCACGAATACACCCCCGTCCACCGTTTTCTAAAGCTCACTATTTTAGTCCATTGTTGTTACCATCTAAATACATTTTTTCTCCAAAACCTTCTTTCTGGTTCAATTGATTCTCCTTCTCTCCTTGTTCTTTTAAACTATAAGGTACCAACTCGTACAACCCGGAATTATACATTTTATATTACTCCACGTTACTCTACCAACTATTTAAGAAACGAGCCTTTCACCAGGTTGTTGCGTGTAGCCAATATGTATCCGTCATTCCTCCTTTTAGGTTAATTTGTTAATTTTGTTAATACATTTTGGATTTACCCTACCTTATCATTATTTTTTGGGATTGCCATGGTTGCTAATTAACCTTTACTTGTAACTTACTCTTAAGCTAATACTAAACGTTTTTGTTGTTCTTAATAGTTTAATTGCCCAGGAACTGTGTATTATAATATATTATGATCCACTTTGTACATTCCATTTTTATTTGACACAATATTCAGATTAGAGTTTTTTCAGCTCAACACCAATGATGAAATTAAGGGCAGCAAGGGAGCTTAACCTCCCGAATCGTCTTAAACCTCTCAATTTTTTTTTTTGAAACATCCTTTTGGTTGCACCACTGTATTTATTTAGTATTATAGTGGGGCTTCAAGGTTTATGAGCTAATTGTGCCTCTGCTCGAAACTTTGCTGAGAGTACCTATACGAGAAGCTACGTTGTTTTGTCGAAAATTTAAATTTTTTCGTTTTAACACACTTATATCATTGAAAACTAATCATAGCCCGACAAAAAAAACTAAGCATTGGTAATAAATCAAGAAATTTATATTTCCGTAATAATCGTCCTAATTTTATCTTATCATTATATCATTCTTATCTTTCGATAACGAGTTCGTTGATTTATATATCTAGCATTTTGCTGTAATTGGTTTGTCAATATTTACAAGCTAAGATTATAATACACTATATAGGTGTTTACTATTTAAAGGTCTCCCTATAGAAAAATAGTGAAAACGTCCACTATTAGGAGGTGTCCGTGTTCGTTAGGCGAGGTTTTACTAGATATCAGTTAGTATACCGCAAGAATAAGTGGACCTTCACGAAATTTTAAGAAGTAATTGAATTAGTCCGCGACCTGTTATTTTATTTTTGATAAACATACAAATAAAAATTTCAAAATTAAAAACCAGCGTCTTGTAAATTATCACAAAATACCTGTTTTCTGTATAAATATTATTATTCATTTTATAACGTTCGCGTAATTAAAACAAAACTACAAAATTACCAACCAAAACCATTTATTATATTTGTTGTACTCGTGTAATTACATCTAGTCTTACCAACACTACCTTTTGCGTCTCTATATAATATTAAAATTTATAATATAACTACCGATTAATCTAAGCTAACTCTTAAACGCAGTGTAAATATTTCCACGAAATATTATGTTAAATTATATCGTTAAATAAATATTTGCTCGCCTTTATAATTCTCTGAGTATACAGCGTGATTTGCATTTGCCATATATTACTATAAAACGGGAAACGGGGCTTTTATTTTATTTTATCGCCAACCAACGTTCGTTAATACGAATATTATTAATAGAAAAAACAACGATTTCGTTATTACAGTCATTATAATTATATGATATAATGTACACAAAATAAAAATAACTATTTACACGGAAAACTGAAGCTGTATAATATTATTATCCCTGCAATGGCGTATTTACGATTTTCTTCTAGAAGGTGATGGCCACGTATTAAAAACGTGACATCATGGCGATCTGTTTCACCTTATTCGTTTTTTACATTTACTTTTAGTCCTCCAAATATTTTTTACTTTTCCTTTTATCTTCTAATGCTGTGATATATAGTACGGTAACAATAAAATTGTCTTATAGATTTATATGGCTCAATATTATTGTTACCAAGCCATTTCTTACAGCAGTAGATACACTCTTTAATAACATATTAAGGTATTTTGAACTTTGGTAGACATTTTTTAAGGGGTTTTTACTATTTGTCAATCATTAATCCTCTCGATTTAGTTTTATCTAATAATGGTAATAAATAACTTTTAGGGGATGCCAAAGACTACAAACACTTTTAAAAACCCGTGTATAAAGAAAAAGATGAAACCTAAAACAGAGACTCTGGAGTGTGATATATTACCCATATAAACCCCTATAAATACGTTACTAAATCACCTACGATAAAGTTTGAGTATTCTGGATATTTAGCTTTATTATTATATATAGTTAAATATTACAATTTTAAGAGTTCAAAATTATGAAAGTAACGCAATGTTTAGATTAGTTGGCGGTGTTAAAATAATTTATCAGCACTGGCGAAAGCAGAAGTGAGGTGGCTGGTTTGGCGGATCAAATCATCCTGAAATATAAATTACCCTTTAGTTTGTATTCAAATTTTAAATAATCAATTGTTTAACTACAATACAGACGTTAAATATGATAGATATATTTTGCGAAACTCCCCCTCAAAATTATTTTCTTTGTGGTTTGCCCCTGCCGATCAATTTTCTACTTATACCATAGAGAGTGATGTTTTTGTTTATCGTAAATCGATATAGTTTCGATAGAAGCAATACAACAGTTTTTATGATTAAATAAGACGTTTTAGACTAGCAAGCTGGAACAAAATTTACCCACTACCTACATTTATCTAATTTTAAATATATATTTTGAAATCTTTGATTTTTGTCTAAAAAAGGTTTGTAAAATGTAGTTATTAATTGTACTTGATGGGTTTAACTTCTTTTTAGAGGTGCTTAAAATTATCATAAAAAAACAAACAATTAAAAGATCTTCCTTTCACAAAATATAAAAAAGAATAAGGTATACAAATACATATCATTTTTCAACACAAAAATTTGACTACTGGAAGTATGTATATTTTACTTTGGCTAATTGTATTAATGGCTAATTAGTCTCATTGTATGAAAAAATAAATCATATTCAACTGCCCCAACGAATATTTTTCGTGTGCTCTTCGAAATATTATGCCTGGTTTACACGATGCGTAGTACTTGTCGCTCACACTTATACCATTATACCATAATTAAATAACGTGAGTGTGAGTGGAAGTGGAAGGGCGATTGAATAGAACTGATTCTATTTACTAACTACAAGTTGCTACCCCTCCACGATTATACGCTTCTCATAGCCATATTCACAACGTGGGTTCGTCAGGCGGTGCTAATAAGTCGTCACAACTTCTATGTATTAACTTATTATCAATCAAATTATCATTTATTAACACTATCCAAGGTAGTTATAAACTTATAATACACATGTTATCATAACTATACCTTGTTACTATCTATTACCGGTATGACAGACAGGTCACCGACCACGGCACGAAACCGCGGCCGACTGGGTCTCCTTTCAGTGCCGAGAATAGGTCGACGCCGGGGTTCCGGAGACCACCCGGACTACTTTTCATAAATGTCAAAAGTTGGACATATCTCGACACCCAACCACCGACGAAGCAGATGATCAATCCGTACCGGAGGCAGTCAGGAGTCTTCCGATACGCGTCTAATAACACAATCACCGTTGCCGGTGATAAGTGGATCGCCCGAGAACATCCCATGCTGCGACCCAACGATCGAAACGCGAGAAGACCCCCGAATGATCACGCGAAGAGGCGAGCCCGTAGTCTCGATCTCTCGCCGAATACAACCTCGGTGGGGAAGTACCGTCGCTCGTTTGCCCAATGAAAATTTGCAGATGTTAGCTTCTTACCTGAATGAATCCACGGTGTTACTAATATCCACCGCCACGAAAGGGCCTGTGCCATCTAAGAAGACCGGGGTAAAGCAGTTCCCCGAACTCTTTAGGAAACCACATAGACAAACCAAGAACTTAATCTCAGATTGTCCATTTACCATGGTTCCAGTAGATAAGTACCTACCAATGTGAGTTACAAGTACTAAAGACAAGCACTGCACATCGTTATTGACCAGACATACGATATGAAATGATGACGCCACTCATCCGTAGATATTTTTGAAATTGTATCCACTATATGTACCGTATCCTGCGATACTTAAGCCAAAAAAATTAAATACTTTTCGAGATAATGAATTTACTCACTTAAATGATTTACCTGGTATATTGTTGAAATCGATACCTGAAATTCAATAACGTATTGTATTGTTATATTTTAGCTGTATACAGAGTCTAATAGTTTAATGTATTATAATGGGCACCATAACTGCACAGAGTTGAGTTTATATTACGCAGTTGCAAATATTATAAATATTTATATATTTTTTCGAATACCTAATAAAGCTCCAACAATATACTTATTTCATAAGTCTACATCGTAATAACAATAATAATATTATTACTTATACTTTTGTTATTTTCAATTGTGTAATATTATTATCATACACACACACACACACACACTCGTATTCGTAAAATGACATTTGTAAAGGTCACTCTGCCGTACAGTAAAAAGTTAACTTTTTACGATTTCTAATCGATAATTTTAATATAGTCCCCTCTCTGCCCCCATTATCTTGTCCTTGATCTCTAACTCTGATCTGGATAGGTAATGGTATAGATTTAAATAATAAATTAAATATAATTTTAATACGCGATAATAATAATATAAATAGGTATAATAATCGTATTAATTTTGGTTTTAAAAGCAATAAAAATCACAATGATAAAATTGACCAAAAATCATTTTAAACATTGTACAGTAATTGAAATAAACATAAAACAAATTAAATTATAATAAAAAAACAAATATATTATTTTACTCTACTATAAAATATTAATTAAATTTAAGGATATGCATTCCGAATATTTTCTTTGTTGTTGTACTCAACGCATAACAAGTGAAGTTTTTTTTATATCGACATACATTTTTTTTTTAGTGGTTCGCCTTTTTCTCTTTGACCTATTTTGCACTGGTCAACCCCCCCATTCTAACTACATTTTTTATTAATAACTAGCCATATATTTGGGTGGGAATGTGAAAATAATTTAGAAAACCTAAGATTCCATCTTTCACAGTTTGGTTGTCAGTTTTTTGTCCATTATTAAATGTTATCTCATGTACATTCCAAATTTAAAAAGGAAACAAGGGGGGAATTCTCCTAATCCACGTCGATTGTTGTTTCTATTCATTGTTTTTCTCCCAATATTCATTAAATCGAAGAAGTCGACCAACTCGTACGCTTTTTCGGGCATAATTGTTTTTAAAAAGTCCAATGCACTTAGTAAGTCATCGATCGGTAAAAAAAGGTCAGTGAATCTAACACCCTACAAAATTTCGAAAATGGTTCATTTATATGGTTTACTTATATTCTTTTTCTAAACCTAGTGACTGTATTTTCCTATGGATCGATTGACAACAGTGATAAAAACATCATTGTATTGTTATGTTTTCTCCTAATACATTTTTTGCCGTATTAATTACATTTTTGAAAATCGATTTGTAAAACTGTCAAATTTATATTTAAATGCATATCTTCTAATTTATCTGACAGCATTGTAAATACATTTTCATATATGATCTAAGTATTGTTGTGTAATAAACAAAAGACCGTCGTTATATTATACACTTGCATTACTTCTATTCGAATGAAGTATAGTTGTTGAAATAGTGTTGGCGTCAAAGTGAAATTTCCTTCCATATACCAGTCGGTTGCTTCCGCAAGATAACGAACACACTAGTCCGTTACGAAAATCAAAACGCGTTCTTTCGTATCGTTATTAATGTTGTAGAAGGAACGGTTGGTTTTCTGGGTGGCCTATTTTAGTATTGAGCTCCATTCATCTGAACATTATAAAATTAATTGCATACTAATACTCTCACACTAAAAATTAAAATTAAATAACTACCTCATATAGATTATAGCTGTTATAATTAATTTGCTAAAATTAATTGGAACTGTAGGATGATCCATTTTTCTTTTGTTTCTTAACGCTTTCTTTACCAATTCCTCATTCGGTATTTTCAACATCTGCTCTTCGTTTATAGTAATTATACTCTCGGCGAAAATTGCCTATGGATTTTTATCTGAGGTAATGGTTTTATTTTTTATCCTAGTTTCTATCCTATCTTAGTTTAAATATTTAGTATATAGATACTTGTAATAATATGTAATAAAAATATAATTATTATACCTACATTTCTACCAAACATTTTACTAGAACTATCATGTCTAAATTTACTGGATGTAAATGTTTTATCATTTTTTCTTTAGACATTTTAACCTACAATCGTTTATTATAGTATATCTTATCCGGATAAATTAGAAACAAGTAAACTGTTTTTATGAGAAATGGATCAAATTAATTTTGGCTGCACCTAATACATTTATTAGAAATAATAATATTTAAACAAATAACATTTGGTTTGTATTACTTAAAATGGTTTATCAATTAATTATTTAGTTACATCCATTTATATATCCAGCGCGACGGTAGTAATGTGAAACTAAGTAAAAAAAAAAAACTAACGTAGCAAGCATTAACATATAGTGACAGGAAACCGAGTTGTACCATTGGAAAACCATGCTAATTTGTGTTAATCCATCGGCCACTTCTATAGACCAAACGGCTGAACATATAAGATCATATAAGGTATCAATCGATCAAAAATATTGTGCAGATGGAAACAAGAAAACTTGCAAGCAGATTGGTTAGATAGATTAAAAGTTACAACCATAAATGTTCAAATACTTTCAAGACTGATTTTTCGCATTCAACGAAAATATCATAGAATATCTATTCTCGTTGCTGTGGCGACGACGACGTATGAGTAACGACGACGCCGGACCCTCTGTTATTAAATTAGTTGGTGGTTTTGGTTAAACCGATCCACGTACACCTAACCACAGAATCTTGATTGTTACACTATTATATAGATATAATAGTTATCACAATAATTTAAAAGTTGATGATAAAGCCAACGAATCTAGAACTTAACTCATGAATCTAGCGGAAAGAAATTTTACTTATTATCACTAGTTAGTAATCTAGTTTATTGTGTACATCCGTGATTTTACATATTTATAGTTACATCCATTGATCCATCAACTAGCTATATATACCGCGAATTTAAACCACCCTCGTATGTTACACGACACCTAGATAATATTGAGTGAGAGAATTAGATACATCAGATGGACCATATGAAAATCATGGAAGAGGATATACTATTATTACTTTATTCCATAGGTATTTATTAATTTATTAATTGATGTATAATTCATAACAACAATAATTTCATACTTCAATTAAATTTTACTTATCGTGGATTATAAAAATGTTCTTTGTTATTTTTTTCACGATTAGTTCATCAACTAGTTCTATCTAGTTTCTATCTTTTATTCAATATTGAATTATGTTTTCTCTTCTTCTGCACGGTCTATAGTTATTAAGTTTATAATAACACTTATATAAACATTTAACATGGTAAACATTTATTTTGAAGAATTAGTTTCGTTGTAGATAATGAACTAAATTTTTATTTTTTTGTATTATTTATTTAGATAACTATTCAATCTCTTACTTTTGTTTTTAATACAATTATTTTAAAATGCATACATATTTTCATAAACACTATTTGTTATAATATTATTTTAAAAAACAAGTACAATAATATGTGTATCATAATAATATTGTATATACAACTAAAAATAATATTATATACGTTCAAAACAAGAAATATAACATAATATTGTGATTTTGATAGGATTTTATTATAATTTTATAAATGTATGTGAATTCCGTATGAAAACATTTTAAACGGATTTTTTTAAAAAAAAAAAAAACGATTTATCTTCTTTAATTTTTAATTCGGTGCGTTGTGCGAACACGGCTCGGTGGCGTCCAAAAGCTAGTCGAATATAAATTGTAATTTATTATTAATATTATGTAGAATAGGACGTGGATTTAAATGTAAATTGCATTTTTTTTCTTCCAAAACAATGGTTTCCTTCACAGACACAAAATGAGATTCACATACCTACACGTAGAATTATTAAATCATGTAACTATTTTGCATTTTATTGATGATGTTTTTTTTTTTCATTTTGACATTTGACGAAATATTTCACATATCAGTTTACACGCCTATAGTCTATATTTAAGGTATGACTCACATTAATTTCGATCCCAGAAAAAAAATAATCCAGCAATTGATTGGCTGCATTTAGCACGAAAATAATATCTTTGCCAATTTTTCATTATCCTCGTCATCATCAAATAACGATATAAAATTTTAAATTTACATCACTGTGAGATGACGATGATATTTCATATAAGTTTTATTTGATTTTAAATAGGATTGATTAATTTTAATGTTCAAACATTAACGTAGAAATAATAGCATGAAATACCGAGTATTTATTAATTGTTTTGATATACTTATCAACATTACGGTAGACTCAGAAGATAATTCCGAGAAGGTCATCGGTAAATAATTTTCTATTCCCCTCATCACTATAGTCGTCTTGCAGCCACAATTCTCGATATCCGATAATTTATAAATATGTTTACATACGAGTATTATTAGTTATTTAAGGATTAATGACATGAATCGGTTTACTTGACTCAGCGAGTCAACTATAACTAACCAAGTCCTAAGTTCCCAGTTCATCAAATTGAACTTTTCTCGTTATGACGAAACATCATAAGTTGATGTAAAATGCAAGTTTTAGTAACAAATAATGCAATTTTAAGCCATCGCTATCACAAGTTGCTGAATATCTGATTTATCATTATTAATTGCTGGTAAAAAAGTTGTCTACAGAAAAATAAAGTCGTAATATTTTACTAATATATTTCTTAATAAAACAAAATTATTAAAATGGTTAATTTTCGTAAATAAATACATAAATACGAAATTTGTGTATAGAAATAAAAAATTAATTAATTAATGAATGCATCGCCTGGATTATTATGATAAGTGTACTACGACCGGTTTCGATATGTGATGGTAATTTATTTTACGAATTAAATAATTTAACAATAAAATCTTTTTTCTATAAAATATATGTCGTTCATATAGTTAAAAATCATTTAATAAAAGCAAAAAGTCATATTTTTTACATGTTTAATAAGAGATACACAATTAATAATACTAACATCCCTATAGATAAGTATAGAACTTGTAAAACTATCATTAAATCTCGTCACACACGTTTGTAGTAAGATCTTATATATAAAAAATAATTTTTGATCACGAAATGAGCAACATAACATAAAACACTAATTATTTTAAAATGTATTATTTTTTCGGAGTTTTTTTTTTTGAAATTGTAAGAAAAATGCTTCTCTAAAATTGTATACTTGGATTATTTATTGTCATTCTTATTTTTGTGGGTAAAACCACAAACTACTTTTGATTTTCAAATATTAACTTATCCAAAAAATCCAATAGATAAAATATTAGTTTGAATACATTGTAGTGTTTTATTTATCTCCTTCAACTAGTTGACGAGATATTCCGCTTTGAAGCTTGAGTATTGGGAAAGTAATAGAACACTATTTGAACGCCAAGTGTAAGCTGCCACATAAATGATGTTCCACAATACTCTCTCTTAGTCATAACTAAAAAGGGTAATATATCAAGTGTTAGAAAGTCATGTGTCATAAAGTTGGATACCATAAATTTAAGTCTCATAAAAGTCACGTCTTAAAAAATTATTTCTCATAAAAATCATATTGTAAAAGTTATTTCTCATAATAGGAGGGGGAGGTAGGATATTGATGAAAATTTAATGCATATCTTTAAGCAATGATAAACCATTGCTTACGAAAAAACAGTTCGGAGTGGATTTCAGAAGATAGTGATGCTTTGTTAACAATATATATGCCATGTTATAGTAAAATAATTAAATAGGCTCTATATATTTTCTTTAACAGTATTTGTTTAATGTTGTACCGATTTCCCCGATTTTCCTACGTTTTTCCCGGTTTTCCCATGTTTTTTCCAGTTTTTTTTTTGCTAAGAAAACTCCTGAGAAAATCAAAAAATGACCTCCCTAAAATACCTCCTAGTGAAATTTCCTTTTAGAAACATTAAAATCATTAAGATTCCGGAGCAAAATTGCTGGTTGAAACGTTATTCGTAGAAAAAAAAAGTCGTAATATTTTAATAATATATTTCGTACATTTTCCCGTTATCTTCGGTTTTTCGATATTGATGAGAAAACTCTTGAGAAAATCGAAAAATTACTCGTTTAAAATTAAAAATAAACATCTTTATAAAACCATAAGCTTCTTCGTTCCACTTAGAATCTAAAAAACAAATTACGAATAACACTGATACTTTCCGAGACAATGTGTGTCTTCCGTGGTATTGATTACCACCTTTACAATGAACTTCATCTGATGTTACGTAATGAAAAAGTCAATATTTTTAAAATTACAAAAATGGGTAACGCAACAAACTGTATACCTAACGAAAATATTCCCATGATGTATCAAAATATTAACTTGTAAATATATTATTATAATTGTTGTTTAATATTTTTTGTGTCCTTAGTATTATTAGTATTCTTTAGTAGGTACCGATTAAAATCTGGAAAAAATATCTTGTAAATACGTAACTATAAGAAATAATTTAAGATACATTTTCGTGGAAAAAGAGCACGCTCAGTGATGATGTCTATATTAGTTTTAAATTATTTAAAATAATAATAAAACAATATATATATATATATATTTTACGAATATATGTATATAGACATTTTTGATTTTCTAGTATTTTTTTTATATAGTTTTTCATTAGCACGTACGTGTGAATAAAATTGTTTGACCTAACATAACTTCTCTTAAAATTTATCAGGATGCTCATTATTCGTAGTACTTAGTGATAAAGAAAACACGTGGAGTGAAATTAAATACGTTTGTTTTTATAATCTTAATATTGGTAAAATTAAGATCAAATTTTGATGAAAATCGTAAATATTACGCACTTTCAAATCACGTGTAAACGAACTTTGCTCAGAATCGTTTTGTGTTAATAACGGTTTATCATTGCTTAAAAATATAAATTAAATAACATTACGTATCCTTCCATTCCAAATTTTCACCTAAAACAGTAAAAACAGTAGCACATTTATTGAAGCAAAAAATGTATTGGTTTTTTTTTTTTTGTTCATTCATAACTCATGAACTTCCTATAATTATTGTATTTTTTTGTCAATATTAAATACAAAACCACCGTACTCATTGTAATTACAAATGTATTGTTTGAAGCAATGGGAGGAAATTAAATAGATATATCTTACATCTTGACCTTTTTTTGGTACCTTACGAGTATGGCTACTTATTTTCTAATTTCTTTATTTTTTTGGCGAGAAATATCAACAATTTAATCTGTTGGCACTTATAGTTAATTATATCAATACAACCCAAACGTACTTCTGTATGATGTATGCAATTTTTCGTTTAAAACGAAACCTATTTCTGAACAAAATTTTAGGGCAGATTGAATTGTAAATTACTTACATAAAAAATTAATTATTTCAAATGTATTATTTTGTTTTGTTTACCTTGAGTATACGTTATACAATATGATACAACTATATCACATGTATAACTGGTCAAATTTAGTTCCTCCCCCCTCCCCGTACAAAAATGCTTGGTGCGTCACTGTTCGACACAGCAGGTAGGTGTATAATATTGAATATGTCGAAACAATATTACAGTTAGCGGACCACGTCAACCATTCTCGTATAACGGGTATAGGTGTGATAAATCGAGTTATTCCGTTTGAATAATGCACGGACGAAAACGAAAGAAACATAGTTTCGAAATGAACTTTGACAGCGTATAACCGAAACGGAGTTAGCGGGTGTTGTATGTATATAGTTAGTGTGAAATGGGTACTGTTTGTTATAGGTATAGTAAAGTTTTCGCGAGTGTAGGTATTTTGTTTGTGGTCTGACCGCAACGAGGACGTCAGGAAATTATACCGACGTTCGTTTTCCCGCGAACCGGAGTCACTTGAAACACCAAACCTTTACGCCGTTTTATCAGTCATCGTCCAAAACGCTTTTGCACAAACACTGCAGCATCAGTTTTTTTTTTTTTTGTTAATTTCTCCCCGAAAATAGAGAACTATTGTTCTGCAATGCCGTGCGTATTATACACATACACATAAATAAACATTAAACATACGTACACAAATACATACGTACAAATACATAATATACTATATATATATATATATATAGGTATATGGTATTGTTCTTGTTGAGTGGAGGAATTCACCTTATAATATATAACAATGCCATTCTCCCTGTGTGAGAGGATCAGAATACTCTAATGGTACTTATAGTTGTATGAGACGATAAATGAGTTAACGCAAGGCCGACAACTGATGTAAAATTCTGTTAGACAATACTACGAGTTCTAAACAGGAATATCGACTGAACTCCGCTCAGAATTTTTTTTTCGTAAACCGTTTACCGTTTATCGTTGCTTACAGATATAAATTAAATTACCTATAACAGTGGCTGAACCCTAAAATTTCAGAAATCTTGCTCCGATGTATCAAGTGTAGCTTATTTTCTGAAAGGAAATTTTACCTCCATGGTAATTTAGAGAAGTCGTCTTTTGATTTTTAAAGCGGTTTTCATATCATCGTGGAAAACCCGGGATAAAATTTCGGAAAAATGGAAAACGTACGAAATACAGTTATTAGTAAAAAAATATTATGGCCTTTTTTTCCTATGTACAACTTTTCTATCAGCAAATTCGCTCCGATTTAAAATGACAACACTTTTTCTGAACGAAAATCTAACTGCGCAAGTACTTTAGGGAGGTAATTTTTCGATTTTTCCAGGAGTTTTCCCAATAAATGGGAAATATCGAAAAAAAACATAGGAAAATCGGTACAATATTAAAAAAATATTATTAAAGAAAATATATAATGCCTATTTAATTATTTTACCATTATATGACATATATATATTGTTGACAAAGCATCACTTATAACTGAACTGCGCTCAGAATCGTTTTTTCCGTTAGCAATGTTTTATCGTTGCTTGCAGATATACATTAAATTATCCTAGGACGTCTTTTTTATATTTAAATTACATGTATTCAATGGATATATTGAGTTTGAAATACCCCCTGCAGATTCATACAAATAAGTTACTGTGTTAACATTTGTATAAAAAAATAGAATTATTAATAAGGAAGTGCTTTAAGAAGCACTCCCAATTGTTCGAAAAACTTTATCTATTTTAACAAAATTGTTTCTTTATTCTTATAGCGGCTATATTTGCAATTTTTGACTTTTATTTGGTTTAATTGTATAAAATCGTATTAACGTTTAGTAAAAGTGTAAAACAATTTGAGACAGGTTCATCGCGATGAGTTTTAAGTTGTACTGAGTAGTGAATAAAACTCGAGCGTAGTGTCGTAATTTTTACAAGCCTGTCATGTTTAAATCCTTTATGAAAAAAAACCACGGTATTTTTTTAGTTGATAATTTTTATTTTTTATTTTTGGTTTTAGTTTAATGAAACATTATTGTGAAGTTCTGAAATGATTACTTATATTAACGTTTTACATAGTTTATGGAAAATGGTATAATTTTGAAAATGTGCAGATGGGTTTCGAATTATTTATATTCCAATATTGGTGTATCGCTAACCAGTCACGTCACTGATAAGAAGGGATAAAACAAACAATTTTTCACGTTATACGTATTGAAGAGTATTAGGTACTTTTCAATTTTGAGCAATGTATTTGTTTTACAATGAAGTTTATTTCATTATTTTTTTTATTTTTTAAACAACTTTTATACCAGAAATCTTGCTCCTATCTTCAGCTGTAGAACCTTTTCTGAAAAGAAATTTTATTTTGGTTTTTCTTTAAAAAAAATATTTTTTCGATTTTTCTGAAGTTTTCATAATAAATTGGGAAAATCGGAAAAAAACGAAAGAAAACAGGAAAATTTACAAAATTTACGTTGCCGATAGTCCATTGTTGGTTACCATTATCATTCAAGGCTATCGATGGGGGGGTCTTTCGATTCAATTATTTAATTTTAAAGTCGACAAAACTAATAATTTCTTATTTTTTTTTTTTTTGTTCTATTTTATTACGTAAATACAGTTATACTATTAACGCCAAATGAGTAAAAATATTTCTAAAGTCTGAAAATTGAGTATTTGGTGTTTGCAAATTTTCAATCAATTTCTATTAGCGCGAATCAGCACAACCATATATTTTGTAAATGACAGGTACAATATGTATTTATCGTAAAGGTATTGTTTCTGGAGCTACGATACGATTGCGTGCAGTCCTTATCGGTGGTACCTTTTTAGGCGTACGACTGCGCGCGCTATAATATTTTTACTTTTATGCAACGTTGCCAAATATATAGGTATGTATGGTAAATCGGATTTTATTTATCGGTCTCGTTATTTCCGATATCAGAAAAAAGCACAAAATTTCCATCACTTGTCTGGAATTATTATTTTTATTGTAAATTCCCAAATAGGTACGAATATACTATAATATAATGTACACCTCTTCTATAAGGCTTCCTTTATATTTGTTAGTAGTGAATGGGCACAAATTTCGATACATTAGACAGCGGGCTGATGGATACCTATGTCAGATGGAAGTGCTGTAAAAAACATTGTACGTCTACAATATCGCCGACAACTGATAATTCCATTTTAGAAAATACTAGTGTAAATTCAATTTAAAAAATCTATAGGCAAGTTTTACGTGAAAATCGCTAAAGAAAAGCAATAAGTTCCATATCCATCCCGTCAATAAAATTAATCCGAACTGAACTTATGAATAGCGTAAGCACCGCATTAGAGTATAAAGATACACAATCAGTTAGAAAGGCTATTTATATTGAACGAAGAAAAACTTCCATCTCTACCCTGTATCTGTAGAAGATGCCGTACGCAACTAAAGGAGTTACAAAATAAATATTTTTTAATTATTGTATTTTATGTCGTAGACTGAGTTTATAATATATTACAAAACGATTATGACATTTGACAACGTCGCTTTAAATATCGCGCTCAATCGTGTGCTTTTGAAGGGTCAAAATCATATTCTCTGTTGTCCCGGCACCGCGCGCAGTTAAATACCCGAAAGTGTGAAACGCGCGCAATCGTACACCGGCGGTTGCTGGCTTAATGTTAGTGTTTTCACTCAAGCAAACTGAAATGAACATCGATAATATGTGATGGTGGGCTGTATATTATGTGCATTAGAGCAAACAATTTCCAAAACTAAGAACACATTGACGGGCAGAATGTAGAAAATTAATATACGAAAACGTGTATATAGTATAGTGTATACACAGTATTTTTACCAATTTAAATTGATTAATCACCAATATTTTTGTTTAATTTACTGGCGTAGGCAGGAACGTGCGAAATACGAGTGCAGCATACAACCGCGCACCTTATCCCCCAACTTATTCCAAGATACGATCCGCTATAGTGCTGAGCGCATCGCCGTTAAAACTTTTATAATAACGTTTTCAACACGCTACTGTAGGTATAGTAATTGGATTTCGTTCTCGATGTAGTCGCGTCTTTGCGCTTTTCGATTGGCCCGGTGATCGACTTCCGATTTCCTTTTTTCAATACCGAATAGTTAGTCCAGCCTATAAATCGGTTCCGTGGTACGACATTCTAGTTAATCCTTGTCGGTTCTCGTTGACGGTTATTTCCAGATACTATATTGATATATTTATATTGTTTGGGATCAATTCTATGCTCTTCGATCTGGTAATTAGAATTCTGAATTGTCATTATCATATAATATCTAGATCAAAATAAATAATAAAACCTTACTTTTTTTTTTTTTTTTTTAACAACTTTGAATTACTTACTTTACGTCTTTGTCGGCAAAATCCTTTTGTAAAAATAATACTAATATTATATTATATTATCTTGTTCACAAAACTCACGTTAACAGATAACCACGGTAATCGTTTTAAATAATTAAGAGACCGAATCGACAGTCAATGAGTATCTAGGTACAGTGGGGATGGGGGTTCAGGGGGTTTGGACCTCCCTCCAAAATCCGATTTTAGAATTTGAATTAGTTTGTCATTGAAAATTTCAGATAAAAAAAAAACGAAAATAATTGGCAAATGATATGAGTTATAATCCTTTTTTTTTATACGCGTCAGATATACATGACATGAAAAATATTATAATATGCAAGATATATCATATAACATATTTATCACATAGGCAAAACTGGAAAAAGAAACGGGGAAATTTTAGTAGTATATTAGTAAAATATTACGGTATTATTTTTCTGTCTTATTTAACTTTTCTACTAGCAGTTTCGCTCCGATATATAATGATTGAATGATAGCACTATTTTTGAAAGTAAATTTGACTAGGAAGGCACTTTAATGAAGTCATTTTTTGATTTTCCCAGGAGTTTTCCTGATAAATGGGAAATACGATAAAATAGGTACAATATTAAACAAATAATATAAAAGAAACTATATAATGCATATTTAACTATTTTGCCACATTATGGCATATATATTGTTGAGAAAGCATCACTTATAACTGAATTCCGTTCAGAATCGTTTTTTCGTTAGCAATGGTTAACTGTTGCTCACGGATATACATTAAATTACTTATAGCGGTGACTGCACCCGTCCTCATTATCCTAGGACAGCTTTTGAATTTTGTAAACATAAGTTAGATTAGATTATGTGAGTAAAAAAAAAATTATATTTTCTGACAGTGAAAGTGTGGAAATTTAAATTAAATTAATGCATGTTCAATGGGAAAATATTTGTTTATGTTCAATGTATAGGTAATATCAATGGACCCTCCCCCCCGAAAAATATCCCTAAAACCTCCACTGCCTAGACATATTTTTATCAAGTTAAAAACAAAAATATTGAAATTAAATATTGTGTTACAATACCAGTTTATTTTAAAATAGGTACCTACATATATACTCTGTAATCAAACCGTAGATTGACCAAAATAAATTGTGTGTACAATAAACTTAATACAAACATTAATAAAATAGTTATTGGATATTATCAACGGACAGAAACGGAAAAATTGTAGCATGAATTAATCCATTATAAAGTTCTGTAGGTATTATCTATTTTTTCTTTCTGCATTTCGACTGGTAAATTGTGCTCCAATCCATCATATTCGGAGGCGGTATCTGATAAAATCTCTCCCGAAACGATTAAATTAGGGGAAGTAATTTTTTTTTTCATTATTCTCGCGCTTAATTTTATTCTAATAATAATGTCGGGAAACCGGGAGCAAAAAGTTGAAAACTGCAATAGCGATTTCTGTTGATTCCAATTTTAATTTTGTTGTAGTTCAATAAAACAACGCGAAACTTTCGCCGAAAAATTATGGCGGCAATCACCATCTAGACACGGCCATAACTTTATGAAAATAATTCGCGGGGGGGGGGGTTTCGGAAACATTTACGTAACGTGTATTTGAAATGTATTTCGTCGTAGAAACGAAACACGAATTCTCGCACGCGTACACGGGTTATTAATAATACGTAATAATAATACCGACCGAAAATGCGCCGTACAGTATACGAATAAGTAATTATGCGCGCTAAAGAGGTTGCACCACGGTTATCGTGGACCGTGACGATTCGAAGGACTTTAGATACAATACGTTCAATTACGTCGCGATTATATCGGTTCAATAACGCTGGAATTTTGTGGTGATATTATGGAATTATTTTCGGATTATAATAAGCGTTCTCGGAACGTCGTCCGGACGTTTCGCCCACGGCTTTTCCGCCGGAACCCCCCCCCCTATCGACCCGGTGATCGCGAGAGCATTACAATTCGTACGCATGTGCTCAACTGAGAAATACGAACCGAACCGTTCCGCGGCGTTCCACCGTGATCGATGGTTTTTAGCATGGCGAAATTACGTACTCATTAAATTCTTTTGGTGTTCGGGCGCTCAGTTTAGTTGTTAAACGCTGGTTTTATGTTGCGCTTCGCGAATCGATAATTGAATTCCACGATGATATTTAAAAAAAATTCCATAAAAAAAAAAAAATAATAATAATAATAATTGAAGTTTATTTATTTCAATATGAACGTATCATAATACAACTGAAATGTTATTGTTTATTTATTCATCAGTATCACTGGATCTGTCACTTTACGATTATTCTACACCAGATATTTTGCAATCTTCTTTATTTTCACTTAAAATGAGTAACGACGTATCATCTATCAGCTCACGTATTTGTTTTTTTTTTTTTTTTTTATAATGGTCTTATGGAGGAAAAGCATAAACATTAAATTTCTAAAGGTTATACCGCACCTATATAAAATAAATATAAGGTTTCTTTCAATATTTTAAGTTTTTACAAATATTTTAAACTGAATTAAATTGAAAAAAAAAACAAAATTTAAAAAAATAAAAGACAAATTCTCGTAAATTTTGCCGTCATTTCTACGTACTTTTCGGTTTTGCTGAATTATTAAAAAAAAACTACAAAGAAAATCAATAAACGATTTTCTTGGTAAATAACTAGATTAAAAATGAAACAATGAGGTTTCTTGCCGTTTATCTATTGGAGCCACATGTATGGTAGAAATCATAACCTATACAAATTTAAATTAAAGAAATCATTGTGTCGCAATTTGAAAAAATCTTTTATTTCGTCTTTCTTGGTTTCTCCGAATTATTATGAAAAATAAAATGCCGTAAATATCGAAAAATGAATTTCTTTGTCAGTAGCTGTATATGTTAAAACAAATATAATCGATCTTTTGCCATTTTTCGATTGAAGTAGTTGAAACAGGGAAGGACGTTAGTTCTATTTCTTAGAAAAATATTTTGAAAAGTTTGAATTTTTTATACGTTCAATTTTTTCGCACTACTCCAGAGCCATACTGGACCCATAAGTCTTTGCCATTTATTTTAAAAATTCATAGAAAAATCAAATAATAACCTCTCCAGTGTATCAACTAGAATAAATTACCTTTTAGAATAGATGTGATATAGTCTTTAATTTGGATCAAGTTTTCTAGTAAAAAAAGTTGTTTACAGTCATAAAAAATTAAATATAAAAAAAGACGTCCTAGGCTAATGAGGACGGGTGCAGCCACTGTTTTAGGTAATTTAATGTATACCTGTAAGCAACGATAAACTATTGCTTACCAAAAAACGATTCTTAGCGGAGTTCAGTTGATAGTGATGCTTTGTCAACAATATACATGCCATATTATAGTAAAATAATTAAACGGGCTCTATATATTTCCTTTAATAATATTTGTTTAATGTTGTACCGATTTCCCCGGTTTTCTTACGTTTTTTCTGGTTTTTCCATGTTTTTTCTCAGTTTTTCACATTTTTGAGAAAACTTGAGAAAATCAAAAAACGACTTCTTTTAGGTACATCCCCACACTGATTTCTTTTTAGAAAAGGCGCTACATGTAAAAATCGGAGCAAATCACCTAGTAGAAAAGTTGTCTATAGAAAATAAAAAAAACATCTCTGTAAAACCATATGGTAAATTTTGTTATATTTTTATAATAAAGGAAATTAAGACGTTAAACCTAAATTAGATCATTCGTACTTTTATATTTGACGAACCGTTGGAAGATAATTGAACCACCAAAGTGACCCGCTGAAGAAAAAAGGTCGGTCATCACTAATATAATCTCACTAGATTCACCTTCTATTTGAAAATCGTCATTTTTCTTTTCATTCCAATATTAAATATTAATGTAATTAATATATATTTTTATGACCAATTCCGAAATTTGTATACATATTTTTCATGCACATCACATCACATTTTTGCAATGCCATTTTTTTGCGAAATTATGGTTTTTAACTTGACATAGCCCAAAAAAAACTAAATTGAATTAAACATTAACATGGTAATAGAGATACATTCTAATAATTTAAAATTTTTATTTACGTTATTAAATATATTTAAGCATTCAAAAAAAAAAAAAAAGAAAACAAGAAAAGCGAATTACACATTTTTTAATAATAGCTAGGTAATTTAAGAGATCCCGTCGTATAAGAAACAAATATAGTTACAATTACTTATTCACGAATACAAAATGCATTAAAATAAGCAAGTATATTAAAATAAATTAAACAGTCTTAAGCTGCAGTAGGTACTTATTTATTTATTTATTATAAATTAACGCCAAATGGCTTATAAGCATAGAAATATAATACATTTAGATAATAAAATAGTTACAAGATAAATATTTATATTACTTATGTAACTTATTTATAATTCCGTACAAATAATATAATAATAATATTTACTGCGTTGACTGCGTGACTGCGCTAATTCGCAGAGAATGGTCATTAACTAATTTTTTTTTTTTTTTAAGTTATTACACTTTTAAAATATTAAAATGTATACGATTTATTATGAAGACGGACGTAGATTGCAGAATTATGCGGTTGTTGTATTTTTGTTCATATACATTTTTCGTACTGCGGAAGGGTAAAATATCAGCTATTCAAAAGGCAATCTATGTTTCCAAATTACTAACTATCTCAGTGAGAATTTATTTATTTATTTATTTTTTTTTTTTGTTATTTTATAAAAATAAAACTATAATATTTCATTATATGAACAGGTATGAAGATTACACAATGGTCTGTAAGGGGGAAAAATGCATTTCATTATGATATACAATATTAAGAAAACTTATATAGAAGTTCTAGTAGTACTCTACAACTTTTGATGTATTTTAGTACATTGTTTTTTTTTTTAGCTTATTTATGTACGTAAGTTTTCACAAATTGCCGTCGGGGTTCTTCTTTTTATACTAGCAACTCCTCCGTTTCACTACCAACGGCTGGGTTTTTTTTCCGATCGCGTCGTATTATTAAAACGACATTCGAACTATACACCGAACTAATATTATGGTGTTTCACAAGAGAATTAAGCCTTTACCTCTATAATAAATGTATGATGTGTTGTTGTCTAGGAATTGGTAATTAGCTCTAAAATAAAGCTATGATAATTTAGATTTGAAAATAATGTTTGAAGTTTGTACCGAAATTACTATCTGTATGTATAATGTATCTTCTATTAATTAGAATATAGTGCACTTAAATGTGGAGGTTGAATTATTTTAAAATATAATATAATAATATGCTTTATTAACCGTACATGAAAAAAAAAAAATTCGTAGTGCTTTTTTCAATAACTAAATAGCTTAATTTTTTAGATATTTTCAGGAAAAATACAAAAAAAAAATGTTCAGTTTAACTTGATTTTGATTATTATCGTTTCTTTAAGACGACATATTCTATTATAACCTAAAATTTTTGTTTTGGTTTTTGAACAAACATTTTGTCAAGAACCCTGCGATACAACTGTATTGTTATTTGACTGAAATATATATAATTTTATTGGACATTTTAGATATTACGTGACTTTTGTTCTGACCGCCACAATTATTGGAATACATATGAAGTTCATCAACAGAATCTGATACGTTATTTTTAATGTAATAATCGGCATAATTTACTTACATTTTCTATTATCGAAATAAATAAATTAAAAAATTATTATCAAAATATTAAAAATAAATAAAATAATCTCACAATACAAGTGAAATAAATATGTTAACATGCTGTATACGCAAGGTTTTATCTTGAATGTATACTGCAGTAAGTATTTGAACGAACCCCGAAACCTTCGGTAATCTGTTTTACTAACCGGACGGCCAAAGGGTATGTTACTCCTTGAGCGCTGCGACGGTCTAACACAGATTACCTACTCATAATTTTAATACTCTTAACTAAATGACTACGATAACGAATAAGCTGTTTAGGGTGGCCCGTGCTACTTTGCTGTATACGCCACGCAAGGCTTGACGCATGCAACAGATATTTTCGGTTTGCGAATTCCTCAGACCGTCAAACAAGTAGATACCGACACATGTTATAAGGAAACTAAAATAATCCACTATTTCGGTGACCACGATAACAAGTACTGCACAAAAGAATGGTTGACTATGAAACCGTCAGGATTTGTAAAATATAACTCTAAAGCCGCTTTACACTCGAAACACTACTAAATGAGATAATAATAACAACACTGTCCAACTACTTATAACTATTATCTTATTATTTATTTTTAAAGTAAAATAAACAAGAAATGAACATAGAAAAATAGGCGCAAAAACAATTTTAAATGTATTAACTCAAATTTTAACAAATAATTGAACAGTCGGGCTCGTTCTATGGGCCTTTCACTCGAAGTCCCGGAGAAGAATGATGTTCACAATAATATTTTAATAATCGTATTAACTGTATTTTTGTCAAATAAACGCATCAGCTCGCGGCAGTAGCGCCCAGCCTCTGTAATGGCCGGCGACCGCGTAACATATTTTGCTGAGTACCTATAATATTATAATATTTTAATATAACAATAATAATGCCGGCGACGGTGACGATCGTCTAAAACAATATTATAATATTATATTATTATTATTGGTGACTTGATATGCTACAAACAATAACAGCTGAAAGTCGCATTAATAATAATAAGGGTTTTGCGCTAAAATGATTTAAGCCCGTGACTAAAGTCCTTTTTACATGACTCTGACAAATTGTCTGCAAGTTCTATACATATGGTTATATATGGGTGACAAAAGCCGTTTTAACATGAATCGATGCGTTTAAGTGTAGTGAAGTAGAAACTGTTATAACATCTTCGACAAAATGTTGACTAAAGCCCATATTTTTGCATGCAACGATTCACATATTACACTGTATTTCAAAATATGGATCGTTATTTTCACTTTACGACTTTTCATTTTTTTAATATTTTAATTATATACATATATATATATATATATTTATTTTAATATTTTTTAATATTATGTTATAAATAATATTTTAACTATTCTTCAAATACTCACCCAAATAATAAACCACTGTGGCCTTAACGAGTGTTAATTTATCGTACTAGATCGCAACACGCATCGTTGTTCGTAATCGATACAAGACTCAAGCCGAGACGAATACGGTTAACGCGATGCGTGCTGGTGTGGTATAAACGAATTTATCGTCCCCGAGGGATTTCGCGTGTTATCCGTAATATTATTATGTACACATCATGAACTGAGATGCGATGTGCGTATAACATAACATCAATTAAGTACGTCGATTTAGTAGTATCCTTACGAATGGTGATTAAACACATTTCAAAAAAAAAAAAAAAAAACAAATAAATAACCACCTGGATTTCCTACGAGGTTTCCGAATTAATTGCTCAGACATTGTTTTACGTAGATAATCGATTAAACTAAATATTTGTGCTAAAAAACGTGGTAGCTACTTATTTAAAATAACGAAATCGTGAAAAATCGTAATTTTTTCCTGGTTAATCATTTTTATTTTAAATACCGTTTTGAAAATTAAAAAATGACATATGTATTTACCAAGAAGATAAATTTTTTTTTCATAAAACGTGCTAAACTTATATATCAGAGCAAGTTTTCTAAGAATCAAGTTTTTTATAGTATAAAAAAAAAACAAAAATGTACCATTGTACCATTGTAAAAAAATTAAAAAAAAAGAAAAGAAATCGTCCGATTATTTTGAAAATTTTACCACGGCTAGGTAAGTCCAATATACGTATTATAACCAAGTTTCAAGTCTTAACGTGTATTTATTCGTTTGAATTTCAATTGCAATACGTTCAAATTTTCAGAAAATTCATCTGCTTTATAAGTTGCATTTACGTATGTATGTTACCATTGGAAAAACTAATGTTGGTTGGTGTCGCCACAGGATACTCCTTAAATGTTGTGGACAATTTTCGAAAATATTAATTTTAACAATACATACAAATTTCAAAGACCAACATTTGAATATAATATGCAATATTTAACCAGAAAGTGGGGCGGGCACGTTTATTGAATCATTCTATATAGTGGGCTTCGCTCTTTACTGGTAGTGTATTTGTATTAAATTGATCTAAACCTAATGTACTAGTTGTTCATACGTTTTTCCATATTTGATCTACTGGTCGATTTTCTTGTATGAGTATTAATTATTATTTACAACATTTATAAACCATTTTGACGTAATGTAGAAAAAAAAACAATAAACGAAAGCAGAACGTCTATGAAACTCATCGCTTTAATGATGTGCGCTCGTTTAATGAAAAACGATTTATCTTGTCAAGGACCTCTATGTACCGTTTCTATTTTTCAGAATTTTATACTTAAGCTCGAAAATGTCTACTATAACCTAGCACGCGTTGCCCTTGTCTTTATATTATTAAGTATTATGAAGAAAAATATCATTTGTTTAAAAAACAAATTTACGAAGGGTGTTCTTTATGTAAAACATTGTAAATTATCATTATGTTCGAGCACGTAAAAATAAAACTGCCTTCTTAGAGAAATATCCAAAACTATCAAAAACTGCTTAATATTATAATAATATTGAACTGTAATTGGTTAATATTGTGTCGAGAAAATGATCCAATCTCAAATTCTTTATCTATATAGGTGGAATTTTATAAACTTTACTGTATATAACAAGGGTATATTTTTGTAGAACACCCTCTATAATAAATGATAATTTATTGCATTAATTAATTTTGTATCCACAAACGTATTGTTTTATTTGCAATGTGTGTTACGTTAATTTTAATTCGATTTGTTCTGTACGAATTTAAATTATGTAAAAAAAAACCTGAACCGACCGAGTTTGATTTATCATTTATGATTTATGTTTACTTGAGAATTAAATTATATAAAAATAAAAAATTTGACGGCATAATATTATAGATTTTAACTGATTTAATTTAAACAAAATTCAGTAAAATTTACGAAAGTATTAGGCACTGTTAGTTTGGGTAAACAATCTCTGTTATACGCTAAATAATGGTAAAAACAAAAAAAACAAAATTAATTCAATTTTGAATATTTAAATATAATATGTATGCATACATTTTTATCGGGTCGGTAATTTATAAACTAATATAGACATGGACAAAAATAATCCGAGTTTGAAGTTAAGTTTAAAAAAAAATGAAAAAACCTTCAAACTATAATTATTTTACTTATCTCTAGAAATGTTATGTTCACACCCTTGAGACATAACATCCGTATCAAATCATTATATCATTTTTATTCCAAATAATTTTTTTTTTCATTTTATCGAATTCCCACGAAAATAGAGACAATTTTACTGTGTTTGTATCTGTTGTATATTATATTTAAGTATATATATTTTTTATCGGACATTTAGATACTTTTAGCGGCTCCTCCAGGAACCTTGTTCATGTGAACTTGGCAGTGCAACATTGACGGACATTGATCCAATCAATCTAACAAATTTGTTGGTGAATTGTTGGGCAACTTTCAGAATTTGTTGGGCATTCATTTTACGAGGGTGAAAATTTGAACTTCCGTGTATCTGATAAGTTCAAGTTATCAATGCATGTTGTGTTGTTATTTTGTTTTTATCCTTTTATATGTTGCTGCGTATTTTTTCATACTGGTGCCTTTTTTTTTTTACTTCGATGCATTAATAGTGTAACATATTAAATCGTAATTTATCTTTTAAATCAAATGCTACAATTTATTATGATTATTTTTGATATTACATATACGCCCGACGCCCATCCAAAACCTGAAAAATCGTAGAACAATTACTATAATTACTACGAGGTAAAAAATAAAAACACATAAATGTATTGATAACCTGAACTTATTGGATACACAAAAGTTCAAATTCTCATCCTCGTGAAATTAATGTCCAACAAATTCTAAAAGTTGTCCAACAATGTCCAACAAATCGAGATGAACATGTTTATCACAAAAAACATGTCTCAATAAACAATTGCGCTGGCACTGGCGTGAATTTGGGAGCGAAAAATTGGAAAATGGCTCCGATTAAAATAACGTTCCTCAAATTCTGAAAGTTGTCCTACAATATCAAATAATTCACCAACAAATATGTTGGATTGATTGGATCAATGTCTGTTAATTTTGCATTACCAACTTCAAAAGGGTTGGGTATAGGGATTATTTTATAGGTGAATTAAAGTGATGCTATTTTTGTTGAATTTAAATTTAAAATTCATATGTTGTTGTAAAAAAATGGTGTTCTTTGTACACCTCTATAGACCCTCTAAATGAAGCCAGGAGGATGACATTTTACAAATTCAGTATACCAAGAATCTGCCTTTCGGTGGTTTCAACTTCTCTCCAACTATATTAATGCTCAGATTTCACAGAAAAAAGCGAGTTTTAAATACCTTTACAGACTCATAAAAGTATGAGTATGTTACTTGGTTAAAATGTATGTGTGTAAATATAATTGTTATCGAGGTCGTACTTGTTTAAATTGTATGTTTTCCTCTTATATATAACTTTAAACTCCCGAATCCTTCGTCTATTTGTATGTTGGAAAAAATTCGGAGAACTACTTTACCTAGTTTATAAAACTTTTTTGTTAGATTCCTTATCATGATAAATAAAAAAAAAATAATAATAAAAACAAAACAACATAAAATAGTAATTAAAAAAATATATATATATGTTACGGAGACAAGTCAGCTGGAGGAAAATTTAACTCTAGTGATGAAGCTCTGCTGCTCGTGTTTTTTTTTTTTTAATTGCTTATGAATATAAAATATATTGTAATCGGGATAAAAACGACATTATTATAATATTATCATATAACCCGACACGAGATTTTATGCATTTTTAAATGCCAGTACCAAACGATTATTCATAAACTGTAGGTAATGTCGATTTGTATATATTGATCCCATATTGGTCTATGTCATTAATAATATACTGTACATTCAGAATGAATTGAAACATTTTTGCGAACTTCGGATAGCTAGTTCCAAATATTTCACGGTGATACGGTTTCTAAATAAATGATACGATTTTAACTTTTACCAAAAGTTCAAATAAAAACATTCCATTTACCCGTCAAGACGTTTACATCTTTAAACCACCAAAAAAATGTATGTAAAAAGAAAAAAAAACGTCTCCCGTCGCAGAATGTTTACGGATATTTTATGTAAATTTTTTATGCTACTCGTATACTACAGTTCAGTTGAAAATTATTTACTTGAATTTATACTCGTTGCTTGGTTGTTATTTTTCTGTCTTAATTCAAGATAAATGTTGAGTAGATACCAGACGTACAAAATACCTGATCGTCTGTTATATTTGTATCTTCAATGAAATAAAACGTAGAAAAAAAAAATGCCATTTGCTTTAATTATTATTTAAATCTGAATATGAACGCTCGTAATACGTTCGGCGTTCCTTTTTTTAACGTACACAATGTTTAACAAAGGGGGGAGAGAAATAGGGCTTCCGGTCGTTTTGGTTATGGAGCCTACAATTTAACGAAACCAAATTGATCTACTTTTAAGCTGACCTCAAACGGGGTCCCGACGGCATGAATTGGGTCCCAGCATTTTTAGCGTATGCATAATATGGGTTCCGACGTAATATTTATTTAAACATATACATTTGTTTTCATCGTTATTTATATTGAAATAATTACTCAAGAGACACCATGCGGATTAGAAAATATACCAAAAATTTAATTTCTTGTTTAATATTAAATATTATTTTTATTGTTAACATTATAAACGCGGACCCAATTCGAGTTTAATTTAAGCGAAAGAGTATCTAAGGACTCTAATATTCCATTAATTTTTCTTGAAAAGGTTACATATTTGATCCTAGAAAAGTAGTGTGCGATGTATGCGTATTCCAACACATGTTATACTGAAAATTGAAATAATATCTTAAGACACACTATACGATGTACTTATATTTAGCCAAAAGGCATACATCATTACAATCGCACGATTTTAGTCATTATATAGATTATGTGACTTAGCAATGCTATGCCATTGTTTCATTTAGAGAATTTTAAAGTTTAATATCCTTATATTTAAAATTGTACTAAATCAACTTACCGAGCCCTTTTTCTCGGGGACCAAAGAAATACGGGTTAGGTGAAATAAAAAACAAATACCTAAATACGTTATATCGCGAAATATCAATTCGAATTCAATTTTATATTACATATTTGTTTAAGTATCGTTCCCGAATATATAATATTATACAATTCCAGAATAATAATAACTGGCTTAATTCTCTCTGTACATAAATTTATAAAAATTATACAAACTTGATAAAAAAAAAAAAACAACAACAACAACAAAAATATTAATGTAATTAACGAAAGCACACTTTTAATCATAGTAATATTAAACGTACTTACTCGTACTATATTTAACTGTTTTCGAGCGGCTGCCTATATTCAGCCAAAGTTGCAGCTTTACGAATCACACCAATACAATCTCTCCGACTTTCCAAACATTTACAATCGCGAAACGTGGGTAGACAGAGCTTTTATAAATAAAAGTTGAACAACATTACACGCTAATGCATGAACAAATTCTCACAAAACACAAATCCCAAGTACTCTGAGCTGGAAACGATCTGAGTGAAATCTCGTGGTGAAACCAGTCTTCAATATATAATAATATTAAGAAATCTTAAGACGATTAAGTTTACAAATCCACTTTTACATTTTCAGAATAGCTAGTGTAAATTCACACGCTTATGATGATTCCTCCCAGAATAAATGACATTTTTTGTGAGCGAAGCGATATGAATATATGATATTTCGACAATAGGGCGAAAGCGAAAGAGCGAACGCAAATGCGCGAAAACAAAAGAGCGAAAATACAATGAGTGAATACAAATATGATCGAAATACATACAGAGCGAAAAGTCCATCGTTTTGAATTTGGTACAAACTTCTTATGAATTATTTCTCAATTTTCGTCTTCTAAATATTTTCAACGGGCCGGAGGAACAATGTATATTATATAGGTACTATGGGAAACTGCAGTGAAATATTTTAGGATCCGATGAATTCGAGATTACGAACGGGATTACAGGCAGTATAATACAATATATACGTATTATATATATATATACTATGTGAAACTATACAGTGCAATGTATTTTTAGGATTTCATAAGTTCACGATTACGATTTGAATATTGTCGTTCGAAGGTCTTCTAATATTACGTATAAATTTAACGCTTAAACGTTTTTATACTATTTTTACTGAACATTCCCGTATGGCAAAGAAAAAATACATAAGATGTTGAATATTGACGGTGTATTGATAAACTATGTAATGAACATTTAAGTATAAAATATGACGAAATTATTAAAGGCCCTTCCGATCATAATCATGTTGCCGATACGATTCAAAATGAACCGAAAGTTGTAGTCAAAAATATTAAAAGGCCGTTCAAGTTTTATTCATACAAAATAAAACTAACATAATGAAAATACATATTATGTTTTTATAAATGAATAAATGTAATAATTTGTAGTATTTTTTAATACATATGAAATATAAATAAAAAAACGGACATATTTCGTACGATGGGTGGACCACTGTTGTAGATGAGAAGTTATAGAAAGGCATAGGATATAGAAGGGAATTTATTTAGTCAAATTTCCATTTAGTAAAAGTGCTATCAATGTAAGAATTGGTAATCGTTGTTATCGTTTTTATGATTACGCACTTTTAATCTGTTTACCTATAAAACACACAACAAAATAAATCGCTTTCATAATAATTGTAACGATTGAAACAAAAAGCAGAAATAAAATTTACTTAAATCCTTTGAGAAATTCAATGATTTGAGTAAAATGGATCACCCTGTATGTATATTTTTCGATGAACAAAATACAATATTTTTATCAAATTATTTCCCACTGATGAACACCAATTTAATAATAATATAATTTTTTTCAATTCATACGTTTCGGACGGACCTTGTTTTTTTTCTTCCTGGACGCCGCCGTCAAGAACAATAATGTTATTTCTTTCTGATTATTCACGTTTTATACAAAAGAGATAATAGTATGATCGGATCGGCAATCTGTATATAAAAACGGCCGAGTTCAAGAGACCGCTATAAGCCGCAGACGATGCCTTACGGATATTACGTTCGCTATTGCAGTGGAGCCGATTTAAACAGCCGCCGGTCCGGAAAAGTCGATTGACGATTTAATGTAGGGGCCTCCCGTCCTCCCGTGAACACTTCTTTTAGCCGTCATACAGCGTGATTTTTTTTTATCACGATCTGAGGACCATCTACGTAGATTTCGAGTAAAATATCAATTTTTTTTTTCCAGTCTTTATATTTATGTTATCGTGTTTATAAATCGGATATTTTACAATATATTATTTTCAAAACAATAACACCATAGTTCATAAAAAAAAAAAAGTGTAGATAACAGTATAATGAAGCGTTGGCATTTTATTAATACAAAATTATTGTAAATTAAAACAAACATGAAAAATAATTTTTTCATGAAAATATATCTTACTTTTATCACTAATAATACTGTAATAATTATAATTTTTTATAGTAGGTAACTTTCTGCTTTTTAAGTCTTAAATTTATGTTCATTGTTTAACATTTAAGAAATATTACGTAATTTTAATTGTTGAGCAAGTTATGAGTGTCTGAAATATCATGATTTAAAAATGCTCATAAAACATTGTAAGTTCTGAGGTAGTGTTCAAATATTTTGAAAAATTATATAATGACAAAAAAATCCTCGAATTTATCAACATTTCTTCGATAAAAAAAAAACCATGAAAAAAATGAATTACCCTGTATATAAATATTTTGATATATATACAGAGTGTCACTTGAAATAACTTTTATATTCTATTCAATATTATCATTATAAATATTTTTTAAATAATTAATATGCCTCTGCACCACATGTGATAAATTTTAATTTTAGATTCTGAGTGAAGCAAAGAATGTATATATTCCTATATGTATACCTATTGATTTTACAAAGATGTTTATTTTTATACATGTATATGAACACTTTCTACCAGCAATTTTCTTCCAATTTACGATGATATCAATTTTTCTAAAAGGAAATCTGACTGTGGAGGTACTTTAAGAGGTAATTTTTCAGCTTTTCAGGATTTTTCTCGAAAATTGGGAAAAAATGGATTTTTACAATTTTACTACAATTTCTTTAAGGTTTTCCAAATATGAATACTATTGTAGTTTATAATTTATTACAATATATTTGAATTAATAGTTAGAGCTGTTACTGTATGATATTAACTCAGTACAAAAAAAAAAAATGTATGAAATTTGTTGTTCTTTGACTACTGATTAATTATTATAATATATTATGAACCACAATAATATTCATTAAATAGGAAAACTTAAATAAAAAGTAAAAAATAAACCATACCTTAACAAAAGTTTCAACCATAAATGCTTTAAAAATCTATTTTACAAAATGGCTATTTGATTTTTTTTATATTGAATTATAATAACGTTCAAAATGTTTTATTTTAAGTTTCCCATGTAAAAAAAAAAAAAGTATCACATCAAATGTAGCCTAAAAACATACTAATTATTTAAAGAAAATATGTATAAATTTATATTGGAAATATTGAATTGCTCCAAGTCTCAGATCATCGTGGAACACCCTGTATACGTAGTAATAGTAATATATAATGTATTTGCACGACCGAAACGCGGATACTCTGCGATCGCAATTCGCGCGTCGACCGGATTTGAGAAGTGACCCGAGTAATTTGTTTTGCAGTACACGGCAAAATCTCTCGAAGCTGGCTGCCAACGTGATCCGACCACAGGCAGGCTGTTTGCTGTGGGATTTTAGATTCCGGGGGCAGCGATAAAGAAATGTATTGGTTTTTATAAATCTGCGTGCATTTTTCTTTTACGTTTGTTACGAGTTTTTTCGGTTAGTGAAAATCCCTTGAAACTTTTATACCGTGATAGTATGATGTATAGGTATATTGTATAAGATAAAAATTTTTTACAACGATTTTTATTAAAACAATAAAACCGAGTTTAAGATTATTTTATAACTAAACTCAGTTTTGTTAAGCTACAGAATAACGTTTATTATTAATTATCTATTATCCATATTTATACTTATCCTTTAACGTTTATATCTTACCAGCTATATTTCTTAAGTCCTATCCATATTTATTATAAAACATGTCATTAATTATCAATATGATTGTGTAAATATGAAAACGAATTAAAACTTAGATGTAAACGTTTGGTTTCTTTGAAATTTGTACGTAAAAAAATGTTTTCACCATACAGATTTGCAGCATTTAGATTAAGCACATTTTAAATATTTCATTGACCACTAAAACACGTGATATAACGGGTATACAACTAGTTATGATAATAATTTCGATGCTCGAAAATTTTGAATTATTTATTTATATCTAGGTAAATAAATAATCGCTATATTCAAGAGGGATGTTAGTGTACACAACGCCAAACACCCTTAAGCACGTGATTATTTAAGTGTGTAATGAAGCTCAACCGTTTATAATATATTCGTTAGTCCAACATCAACAATTTCGTGGTTATTTATCGTGACACCTATATATTATGTATTTGCGTTGAGATTTTAATATTATTTAATAAGGCAAATAGTTGTCTTTTGACGAGCAGTTAATAGAATTTATTCAAGGATTCAAAGTGTTTTAGATACTCTTAAACCACTTAAAACGTTTTGACAAGTCCCCATGTTTGAAACGTTTTATACATAAATGTGTAAAACGTTTAAAAATTAAATTTAAAAAAAAAGCTGATACTGGGGATGGGTGTGACCACTATTATAGGTTGGTAGTGGAGAAGGTAGAATACATTAAGTTATTTAAATTATACCTGTAACCATCGATAAACTATTGATTTTTCGGTTGCGCTCAATTATTAAAAAAAATGCAAAGAAAATCAAAAAAGGACTTTCTTGACCACCAAATAGATTACAAATTGAACAAAAAATATCTCGTTTCATTTTTGACATAAGCCTCGACATGCGCCGCGGCGAGCCTTAAATATTTGCCGTTTTATCTACAATTTTCTTTTGGGTTTTTCCCAATTATTTCGATAGCCCATTGGAACATCGAAAAATGACTTCTTAAATGCAACAACGGTAGAAAATTTCCTTTCAGAAAAAGTGCTATAGTTTATACTTTGGAGTAAGTTTTCTGGTAGAAAAGTTGTTAATAGAAACAAAAAAAAAAAATTACCAAAACACACATGAAAGTAAAACTAATAAAATTAATATGTTCTGAAGAGTGAAGATATTTATAAAGTTCCTGTTACTATTATAGATAAAATAGTAACATTTCTATGATTTTTATTCTATTTCTAAATAATTATTAATAATAATATAAATTTATTTGTAATTAACTATTAAAATATTATGATATTTACAAAAAATAATGTTTAAAATATACCATTTGTTTACGATTAAAAACATGGTTTAAAACAAAAACAGTTTTTTGATTTTTTTTTTAAAAAAAAAAAAATCAGATATATTGTACATTGTATTAGGTGTAATTTAAATCGCCTTTGTTTTATATACGCCAAACTTAAAATATGTTTAATCCGTTTTTCTAATACTATAGTCGACTTATATCTTACAAAAATCCTGCTAGTTTAATATACCCTGTTCGTAAAATCATTCCAAACGACAACGAAAAAACAAATGACACGGACTTATTTCACATGATAAGTGGGCCACTGTTGTACTTGATAAATTGGGAAGTTATAGAGAGGAATTGTATGTATATTTATACGCAACGTTTAATCTTTGCTAACAAAAAACGATTCTGAGTGGAGTTCGGTTATATATGTTTTGAAAAGCTGTAATATATGTATGTGCTTTGCTCAAAAAGTAAATATGTGTGAAGTTTGATTTGTAATCGACTCTATACAGTACGTTGAAAAATTAAATTCATCACACTAGTTGGAGGTTATGTGTATCTTATAAATACTATGTACTATACCTAGTATAAGAAAAATAGAGAGAGAAGGTTTTTTTTTAAATTTGTTTTTGTCTGCGTGTACTTATTTAAATTTTTACGTTTCAGTTCATACTTAGTGTTTTTGATATTATGCGTCTGCCGCTAAACCGTCGTTTTCACAAAGCGTAATCTCTAGAGGCCGACACTATGGTTACTATAGGGAAAAAAATTATTTCCGTAGTAATATAACCGGTAGAAGATAAAAAAAAAAACACAAGCTAATCCTATACGATATCCCCAAGTTATATATATTCACATACAAACAGCAAAACATAATCTAGGATTTGAACTCCTCCCTTTCCGCAATATCTTTTTTTTTTCGTGGTTTTATCGTCTACTGGTGAGATTTCACCGGAGAATACTGGGTTCGTAGGCATTTCCATTTTACTGAACGCGTCACAATTCAGAAGTCATAAGGTGTGCAGCAAGACGTATGTAAAACATCGACTGTGAGCCGTAGGACGAAAACGTCATGTTATTTATTTATAACGGCAACATTTCCAGCGCACATCTAAAAAAAAAAAAAAAAACAAATTAACGAATACTTCGACTGAATGTAATTTCGAAAAATAAACAAAGCTACAACATTTATATTGTGTTTTTTATTTTATTTAACTACGGTTGATTGACAGACGCAACACAAAAATCTGTGTTCGACAAAAAAAAAAAAAACAAAAAACAAACTGACATACTTCGCACGATATGTGCGCCACTATCGTAAGTGAGGATTTGGGAAGTTAGAGGGGAAATTTAATGTATATCTGTATGCAACGATTAATCTTTGCTAACGAAAAACGAGCGGAATTCGGTTATAGATGTTTTAAAGGTCGTAATATTTACGATTTTAAAATAATACAAATCGTTCATTTTTCCGGTTTTTTTCATTTATTATGAAAACCTGTGGGGGAATAAAAAAAAAAGTAATTAGATTTCCTTTCAGGAAAAGTACTACAATTAAAAATCAGAGTATAATTTCTGGTAGAAAAGTTGTTTACAGATTAAAAAAAATAATAATTAAATTAAAAACATCATTGTAAAACCAATGCATTTCTCGCTCCACTCAGAATCTAAAAAGAGAAGGATTCAATATGAGAAACATGATAATATTTTATTGCGCAGGTATAATTTTAATGATGAACCCTGTACGATATGGGCCCTAGATAATATCTGAGTGGCAGCGTCTGTATCTAGTACGTATTGAGACGAATATTTTGAAAAAATGGCCAATATACGAGCCAAGATAATTATCAGAAATACAAAACGAGACGCTGTTATCATTTATTAGACATTAGTTATCAATTGTTTCAAAATCTTAAAAATATTTATCATATACATATTTTTTCAGTAACCGATCACTATAGATACTTTGAACGAAATTAATTTTAATATTTAGAAATATTAAATTTATAATAAATTAAGCATAGCTATATTAATTATTGCAGTTATATATATTATATTAGTTATATAAATGAAGTTGCTCATCAAATTTGTGTAAACGATTTAAAAATGATTTAAATAATTGTTCATTCATATCCTATCTGTGCCCAAGGCCGGTGACTGAATCAAAATTTTGAGAATAGGGGAAGGTTAAATTAAATAACAGTTTATCTTGAAAGTGTTAAGTAATAGTATAGAAAAAATTTGATTCACCAATTCCCCCGGAAATCAAAATTTCAATTTTGATTTTCGTGAATTCCGTATTGTTTTAAGGAACAACGGAGTATACAATTATTAGCATATTCATATATAAGGTATGAAAAGTAAAAAAATGCGCAATACAAAATTCAGTAATCTGGATTATATGTAATCATACTATCCTTGTGTAATCAAACGGTGAACATTTTAATAAAAAGTGCAGTAATAACCGTAAAATGTGTGACCATGATGTGCAAAATTAAGCTTCGATTAAATCGATTTATAAAAAGGTGGCTACTTTTTATTTTATCAAACTAAATTTTATATACTGAATATAGCGATGAAGAATACGTGGGTTCTACTATAGTGTATGCTTTTTAATTTTAATATTTTTGTTTTGCCTCCGCATAATTTTTCTACAAAGATGTTTCAATCAAAAAACGACAAAAGAGCTTTTTCATGGCATTTTTGATTTATTTGGTGCATTGTGTAGATAATTTCTTGATTTTTATTCCTCACATTTTTTTTTAAAAATTTTTTTATAAAAAGCATTAAAAAATTACAATTGCACGAGAATCTGAATTTTGATAATATCAGTATGCAGCTAAAACAAACAAACACTGATTTATTACAAGCATTTAAAAAATTCGAATACATTTAATATTTATATGCAATTCGATTTTAAGTTTATTTTTATTAAAGATAATAATAAACATTATTATTAGAGAGGAATGCGTTGATATTTTTACAATGATATATACTTTGTTTTGCCTATGAGCAAACTTTCCTACCAACAATTTTGTTGTGATTCTCAACCGGAGCGGTTATGACGGCAAATTAGTCTGGTGAGTTAATTTTTTGTAGACATTAAGTAGACAAATTTCAATAAAACCGTGATTTTACAAAGTTGTTGAGACATACTGTATATTATAATAAAAAAACAAAACCAATAAAATTCATACCATAGTAGGTCATATGGTATGTCGAAATTTAATAGATAAACTGAAAATAACGATTCTGAGCAGGTATCGGCTAACTGGAATTGGTAGATAACATGGTGGTTGTGTTTTTCCTCTTATACCAAAAATAAAAATAAATAAAAAATCGTGATTTTGAATTAATAAAAAAAAGAGAAAGAAAGATACATGATGTTGATGGGTTAATGTCGACATAAACCTTTTAAATTGGTGAATGTTGAAAAATAATAAAATATTTAGACATATACTAGTGAATGTACACATTCACATCAAGTTTTTGGTTAATGTTGTCATACGTATCTGCACTTAAAGTATAGATTATGGACTATAAAATTGTTATACAACATATACCATCAAATAGATACGTGTTTAATTTAATCAACAAATTATTATTATTATTTAACGATTTATATATTTGTATTATTATTTACAGTGACGTGAAAATCATCATGGTATTTTGTGTTAAATTAAATTCCAATATCTTTATAACCACATTTATTTATGGTGCACTTAGTTTTACAATTACATCGTGTATCCTTGCCTACCAATTGACGAATTTGACGCAGAAACTTGCCTTAAGGAAATATTTTGATCCTTTAGTATATCAGCGATTTATACTAAAAATTTTTTACACGAGTACCGAAAATTGATTTCTATTGTATAATTGATTTACAAGACCATTTTTGGTAGCTAATTTATACAAATCAGTATCTACCATATCTAATAGTCCGGCTAAAATATTTTGAAAATCTATTTTACTACGATCAGCATCTAAAACTCGAATAAAGATAGTTCATCCAACTTTAGCTAAAAGAAACTTTTGTTTTAAATAAAACATTTATACAATCATTAACAAGTTATAGATTACCTACACTATTGTATATAGGTAATAAGTAGTATGTCTAAATTGATAATAACTGTATTATTATTGTGGCTTATCCGCAAACCAATATCGGCATTACCAACATTAATTAAAATAATTACATAAATGTCGATATTCACTAGTGAATGTTTACAAATAGAACATAGTAACATAGTAACATATATATAGATTATATTAAAATAGAGACACAAAGTAAACCTAAAAAACCCGAACGCAGCTTCTTTATAGCTAGATATCCATTTAAATTGTCAAAAGCGATCATGACAGACTGTTATTTTTGAAGTTTTGGCGATAATTGATTAAAAATTTCGCACTCAACTATATTAAAAAAGACCGGGTGTCGTGACAAAACCCAATTTTCGAAATGCTATTCGAAACTCATGATATTAAAGGTAAACTTTCCCTCAGGTTAAGTTTAAGTCTATGGGAGAATTTCATTAAAAACAAAAAATAGTTTCACATAAGAAATCGAACGTTATTCCATTCCACACCAAAGTCTAAAAAGATACAGATATATATAGATAGAGGAGAAATTTAATTTATATTTATAAGCAACGATTAACTATTTCTAACGAAAAACGATTTTGAGTGAAGTTCGGTTAATATTATCGCTTTGTAATAATTACAAAATTGGCCGCAATATTTATGAATTTCATCAAAATTTGGTATAGAAATTCGTATAAAAAAAAATACTACATACTACAAACTCATTTTTTGTTTGACCACAAAGTACGACTTATAACGAACTTTCTATTTAATCTTCTAGTATTTCTTTTTCATCGAACAATTTTATCCACAGGGTATCTACTTAAAAAAATTTGCGTAAAAAACCCCGTTTAATTAAAATGTCTATAAATAGCTCAAACATGGTAGCAAAGATTTGAAAATTTTACCATGTCCAGAAAAATTAAATATAAGTTTTCTGTCGAAACGTAAATTCTCTACAAAATATTTTTAACTCAATCAAAACAAAACAAAACAAAAAGAAAAACTTGCAACGATAAACCATTGCTTGACGAAAGACGATTCCGAGAGCAGTTCGGTAATACATAATTTGAAGTGACGTAATTTTTTTTGTGATTTTCGTTTAAATGTGATTGCAAAACTATTATTAAAAAAGGAAAAAAAAGTCGTCCGATGATTTTTGAAATTTTACCACGGCTAGGAAATTTCAATATAACAGAAGTTTCAAGTTTTTACGTGTATTTATAACCGAATTATAGCAAAAAACTCTCAAAAATTAAAATTCCATAAAGACTCAAAAGTGGCTCTAAAGTTTTAACGATAATACCGAGAGAAATTAAATCAAAAAGGCAATAAAAAAGGTATCTCGCGATTTTTCGGTTAAATCATTCTTTCTGGTAGAAAATGCCGTCCGTGTTCTTATAAAATAACGAAATCGTGAAATTGTACGTTTTCTTATGTTTTTCCCCAACTATGTGCTTTTATTTAAAAAATGGCGTCGAAAATTAAAAAACGACTTGTTCAGAGTACAATCTGGCCATTTTTAACTTGTATAAAAGTTGCCACACGTAAAAATCGGAACAAGTTTACTAGGAAAAAACGTGTGGACAATCTAGAACAATGAAAAAATAAAAAAACAGCATCGTAAAACCAATAGTTCTCTCGCTACGCTCGGATTCTAAACAAATATTCCGACGATATTACATCCGGTTATAACGTAATAACGGCCGCGTTATTAAATATTCATAATATTATTTTAAATAAATCCGAAATGTTTCCCACTGCTTTGCGTGGATAAAAAAAAAAATGACGCTATTGTTGTGTACAAGTACGGATAAATCATTTTGCACAGTGGTAATAAAATAAATTGGAAAATATTATTTCAGTTGCGGGTACGGTTCTACTAATATAATTGTATCATCGTAACGACACTACAAGAATTACACAATACGGTAAAATATGATTTCCCTCACCTCATTTCTTAATACATTAATAAGCAGAGCAGTATTTCTCGACACCTGCAGATAGCTGGATATAGCGAAAATTATTTTTGAAATATTTCTTGTAGACTTAATAATTTTACAAACGTATTGCAACCGCACTGAATGCCGTTATTTTTATTTAACGTCAGTTATCTAACAAACAATAAACAATCAGAATCCCACGTATAAATGATAAAAACGAAAACTCTCATATCGAATTGGTACCGAATAGAATAGGAAAATAAATTGGAAGATAAATTTTTAAATCCCCGATGTATTACTCCATTGTACATTCAATAAGCCGCTGTGGAACGGAGAAAGTACATGTATAAATGATATTTTATAATAATATACCTGTACAGATATTTTTCAAACTTCTAAATGGCTGGTGCTGGAGTGATATACGTCGAAGAATGTGGTATACAATTATTATTCTTTTTATAAATACATTTTAGATTCGGACCGTTGCATGGAACATATTGGTTTTACAATGTTTTTTGTTCGTTTTTTTTTTTTTTTTTTTTTGTTGTCTATAAACAACTTTTTGAAAAGAAATCTTGCTCCGATATATAGAATATAGTTCCTTTTGTCCTTTTTTGAAAAGAAATGTTGACTAGTAAAAAGGTCTTTTTTTGATTTTCCAATGTGTTTTTAAAATAATCAGAAAAACTCAAAAGAAAATTAAAGGAAAAACAGCAAATATTTACGGCACGTAGTGGCGTTGCCGTTTTCATTATTTTTAATTGTTAAAACTTATTTTTTTACCAGAATTATTGTTTCATAATCGAAAAATTATAAGAAATAGATAATATTCCTTTTAATATTGTTTATTTTTTAGTAGTATTAGTAGTATTAGTTTAATGTAGTATTTATTTATTATTTATATATAAGAGTTTTAAAAAACAAATGTTGACGAAAATCGTAAATATAAATATAATCGTCTTTTAAAACATGTATAACTGATCTTCGCTTCGGATCGTTTTTTTGTTAGCAATGGTTTATCGGTGTACAGTTATTATACAGGTATAAAATAAATAACTTTGTGCATTCTATCTTCCTAACAATTTACCTACAACGGTGGCCACACTCGTTCCCAATATCAGCTCTTTTTTAAAACGATCAATCAATAAATAGAAATGTTCTTCTTATTTAAAATGTTTATTTTAAATTTTAAATTTGAAAGTTCCCTTGAATTGGCTCCCATTTAAAATGGACCTTTAAACCGGCTACCGAAACCGTAAAATAAACATTCTGAACACCCGTGTATTCGCTGAATATTCGCCATAAGGTACTTCTTAAATACACAATACCGCAAAACCAATGATATAGTTGCATCTCAGATAACAAAAATATATTTGTTTAAGATTTATAAAATATTTTTTTTATAAAAAAATGATTTATAAAATGTTTTATTTTCCATATTTTTCATTTAAATAATATTTATAAAATAACGGATGACCATGGGATTTTCATTTATAAAATGCTTCAAAAATGGTAGTTCGAAAACATTATTTTTTTTTTTATAAAAAAAACGGATTCTGCACCATCTAACCAAATCTAACCAAACGCACTAACCACAAGACTACCTACCTAATTGTTAAAAAGTCGATTTTATGAAGTTATAAAGTGAATTTCAAAATATTATAATATATTGACATTTGGGAACAAGAACTACAACCTCGTCTGATGATTAGTACACACCAGTGCCAGTGGAAAAGTGGAAGAGGCAGTGAAGGGCGTGCACCCTTTTTTTTATTGGTTATTTCGGTGTATTTTATCGTTCAACAAAATGTGGTAACTTATATAAAAATGATAAGTGTCCCACAATTTGATTGCTGTGTTTAATGTTGCAAAAAAAAAAAAAAAAATACAAAAACAAACTTTGGAAAAATATAATCAATTTTTTAAAACTTTTCTATGCATTTTTCATTTGTGGATATTAGGAACCGTTATCGAAATATTATGTAACAACTTTTTTTTTTCATTAAATGTACTCCATATCAGTTTTCGTCCGGCCACATCATGAGAACTCCGGTGAGTTCCGACTATAATTACACCTAGGATAGTGTTTTTGGATCAGCTGATCGGAACGTACATTGTTCAGATCCAAAATCGTATTGCGAAATTCATCGCTGTTGATTTAGATAAATTGTTGTTGTGTTGATGGCGATCGCTACGGCGGACATCAATGTGTTAACTAATGGCCGTCAATATAATATTAAATGAGAGGTACTATACTGCAACGTGTCCCAACAGTGTTTTATGAACGTCATATAACTCTATTACTGTTTATTTTTAGATTCCGAGCGTAGCGCGGGAGCTATTGGATTTACAATGCCGTTTATTTCTTCTTCTTTTTTTTTCTTTCATTGTTCTAGGCTGTCCACACGTTTTTTCCTAGTAAACTTGTTCCGATTTTTCCATGTAGCAACTTTTATACAAGTTAAAGTTGACCAGATTGTACTTTAAACAAGTTTTTTTTTTTAATTTTCGACGCCACTTTTTAAATAAAAGCACATAGTTTGGGAAAAAAATTGAGGAAACGTTCAATTTCACGATTTCGTTATTTTATAAGAACACGGACGACGTTTTCTACCAGAAAGAATGATTTAACCGAAAAATCATAAGATACCTTTTTTATTTAACTTTTTTCGGTATTATCGTTAAAAATGTTGAGCCACTTTTGAGTTTTTGAGGAATTTTAATTTTTGAGATTTTTTTGCTATAATTCGGTTATAAATGCACGTAAAAACTTAAAACTTAGTTATATTGAAATTTCCTAGACGTGGTAAAATTTCCAAAATCATCGGACGACTTTTTTTTCTTTTTTTAATAATCGTTTTGCAATCAAATTTAAACGAAAATCACAAAAAAAATTACGTCACTTCAAATTATGTATTACCGAATCGCTCTCGGAATCGTCTTTTGTCAAGCAATGGTTTTTCATTGCTTACAAATATAAATGAAATAACCTTATGTAATCTACCTTCCCAACTTCTCACCTACAAAAGTGGTCTCTATCATCCCCAGTATCAGTTCATTTTTTTATTTTTTTTTTCAATCGGCTTTTGAATCAGTGGGAAACATATGTAGAGAAAATTTGTTTTTTCATTCCTTAATCACTGAAAAAATTAATTTTTTTTTTTTTACTTTTAAAAATTGTCAAAATAGCCGTATTGTTAACTTATTATTTTAGAAAAGACGTCCTAGCATAATGGGGACGAATGCAGCTATTTGTATTGATAATTTAATGTACACTTGTAAGCAACGATAAACCATTGTTTGGGGAAAAACGAAAAATGACCTTTCTAAAGTACTTAGGGAAATGTCTTTAAGAAAAATTGCTGTCAGTAAATTTGGAGCAAAATCGCTGATAGATAAGTTGTGCACAGAAATAAAGAAGGCCGTAATTTTTTTTTACTTATACCTATACATTTCTTATATTTTCCAGTTTTTTTAACGGGTTTTAATATTTGATGAGAAAACCCAAGAGAAAAATCTAAAAATGACCTCCATAAAGTACTTCCTCTCATCGATTTCCTTTCAGAAAATAACTTCACTTAGATATCCGATCAAGTCTTCTGATAAAAAAGTTGCGAACAGATAAACCATACGCGTCTTTGCTTCACTCAGAATCTAAAATTTGATTGTACTATACCTTCATGTCCGGTCAATAGTTTCTAAGTAAAAGTCGGTATTATTTCTTGAAAATTGGCGTGACATCAGTTTTCAATTGAATAACTCGTCACGTGGTAAGGAATTCGTATACATATCTAGTACTACTTTTAGATACTTATAAGTATTTTACATCTATACATATAGACATTTTATACAGTAAAGCAGATACGTCTGTTGGATTATAAACAGTAATATAATTTTTAAATTATAAATGGCCGGATTGTATTACTTGTTTATCGATTGATACACATTTACCAGACAGATGCAGTGGTGTACGTGATGTTGCCTATATGTCGAGGCGGTTTATGACGTATTCACGTATTAAATGCCTGATTCACAGATCGTTGACAAAGACATATTCTATACAATATTTAATCTTCAAGTATAAACTTTGTAGTACTATATTGACGACTTGACCGGTTACGATGATCTACCAGGCAGTGTCATAGTTATCATATGGCGAAGTAATTGCAAAATTTGGTTGATTTTGGTTGGATTTGGTTGATAGAATGTACTCTCTCGATAACTAGATATAACCTAAGTCATTTTAAGTAACCGCAACATATTAACTACGCATATTGGAGCATCTCATTCATCTTATATATGGACCGAATGCAAATTTCACGATTAAATTTTAGTTTTCACGGCATTTTATAACCTGTGCATTTTGAATACCACCATAGCTGTTTCTGACGCATGTCACATAGAGAACGACGTACGTCGACCGGTCGCAATGTAAGAAATTATGCTAATAGATGACGAACGCGTTTTCACACGAAATATTGCAGGATACAGTGAATTGATTTTGTAATTTATACATTTGTTCGTATATTAATTTTGTTATCAATAATTTGAATACAAGACGTATATTATATATAATACAGTATACACCATGTCACTAGCGCTTAAAATTAAAGGTGGAATGCACGCAATTTTGTGTGTGCAGATGCACTAGTAATTACGTGTAATATATTTTAATGCTATAATGTTTAAACCGTTTTGAACTGACATTTACTGTAAACTTAAAACATTGATTATATAAAATCAGATGATGTACTTCAGGGTAAAACGAAAAATAGCTCTAAAATTGAAACAAACTGAATCTACCTCAGATCAGTGTGAACGCCTGAAAAAAAAAAAAAAAATTATTGAACTGTTTACAATAAGATTGTACTTAAATCTATAATTTTCTTTAGCTAGTGTTGTTTTATCAGCAGTAAAATTTACAAAGTATTTATTTATCAGCGTTCAGAATTAATTATTATAGTATTTTTAGTACTCTAATTAATTAGAGTACTTACTACTTAAATCTAATTTTAAAGTTCAATGATCAATCAATTTTTTTTGTAAGACCTCCCAAATATGATTTGATTCTATCGGTGCTATTGAATATTATAGTTATTTCCAATTTAGGGTAAATGTGAAATAAATATAAAACAAAATATTTAACGCAGAAATATAAATAATTTATATATATATATATATATATATATAAGATTCATTGAATTATATAAATTATCTTTGTTAAAACTACCACACAGGTGATTATAAACTACGCTAAACATGTTTAACTTTAATTTTTGCCACATTTTTTTTCAGTAATTATTGGAAAACGGTTAATAAAAACCAATTACAATTTTTGAATTTAGTTGGAAAAATCACTATTATTATAAGTATATGTGACTCCAGTAGAAATTACCAAGGGAATTATTTATTTTTTTTTTTTAGTAGAATATGATTTAAAAAATTTAATTAAAAATGGTTGGTCTACATTTTCTTGAAATTTAGCGAAATATATATAAATAACACAACATTTATTTTTTAAAGTATAATAAAATAAGACTGTAGTGGGATTAAAATTATTACCGAGTTGTGTTCGAAACGTACAAAACAAATTTCCAAGACAGTTTTGATTTAATCCGTTAGTGTATAGAATATAACGAAAAGACATTATTACTAAAACTTATACAATTTAATATCATATCTATGATTTGATCAAATATTATAAATGATTCATATGTACTTTTATAGTATTTGCTTTGACTATCAAATCGATAAGTACTCAGATTATTGAAGAGAGAAATAATATTTTTTCATTAAAGTGGTTACTTTTATCTGAAATCGATTAGGTCCATTTACTTTTGAGTGCATCATCTGATTTTACAATAAAATCTGCTCTGAATTAATAATTATGTATACATAGGTATACATACATAGTTTCACAAAATTGTATATCATTGTAACGTAGTAAACCAAGGTTCTTAAAAAATATAAATTTGAGTTGATTATATTGAATGAGAAAAATGTGACTATAACTTAAACAACAATACAATAATATAGTATACATGTATACATTAAAGTATTGATTTCTCAAATTATTGCATTGAGTTGACATTGTGTAAACTCTATTTAAGTTCGAATGGTTTTAAAACCATCAGTGTATGAGTCAGTACACCAAGTAAGTGCGCAAGCGACCATATTATTAGGTCAACCGGTCCTAATGATAAACTGCTATTATAGATGAGTCTAAAACACACATGTACACATCCACATATTATCATCATTATGTAGCTCGTCAGAATTTGCGTGGCATTCCAAACTACCTAGGAAACACACCAATTTACATAGGTAACATTTTGGCGGGCCAGGCCCGTATAGCATGAAGTGATTCACGTGGAGTAGTTGCAGGCATCCGGTGTGCAAGTAGTAATAATTTTATGCAGCTGGTCCATACAATGAGGATATTATAATTTGACCGACACCTTAAAAATCGAATATTATCCATAAAAAGAAGTCCTAGGATAATGAGGACGGATGCAGCTACAGTTATAGATAATTTAATGTATACCTATAAGCAACAATAAACCATTTCTTACGAAAAAAACGATTCTGAGCGGAGTTCGGTTGATAGTGATGCTTTGTCAACAATATATAAGTCAATTTATAGTGAAACAATTAAATAGGCTATATATATTTTCTTTAATAATATTCGTTTAATGATATACCGATTTTCCTAGTTTTCCAACGTTTTTCTCGGTTTTCTCGTGTTTTATACCAGTTTTTCACATTTGCTGGAAAACTCTTGGGAAAATCAATAAATGACCTTTCTAAAGTACCTAGTGAAATTTATTTTTAGGAACATTGTTATCATTAAAATTTCAAAAAAATTGTTGGTAAAAGAGTTGTCCACAAAAAAGAAACTTCGTTATATTATACAAATATATTTTGTATATTTTCCCGTTTTATTTTGGTTTTTACATTTGATGGAAAAACTCTTAAGAAAATCAAAAATGATCTGTTTAAAGTATCTCTCCACGCTGATTTCCTTTCAGAAAATGTGCTACACGTAGAAATCCAATTAAATCTTCTGATAAAAAAGTTGGACACAGATTCAAAATAAAAAAAATTAAATAAATAAATAAACATCTTTGTAAAACCATAAGCTTTTTCGCTCCACTTAGAATTTAAAATTATATCATGTATTTAATAAAGTATGTTTTCAAAATTCTAATATTTTAAATATTTAGTAACTAATTAACTCCCATCACTGATTTGAGATGTGATATGATACAGGGTGCGGTCGCCGGTTGCGCTGTCTTCTCAGTAGGGTATTTGCCGATTTCGAGGGTCTTCCTAAAAAACGATTAAATTTCGTGAAATCCTCGAGAGATATTAATATAATATAATTTATAATATATATATATATATATATGTATGTATATAGGTATATTTTGTCGTTTATCATTTTCTGAGTCTCGTATGTAACCGCAGAGAATTCACGAGGGCGATCACCAACAGCTTTGGAGGGGAAGGGATACCTCAAGACAAACGAGCAAACCCTAGTGTGTATCACGAATAAGGACAAGCGAATGTGATTTATGTAAATTGGCACATCCAGGGCTGATGTGCTTAAAATCGCGTTGGGTCGGTTTAGGTGAATTTATACAGAGTGGTTTGTTTATCACACTTCAGCAGTAATTGCATTTAAGTAAATTCGGGAAATTAGTAAATACAATTATTAATTCCTTACCGAATTAACACGAAGCTCTTGATACTTTAATTTTAGACTTAAATCGAATAAAGCAAGTGGATCACTTTCCAGAGCAATGAGTAATATAGATATAATATACTAACAAAATATACTCGCAATTTCCCAGAAAATTTGGTTTGCCGATTGAGAATGTGAAAGGGAACGGCACATTTACTTGTCATTTTCGTAATAATATCTACAGCTCATAACGTGAATTACTATTACCATTACGGTGTTCGGCATATTTCCCACTACATCCGCAATGTACCCAAGCTATAAAGCTTGTTTTATTATTTATATATTATACTCGTATAATATATAATTTGTGACTGTGTATATTTTAGTCAATTTAGACTTAAAAGCCAGAAAAAACTGTAGAAATTGTGTTTGATGGATTTCAGTTCTAAAAGCATATTATGGTATTGCTTTTATCTTTTAATATAGTATAGTGATTCCAATAAGATGATAATTTCATTAATTTACTAGAAATCGTAAACTAATTTAAACCTCCACTATTAACGAATCTAAGGCATCATTGCACATTTTTAAAATTGAAATACGTCAGTAAAAATTCTTACAGTTTTGTATGAATTTTTGATCTAAAATGTCATATTTATCTGTAAAAACAACCGTACTCCTCCTTCTCATGAGTATCAGGCAGTAGATGTGGATAAGTGGACAATTCTTATTATTAGAGCGATCAAAAAAATTAAAACACGCATTTTTCGAATTTCACAAAATAGGAATACATTTTGAAAACTATTATTCAAATGCGTTAGAAGTGTAAAACAATTTTTTTTTATCGTTAGGTACAACTTATTCGTAATGAACTTTCTATAAAAATTTTCAAGTATTTCTGTTAAGTCTAACAATTTATTTATACAGTACCTATCAAATAAAAACTACGTGAAAAACTCACAAAATGAATATGTCTATAAATAACTCAAAAATTGCTCTAATGTTTTCAAAGTTTTACCACATATAGAAAAAGTAAATATAAGTTTTCTGTTAATATTTTAAGTTTCTACGAATATTTTAAACTAAATTATATTAAAATAACAAAATTTAAAAATAAAAAACCATTACTTTCGTACAATTTCCCTTTATTTCTACGTTTTTTTTTTCGGTTTTACTTAATTGTTAAAAAAATTACAAAGAATATCTGAAACCGACTTTATTGGTTATCAACAAGATTAAAATAAAACAAAAAGGTATCTTGTCGTTTTTCTATTGGAGCAATATTTATGGTAAAATATTTATAGTAGAAATTATAAGCAGAACAAATTTAAATTAAGAAAATCGTTGTGCCATAATTTGAAAACAAATCTTATATATTTCGTGTCTTTTTTGGGTTTTTCCAATTATTATTAAAAAAAAAATAAAAAATACTTTAGATATCAAATAATGGTTTTCTCAGTCAGGACAGTTTCTATGTGTTGAAGGGAACAAAATCGATCGATTGAAAAAAAATATGAAAAAAAAATTGATATAGGCAGAGTTATTAGCCAACGGATAACATCGTAGGACACCCCGCATATTGAAAAGAACAAAATCGATCTTGTCATATTTCAAAAAATCTTGTCATATTTCGACTGAAGGAATATTTCTGGTGGGAAAGTTAATTACAGGTACAAAAAAAATAAATAAATAAAAAATACACATCAGGGTAAAATCAATAGAACCCTCGCTATGCTTCGAATTTAAAAGGATCTCTTTAATTTTAGACAATATTTTAATACAAGCGGTTAAGTATAAAAACGAAATATTTATAAAAGGCTAACAAAAATTAGGATTCATTTTCATAATTAACAAAATGAATTGTGAATGTATGTGAACAATTCAAGATAACAAAGTATTTCGTATAATTTTTCGGTAGTTCATCACTAGATTACAACTTGATCAATGATCGGGGTTTTAGAATTATTAATTACCATAATCTATATAATACGACCGAATTTCGGAACGTATTAAACGTAGTAAAAGGTTTTTTGCAATAAACAAAAGCCGCATCGATCATTATATATTATAATATTTTAAACCTATATAGAGCTTTAGACGATTAAATCAATATTTGATATTTTATGATAGAGTTCAAGAAATCGAGAACATGGATATTGAACCTTAAAATAACCAACGGTAACTCGATATTTTAATAATTGTGTAGTCGTTGAAAAAACCCCATATTATTAATGTTAGTTTCTAAAAAGTCTACAAGAGGTTTACATAATAAAATTAACTGCTCTGAAAAGAAAAAGTGTTAATTTTTATAAATGATTTTATCTTTACATAAATAATCGTGTTTTAATGTAATTTTAGTTAACTAAAAACGAGAGCTAATTATGAATGATTGTGTGCACGCAAATAAACAAAACTTTCGCCTGAATTAGGACTTGGTAAGATTGGCTTAGGCCAAAAGTACACAAAATACACAAAATACCCATTAAATTATTTTACCATAATACATCGTAGATAGCACGGTCTTTTAAAACGTGTATAAACGAACTTCGCTCAGGATCGTTTTTTCGTTAGCAATGTTTTATCTTCGCTTGTAGATATACATTATATTTCCTTCTGTATCCTACCTTCCCAAATTTTCATTTAAAACAGTGGCTGCACCCGTCTTCAATATTCTAGGACAGCTTTTTAATATAGGTTCACATTTGAAAAACCGAAATTGTCATCGCTACAGGATACTCCTTAAATATTGTAAAAAATCTAAGTATTCAAAAATACCAGCTTTAACTACACTTAAAATTTCCAAAAATCAAAATTTGAATATATACAAAATTTAACCAAAAAAATGGGGTGAGCACGCTTAGTGAATATATAAGTAGATTTCATAATAATAAGGAAAAATCAAAAAATTAAAATTGATTAGTAAGTAATTACGGAAACGTAGCGTTTAATTATTTAAAGTTTTTTAAACGATGTTTTCTATCAGAAAACTTGCTCAAATTGTTTATGGGTAAGAAAGTCAGCGTTTGATTGTCCGTGTAGTTTTGCCATTAACTATGAAAAAAAAAAACGAAAAAAAAAACGTAGTAAATACGGCAAAGCGTAACGGCATTTGGGTGTTTTGTTGTTTTTCGGTTAAAAGTTATTGTATAGACCTTTTATACTCACAAATACTTATATTGGCCTATTATAAACGCGATTCAAATTTCGAAAACATTCTAGAAAAACAGTTCTAACGTTATTTATATAACGAAATAAACTTGACGAAACCAATAAGTGAAATATAAACGAAAAATGGTAAAATAGAATACTATTAAACAAAATGTTATATAATTAATCATAATTAACGATTAACATTAAACAATAAACGTAACTGTAAACGTGAAAAATAATTGCAAATAACGTTTTTTGATAACTAAGTTATCTTGTTTATGTTCAATTTAATTGGTGTGGTTCGATATAAATAATAAATACATGCTATTGCAAATTATACCTATATTATACTTAGTTGACAGTTATAGATATTTGAATATTTCGTCATTTACCTATTCAATCGTCTTTTTTTTAACAATATTATTTTTATCTAGGTACTAACCAGTAATTTATCTTAATTTCATAATACCGATTCACTGTTATTATTAGTATAATTATTATTTATTCGTTATAATTATTTAATTTAATTTTTCATTATATTTACAATAAAATTATCATAGCTTCTTGTTAAAAAATAATTTCAATTTAAAATAATATAATTTATAAAATATTACTTGTGATTACAATTACGATGTTTTGACAAAAATATTTTTTATAAGTGTGTAAGTTATTACTTATTACCTAAAATTTAAAGCTAAATAAGACAAATTACAACACTAATTAGTATATAAGTCATTAATTTATTATTTTTCGATGTTTTTAAGAAACGTAAGTTTTTTTTCACATCGGTGTGAGTTATATGTAAAATAAATATAGAATTTATTAAAAAAAAAATTGCACAATTTTAAATGTATTTATAACGTTGAATAAAGTTTTAACAGGAAACGAAAAATTAAAATAACATATAAAAACACAATCACGTTAAACGGAAAAAAATTTAAATTACGTTTGAACATACAATAACGTTAAACATTACATTTGTATAACGTTTAAATACTCGACAACATAAAAACGACACATTTTTTTTTTAATAAATTTAAGCCCTGGTATTGCATGTGTTTTATTTTATCTATTATATTCTTTAAAAGCCTAGAATGTTGGATTTTAGAATGCCAATTTAGTTTTACTACGGGTGGCACAAAATTGTTTCCGGGGCCAAATTACATATTATTTACGATGAAATTAAGGGAAATATGTCTAAAAATATCTTTAATATGTAGATAGATTTTAAAAACAATATTCTGTATAATTTCTACACCAATAGTTTTTGGATGATAAATAAAACTTCTTAAATCTTTTTCATCTCGCCGCATTTTACAATCTCTTTAAATCGAATTATTTTTCTCCTTGTATGTAATAAAATATTCATTTTTTCTGTATACACCTCATTTTGATTCACTGTTAAACCTTTGCTGTTCTATAACTTGGTTTTGATTTTTTAAATCCAAAACGATCCGATCGTATTAACATGGTACGATATTTATAACAATCCGGACTTTGTTTTGTTCTTTTTCTATAATATTATAACATATTTATTTATTTGTTATGCCGATAGAAGTGTATGTATATTTATATTTGATATTTTATTAAATATTAATCTAATCAAATTCAAAAAAATCTAAATTTCATAAAAAAAAAAAAAAAAAGTTTTAGATTTAGTGCTTATTAAGTCCCTTATTGGTTTAACTACGATGTGAGTTTTAGATTTGGAGCGTAGTGAGGGATTTATTAGTTTTACTATGCTATGAGTTTTTTATTTTAAAATTATTTTGTGTGTCTGAGAACAACTCTTCTACCGAAATTCTTATTTCGATATATCACGTGTAGCAGCATTTCTGAAAGGAAATTGTATATAGTTAGTGTATTGAGAAGGTCATTGAATTTCAAAGAGATTTTTATATTAACTGGGAAAAACCGGAAAAATAGCAACTATTTATGGCACGTTGCACCGTTACCATTTCTATCAATTATAATTTTTACGAACTATGTTTTCTACCAGAAATATTGCTTTAATCAAAATATGCCAAGTGACCTTTTTGATTGCACTTTTAATCTAGTTGGTGAGTATAATAATCGATTTTTGTGTTTCCAAATATCTTTTTATATCTTTCTTATATATATGAAAATTAAGCGTACAACGGGTTTGCGTGCAATACTCTCTAAAACTGCACAACCGATTTTGATAAGATTATGCTCATGATTATCGTGATTTGGTCCAACTTAAATTATAGGATAGTTTTCAAGATTAAGCAACCCTTTCAGTAAAACCTTAAGGTATTTTTCGTACAAAACTCGAATTATTTTTGTTGATATATGATACGCTGGTAACAAAGATAAACAAAATAAACTGTTATAATGTATAAAAATACGGACATCCTTCGCACGTCGGCGGGCCACTATTAAACCATTGACCATTGCTAAAGTATACTCAAATAGTACCCAAATGTATTCAATTATCACTCTAGTCAGATTTTATTTCAGAAAAATTCCAATCATTGCAAATCGGAGAAAAATTGCTGGTAAAAAAGTTATCCGCAGAAAACTTTTTGAAAATCTATAATAATGTTTATTTTTTTTTCTGTAGACAACTTTTCAATAAATGAGTAAGACCAGGAAAAATCGTAGGAAAAACGAGAAAATGTATTATTTTCAAATTGTTAATATTACGACCTTTTAAAACATGTATAACTGAATTCCGCTCATAATCGTTTTTCTTTAACAAAGATTAATCGTTTTGTACAGATATACTTTAAATTCCCAACTATATTCTACCTTCCCAACTTCACACCTACAACATTGTCCCACCCATCGTGCGAGATATGTCCGTCTTTTTGTTCATATAGATTAATAATCAAGTTATTAATTTTATATTAATATACATTGTCCGCAAATACACATATAAGGTATTAAAGGAACGCCGCGCCGTGTCGCCTGCGAGTGACAACTACAATGCGGTACACGCGCTTTCCCATTGTCAAAATTCCCCAATTTCTAATAGGTTAGGTTAGACTTACATCCCTTTGAAGTCATACCACCCCTCCCCAGTAAAAAAAAAATCGGTGTTTAGATATTTTTGAAATGAAAACCATAAAAAAATTTCACAATAAAACACTTTTAGTCCGCCGAAGGTGGTCTAACCACTTTCCTCCTATTTATTTTCATTCAATTCTCACAAGGTCAAAGCCAAAAATGAATATGCGTAAAAAAAAAAAAAAACAATAAAAATTGGCATGGGTAAAAATAAAAAGTACAATAGAAAACGCCGTTTCATTATATTTAGGTAGGTACCTAAAATACAATATTTTCATAGGTATCTTTATTTATAAAAATCAGAGCCGCACCAACGCGTGACCGATACAGCTAGTATATATATATGTATTAAAATTCGACGTTTTAATGAACTTAAAAACGTCGTACTAATGGAAACTTATGGTTTTCGTAGAACATCATAATAATATTGTTTGACTTTTCGGCAAAAACACACCAGAAAATCCTTTTCTCTTACCTTTTTCTTATTTACATTTCTGCCGGTGTATACAGCTACGAGTGAGTTTTTATTTGCTCTCCACTTTTTGTAATATACAATCATTAGGTAGGCGTAAACAAAGCTTTTATTATTTGAAGTGGAAGGGAACTAGTTTATCATCTATCTTCCGGTTCACTTCGTTCACTGGGTAGAAATTCACGAATTTCACACCTACAGATTTGAAAGCGTTGAAGACAAAGCCCAGCCCAGCTCTTGACCTGAATGACCAAAATATAAGCTCTTTATTTTTAGAAATATACTCGTAAACCTTACAGTGAATTTTAGTTCGGGATTCATGGGAAGTACTTCGAAGTACTCCTGTCTCACTTTTGTCAGAGTGTGGTCGCTGGTGAAATCTAGTCCGTCGGGAACTATTCATTCTCCCATAAAGTCACGTCTATGACAGAATTGGCATTTAAAGGACCTTGTTCACACAAGGTCATAATGACATTGATGTCATTATGAAAGGCCTAAACCGACTTTCAGGTGTGCAGCAAACCTGCACCAACTTGGGCCAAAATTAAAATAAATGGCACAAAATTACTTTTTAATTTTTAGATTCTGAGTGTATCGAAGAATTTATTGCCTTTATAAAGATGTTTATTTTTTTATACTTTGTACACAAATTCTACCTGTAATATTATTCCGATGTCTTCGACGTAGACCTTTTTCTGAGGGGGGTACTTTAACAGGCAATTTTTTGATTTACTCAAGAGTTTTCTCAACAAATGTGAAAAACTGAATAAAAAAACACAGAAAAAAACGGGGAAATAAATTTACGAAATGTATTAGTAAAATATTATGATTTTTTTTCTGTGGACAACTTTTCTATCAGCAATTTCGCTCCGATTTATAATGATAGAACTTTTTTTTTGAAAGGAAAAATAACTAGGAAGGTACTCTAAGAAGGTTTAAAAGTTGTACAAAGAAAAAAAGAAGGCCGTAATTTATTTTAACTAATACCTACATTTCTTATATTTTCCCGTTTTTTTTTTTTTTTTTTTTGGTTTTTCGCATTTGATGGAGAAATTCTTAAGAAAATTGAAAAATTTGGTAGAAAAATTGCGCACTAAAAATTTAAAAAAATAAACATATTTGTAAAATCATAACTTCTTTGCCCTACGCAGAATCTAAAATTGTTCGGATTAGGTTATTCGTGAATTATTCTCTTCTCATATCACCGGTCACGTAGGTAACCTTTACGGAATTTTCTGCTAAAGTATACAATTATTATTATACGAGCGTTTTTCAATGATTTCCCAATAGACAGATCGGTCAGTGAAACGTGAACAAAAACGACAAAATATATTATATCGTGCACAAATAATATAACCGCATTAAAAACAATATTGACTTGATTGCTGTCGAAGATGAACAGATTTATGAAAGAACCCACCCCTCCCTCCCGAAAAAGAAAATAGATGATATCGGGAATGGATGAGTCACCGCTATTGATGGGAAGCTGAGAAGGTAGGATTCATAGAATTATTTAGTATAATTTGTAAACAACGATAAACCATTGCTATTATAATGAAAAAAGATACTGAGAGACGTTCGGTGATACGTGTTTTGAACATTTTGTTTTCTGATACATTTGTTCGCCTAGTTTTTCCCATTTGTTATGAAATCTGTCGAAGTAGAATAAAAATAAAGTAAAAAAATAAAATAAGGGGGGATATACCTATATATATCTACATACGTTACCTATATATATAGGTTGAGATGTCCCGGTTCGGTCGGCCTTGTTTGAAGAACCGTCCCCAGCCCCAGCCCCACCTAGGAGCAAGGTCGCCAACCTAGAACCGAGGTCCGAAGACCGGAGTCCTAGGATTTTTGTTAGGGAAAAAGGGGAAAATGACATTCATCTAAATAAATAAACACATATTTTTATGAGGAGAATAAAGAATTATTTTATTGAATCATTTATCATCGAATAAAAGTAAAGTTACGTTGATGTGACAGAAAAACCCACGGGCATGAGAACTGTCAACTAAGAGAAGGTGAATAATAGGTTCAATTTTAAATAGGTGTGTATATATATATATATATATAGTGACCGGGACATCAACCAGTCCCAAAACTTGTCGCCCGGACCGAATATTAATGCAATGGGAACGTGCAGGCCGGGATTAATTATTATTTGTTAATAATGACGAATTCACATTCACGCGTGTGCAGATCGATATGTGTATATATTGAGACGGATATCCGCGTGGAATTTTCGTACAGTATATATTTTGGAAAACGCAGCAGTAATGTGAGGTTGCCAGATGAACATATTATAACCGGGAACGGTAGCTGAACGTTCTTATTCCAAGTTGTTTGGTCCGTGGTTGTGGTACCCTTACGGGTTAACTTGCGGGGTACGTCCGAATACGGATCGCGCGGTGGGGAAGATCGATCGATATTATATATATATATATTCTTTTTTAGATACGCACACACACGTGGTTGCGAAGCTTAGTGCTTAAAGGGAATAAAAATAAAAATAAGAAATAAAATGCGAGGGGGGGGGGGGTTGGCCTATCGCGCATAGGATGTGGAACGCGGGGATTATTACAATGAGACGAACGCACAAACCTAATAGACGCTGGTTGATCCCCGTAAGCATATCGGAAGAATTTAACATATTATATCGTACACGAATTTAATATACGAGAGAAAGAAAAAAAAAACATTTTAGACAAAATATTTATACGGGGGACCTTAACTCAACTACATTAAAAACTAACTAACCAACGGGGTATCGGCCAATTATTAAATTACATGTATATCACCATTCATCTCGCCCGAAGATGTCCGCCCAGAGGACCAGATCGGGACTCACTTCATCGATTCGTTTGAGGCACCATCAGAAAACGTGCCAAGGTACACGATCTTTTCTTAATGGCAAAATATGTGAATCCGTGCAATACGGGAGTGTTTTAGTAAAAGAACTGTATCGAAACTTTCATTTATTTCTCTAAAAAATTGACAAAACTCGATTCATATCTACAATGTAGACATATGTATCGATTTATCCATTTTTTGCATTTTTATTTATTGTTACTTTTAAATGAACCGGCAAAACATTGACAAATCGTTTCATTTTTGCCTATTTTTTATTTCGATTCGAATCGATTCACTTTTAAAAATCGTCCATTATTATTCGAAACACCACCTGGTGACAAAGTCTCGAGGTGACGTCTAGTAGACGAGAAGGAAAAGAACGAACAAAAAAGAAGACTAGGTAGCGGAGCGCGGAGACGTTCGTGACACGCGTCGCCGCGGGCCGACGTTTTAGCGATAAGGGGAAACGTGATCTGATTGGCCGTTAACCCGTAGTCAGGAATATATTATTATTGTAAATTGCGAAAGATTGCGATCGCATAAACCTTCGCGCGGAAGGGGGGAATTATTGTTCATGATGACATAACATATTAACATATCCGTCGACGCGGGCGTAATCTATTAACCGGTCGACTAAATCGATTTATCGACTGTAGGTATGCTTGTCCTTTGATAACGGAAAATGGTCGTTTTGGGACGTTACAAGGTATATGGTGTATGGTGTGAAATGATATAGTTACTGCGCAGTATGTATAATACGGATGCACGGCTGTTTTTCCGTCGATGAATATGTGTGCGTAAGTATGTGTGCGTGTGTGTGTGTGTGTGTGTGTGTGTGTGTGTGTGTGTGTGTATTTATTATACGGTTATCGTCGCGACACACATATATATATATATATATATATAAAGACGTATTATATTTAACATTGACCAATATTTGAAAAATTTAATTATATCTGAATGTAATAAAAATAGAAAATAGTCTAATTGGGATAAATAACAAATCTTGCTGAAAAATAAGAAATTACGATTCTAAAATATTGCATTACACTTTTTTTCCTACTTGTCTGCGGACCGTATAAAATTCGTCCGTGGGCCACATGTGATCCGAGTGCCGCCTTTTGATAAAACCTTGGAATAGACCAATGATCTCTGTAAGCCACGATTTTCCGGCGTTATTCAATAAAAAAGATTATCCAAAATAAGAAAGAGCTACGAATACCAATCTGATTCAATTAAGTAAATACAATTTGATAATTTATTTTATCGAAAACATTAGCTAAATCGGTATAAATGATATCAAAATTTGATTCGTGAGAAAGGGCGACTGATACAAATTTATGAAAGTTAATTAAATTAGTAATCGTACTTTTATTTTGTCGAAAACTATGCTAATCATCCACGATTACATTATTCAAATCAGATAAACTTTATTTGCAATTATCAACTCAAACATTTTAACTATAAGAGAAGGCAAGGATATAGGTCAGTAATTTGCAATATTGGATGAATTGAAAGAAGACTTAGGAATTGGTCGAATAAAATTAATTTTCCAAGTAACAAGTTTTAAAACTTATGAGAGGGATAATTGGACAAAGAGTATACCCTACGCCTGCCCAACGTCACAGACGGAATTTCTCGGATGATAAAATAATTTCTAAGAAATTATTACGTGTTACAAAGTTCGTATTACCATTATAATACCTATGTAGTATATGACTACGAACTATAATGAGTCTTTAGAATAATAATAATACCCGATGAAGTTGTGTTCGTTTATTTAGTATACAGGGAAAATAAAAAATAAAATAAACGGACATATTTCGCATGATGAGTGGGCCGTTATTGTAGGTGAGAAGTTGGGAAGTTAGGATATTTATGGCAATTTAATTATATCTGTACTCAACAATTAATCTTTGCTAGCGAATAACGATTCAAAGAGATGTTTGATAAGACATATTTTAAAATGCCGACATTTTTACCATTTTCTTAAAATTCTTGTAAAAAAATAATAATATAATGAATTAAACTCAAATTTGTTTTTAGACTACTAAATTCTACTAATAATATAACTTCTGTTAAATTTTCAAGCATTTTTCTGAAATAAGATACATTTAATAACATACACCTACCTAAATAAAAATACACCTTATAAACCTTATGGTATACTTAAAGGTACATGGTATTATGTTCAATAGTATTCGATTTTTCCGTTCTTTCTTTATTTTACGGTTACTGATCTCGTCAATTTTATTATGTTATTACGTTATAAATAACGCTTCGGCTCCTACTGCAGTATCTTTTAATTATCTTATATTACAATATTTATTTATTTTATCTGTTTACTTTTAAATTTTATTGAATTACCCTGAATAAATAAGTAGGTACGAGTATGAGTCATTTTATTAAAAAAACGATGCCTAATAAAGACTCTTTTTAGGTCAATATTTTGCAATATCAAATTTATTAATGCAAATATTCTGCAAGTCATTTTTAACGATAATTAAACCTTTCCAAAATCCTAGTGAGAACTATTACACTAAGTATTACGGGTATAGCCACGAACTTCTTTCCTCCCTAGTAAGAAAGTTGATCGTAGGGCTAACCCTACATCATAAATGAAGTTAAGAAACCATGATGGACAGTTGCTGTATAAGGAATGGCATTTTAACGGTTTATGGTAACTCAGCTCCTAAAAGGACCGTTAATCTAAGGAAGAAGAAAAATTATATCCGATATATTTTTTTAAAACAAAATAAAATTAACATTTAAACGTCTGCAGAAGTCTATTCCGATCCGACCTGATCGAGTGTTATAATAATATCAAAACCCGTCCAAAACATTTTATGTATCGCATAATAAATAATAAATACGAATGTCGTACTGCGGTTTTTGAATGATGAATCGAGTAAACATTAAGTTGAGTATAAACTATAATGAATAAACATACATTTTAAACCGCAGAAAATTAATAATCCGTCAAAATTGCGCGCTTCTTTGTATTGTATACTTAATACTGTTTTATTGCAGCCATATATCTATACTGTTTCATTTACCTTTTTATTCCAATTTTTCCCAATAGATACTAAGAAAACTACTTGAAAAATCAAATATTATACTATCTAAATCCAACACTGTACAAAATTTCTTGTCATTTTATAAATTCTACAGCATTTCTGGTAGAAAAGTCGCTCACAAATAGAAAAAAAAAAGTACATATCTTGGCAAAACCTTATACATTTTAAGCTACGGTACTTTGGAGTTATGCGTGCTTCTTCTATATATCTATTTAATTTTTTATATTTAAATAAGTTTTCTACTTGAAATATTCAAAGTTTGTAAAAATAAAAAAATAAATCATTAAAATATGCTCGCATTCACAGAAAAAAAGTACAAAAATTATGCAATAATAGCCCATTATTATATGGGCTAAAGCATTTCAGTTTTAGAATTTTGTAGGTGCTACGATACAAATTTTTGTCAAATTCGAATAGGTTTTTCCACTTTATTTTTTAACTTTTCAAACAAATTAGCGTTTGCATATAAAATCCCAGACCCTGGTTATAACTTGGTATATACTTCTAGATGAAATTGGTTGTAGTTATAATTGAATTAAATGTTCTTTGCGCACATATATTAATAGTTTTAAAACTTCTCATTTACTTAATGTGCCTTTCGCGCTATATACATATTTTATTGTAATTTTTCAGTCAGACGGAATTCTTAAGTTTTAAAAAAAAAAATAAACAGAATTTTCAGTGCTAAAATAACACAAGTGAAAAAGACGGACATACTTCACACGATGAGTGCAGCCAATGTTGTTGATGAGAAGTTGGTAAGGTAGGATATAGAAAAGACATTAATTTGTATCCGGAAGCAACGATAAACCATTGTAGCTTATGAAAAAAATTTCTGAGCGGATTTCGGTTGATAGTGATGCTTTGTCAACAATATATATATATATATATATATGCCATATTACAGTAAAATACTTATAAATGCATTAATGCAAATGAATGCATTTATATATGCATTAAATGTATATATATATATATATTATAAAAAATATATTACATATTATAATGCATATTAGAAATGTTCTCATGCAATCCTGTATAAAAGTGATTACGCATGTTAATTTTTGAAATAAATAACTAAAAATAAAACTACTTTAGGATGTAATACGTTAATTAATTATCAATGTAATTATTTAATTGTCGATTAACCTATGAAATTGTGAAATCAAACATTTCACCGTATATTTACGTCTCTATGCACGATATGTATAAAACCTTAGTAGAAAAACAAAAATAAAACAATTTTTATACTTTCGATCACCCTATTTATCATAAGGTTTCACTTAAAGCTTCAAAGTTTCTTTTGACTCTTAGTGATGGGAAATAATATAATATAGTGTAGCAATTACCTACATAGATTGTGTTTTTTTTTTTATGAGGCTTTTCTTTTCACCCGTACAAAAAAGTAATCCAAAAGTTTGAAGTATAGAGATGGAAAGTAATAGTAAGTATATAGGAAATTGGATTGCCATAATACTTTAAACACGTCGATTATCGCAAACTCTGGAGCAATTTAAACGTGTATATACCTAGGTGCCTATATAAACAAAAACTTTGGAAAAACTACCGAAAACCATTGCGTTATTTCCGACGGTTAATTGAACAATATTATTCTTAAACGTTACGTTTTACAATTTGGCAATTGGTTGTGCTACTTTCGTAAAACTTACTACATCGATATATTATCACAACAACCCTAAAACATTCAATTCAATCGTGAATATTATTATATAATTTTGACTAATTATTTAATAATATAATATAAGAAGTACATTTTCCCAACGTCCCGTTAAAATAAACAAAAAAATATTTAAATTCAATTAATAGATAATCCCATTGATTTGATTGTTAATACGATTTGTATACGCAGTATATTAATCAAACAGTAACAAACATGTCACATGTGTGCTTTAGGTATTATCGCCTTTCAGCCGTTACTGGCATGTTGTATAGAACCGTATTATTCATGTTCAATATAAATAATATAGTTCGGCGAAATTCGATGTTTCGAAATCGAGTCAAGTCGAGTTGAGTTCAAAAGTCTAGAACCTATTCGAGTTTCCAAGTATCGAAATAAAATTTTCAAGTGAAGTATTCAACCAACTATAAATTATTAAATATAAATATGTTTTAAGACTAATAATAATTTAGTTCATCATATTTATAATAGAACTAAAAACTTCAAAAAAAATCTCTCTTTGAAAATGCTGGTATATATAAACTTAAATGTAATTGTATACAATTTTATGTCAGTAAGACAAATGGAAATTTTAAGATAAAATACAAAGAACATATTTTTAAAATAAAATTGAAAACGACTGCCCCTAAATCAAATTTCACTTAACATGCTTTAGAAAATAACCATAATAGAAGCTTTGATATACGATTTTGTAATAAATCGAAAAAAGAGTTTTTTTTTTTTTTTTTTTTTGGGAGGGGTGGTGGAGATTTAATTGGTTAAGATTTTCCTTCCATTTTGAATATATTATGATACAGGTAATGATTATAACTATGATAGATGTCATCAAAAAGTTTTTAATATTATTTACCACACCGAAAAGTTTCCGATAAACCGGAACTAGGATTTGTTTTCGATATTCGAAATTTCCTCCATATTTTCAAGAAAAACTTTCACTCGGCACATCTGCAATTCTTCTGTTGCAATTCGTTGGTATAAGACATGTTAAATGTTGCAGTCCTCTACCAACCTTCTGTTAAGCTCTTCTTTTGGATTTATTACAAAATCATCAAATGCGAAAACAATATTTTACAAAAAAACATCAATGATATCAAAACAAAGAAGTTTATTTAAAAATCGTTTTATTTACCATGAGGATAGGGAGGCAATTCGTATATTTTAGAAAGTGACTTGTATGCCCCAATAATTATTGTGGACGATTATTTGACTAGTTGACTATTTTATAACTACAATTTTAAATTTTTAAATTTTAATTAAAATTATAATTTTGTTTTGTATTTTTTTTTTCTTTATTTTTTTTATTTTAATCAATATTTATTGATAACCTCATCTATTGTTTTCTCGACTTTTCTGGACAAGACAGCAAAGCCAGTCTCTGTGTATTATAATCTATAATCACGAAATACACAATTTTTTAAAAAGTTAAAAGTTTAAGTCGATAGTTATAACTTATAACAAATTTACTTCTTTCATAATATTCCTCATGTATGACTTTATTATTTTCAAGTTGTCCAGTTGACAATAATCGCTCAGTTTTTGTTGTTGTAAACATTGGAATGATGCAAAATATAATAACATAATTTGATGGCATACCGCATAGATGTATGTGTTGTTTTCGTAATTTTACAGGAGAAAGATTTTAAAGTTTATACTGTTATAAGTCTATAACAAATCAAAAATGTAACTTATTAACATGCACTTTGTGTGATATTTTATTAGACAAATAATAAGTAATTATGATAAAAATTATCGGTATACTATAAAAAAAATCGGTACTACTAAAACTCTGTCCCACACAACATCAGTTCGGTTTCTTTTGGGTATGCCCTCGTAGACATATATTTAAAAAAAAATAATAACAATAATAATAAAAACTGTACTTAACACATTTGTACTCAAAGAATGTAATGTTTAAACACTTATACAATTTTTATTTTATTTTTAATTATAATAAAGTTATAATATTATTTCTGCTTTATATTCTATAACAAATGAAACTTAACAGTAACTAGATTATGACATAGTGTAACTTTTTATTAACTTATCAAAATATTATTATAAAATTTCATTATTCAAATAATAGTATCTTCATTTGGTTTCCTCATCGTCTGAGGAAACTTGTGGTTAACGTTTCTTGATAGTGGGCAACTCATCATAGAAATGTTTATAATCGTTAGGAATTACTTTAGCTTCTAAAAGGTATTTGAAGTCTAATTTTTATATATTCATTTAAAGGTGGTTTTTCTGAATATTTAGAATTTAAAAGAATAATATTCTTTTGAGTATATCGACCACCACCTTATTTTTTTTAAAATTCAGTATTTTCTTACTTCACTCAAAATCACTTCAAAAGTACCTGTATGTATACTTTACAATAAACGCAATCAACGTATAAATTTAAGTAGTTTTGTAAAAAAAATAATTAAAAATAATAATAATAGTAATAGTTTACCTAAAACTAAGAAGTTAAAACGTAGTCTTTCGAATATGACAATATTGCAAAATTGAAACGTAGTCATTACTCCGCTTTGTATCAAATACGTGCTCGGAATGTTTCTTTCGTCTTTAAAATATATGTATAGAAATAAATCAGAGTATTTCATTTTAATAATCATAATATTTCAAATATCCTACTATAAAATATAAATGTAGATTCTAATAATATGTAGAACGTATAATATGCCCTATGTATAGCCGTACATGAATAATGCGGTCACGCTTGGAATTCTGTTGCTTTTACTCGAAGAAAAATAAATGAATATAAAAATAATATTTTACTCGAAGAATATATAATAATATTTACACATATTTCCGTAAAGAAGGGGTCATAGATAAATATTATTTTTTTGTTAAACTCAAAACATTTAAATATTGATCGTTGAATACGGAAAATAATGATTGTATTAGTGTAGTCTTCTTATATTATTAATTCAAATCGTCACTTAATTTTTTTGAAATCGTTTTCTGCGTTTGTTGTAATATTTTTGATTCTGAGCTGATAGAGGAATATATTGGTTTTATAATGGTTTTTCATTTTCTTTTTGTGAACAATTTTTCTATCAGAAATTCTTCTCCGATTTCAAGTGTAACCTTTTTTTCTAAAAGAAAATTTGACTGGAGTGATATTTAGTGAAGTAATTTTTTATTTTCCTAGGGGTTTTCATAATAAATAGGGGGAGAGAAAAACGGAAAAATATACGAAATGTATTATTTTTAAATTGTAAACATTATGACATATTAAATTATATACAACAAATTCAGCTCAAAATTGTTTTTCATTAGCAAAGATAAATCATTGCGTACGTTAAATTTTTCCTCTATCTTTCCAAATTCTCACTTACAACAATAGCCCAACTATCGTGCAAAGTATGTCCGTTTTTTTATATTTTACTCCGTTTTTAGTCTACTCATGTATACAAAACTTTATAATATGGGTTAACATATACCTATATGTTAACTAGATTGCAAACAACTATAATATCGAACTCATAATTTTGGTTGCATTGACAACGTCCATTTAATTTTAGGGTTATCGCATGCATTTATAGTGTGACAACTGTTATAATATAAAATATATTATCTGAGGTTACATATATTGCTCTAGTCCCTATTTATTGTACTCTATATGATAACAATATATAACACAAATATAACCGAAATTATTACAATCAATAAATAGCTATATGATAAACTTATGGGTATATGGGCAGATGGCCTAATAGAAAAATTCGAAAATTTCTCGAGGAGCCGGTCTTCGTGTGGGCCGCTATATTATTATGTAATTTCTAAAATATACATAAATAAATATTGTATTGTATTACTTGGAATCATGTTAATAATTACGGTTTTAGTATTTATTTTACAATAGTATTATGTGTTGCACAGTCGAACAATTGAAAAATAAAAGTAAGTCTAATTTAAATACCTATAAATCTGATGCCATCGTAGCTATAGATTCAAGTATTTAATATTTGATTTATTAATTATTTTATTTAAAATGTGTCTATGTGCATTAAATATTTAAGTTAATTCAGCAGGTACGAAGTACACAAATTATTAGTAATTTAAAATCATCTACTATGAATCGGATTGATTTTTACGGCCAAATCTTCTGAGAAGGATTTATTTAAGTTAAAAATTAAAATTTTCTCAATGTCCTTTAAGTGCAAGAAATGTCTAACTTGTGGCATTGTCACAAATGGTGGAGAGATAACCTGAAATTTCCATTTATAAAATTGGAACTCCCAGAATTTTCATAACCTGTAGTGTATATAATGCTTATACTTTGCAATATATTTTGATAGTGATATAATATATTTTAAAAATTCCAATATGTTTTTGAAATTTAAATTTTTATTCAAATTTAGTTGACCATTTGTTTGATAATTGTTGAGGAGAGTAGTCTAAACTAACCATAGTTTACTATAAATAAACAAGGTTTGAGCAGTTCTAGTTTTTTTTTTTTTATTCTATTTGCATCTTTGATTTGTGCAGGTTCGTGGACCAGTTTGAATCATAAATCCAGTGCCGAAATAAATCGCCTATTTTCGTTAAACAATTATGAAACTGAATATGCCAAAATGTCTGTTTTATACTGTTCTGTTTAATTGAAAATTGAAAATTTTCAACTATAAACGATTTCCGTATTTTATATTTGTATTTTCTTCGTAATACTTTATCAGGCGTTTAAATAAACTCGATTAGCTAACTTTATAATAATTTATGTCGGCGGTTATAATATTTTATTGATTTGCCCGAAACGGAAAATAGACCACGCGTTATCTCGTTTGATGGGCAAAACGATCGCAATAAAATATTATTATTATAAACCCTTAGGGCCTTAGCCGCATTAAAAGCGCAGATGTAACATTCAAAAATCGACTGCGGTCAATGTATTATTTCGAATTATATTTTTCAATATTGTTGACCTTTTTCGATTCTAATAAACTATTAATTATAATACTATATATATATAATATGTAGGATAAATTCAGTAGTGACAATATTTCGCCTTTATCCGCTATTCAATCGACGCCCATGATAACATTGTAATTTATATAATACCCGATGAAAACACTTTTCTTCGAGGTTTGTAGGCACACAAATTCGACCGCAAAACATGTACCGTGGTAATATGTTCAAAGAACTATCGGGAACATTCCCACAACCTATTATTATGTTCACTAAATTTTAAAATCTATATTTTGTTCACTGTATCAACTAGTCATACGTTCAATAGCATAGTTTTGGTTAGATTGTTTAGAAGAAAGAGGATATGGATAATTTGTTAGGTTAATATCATACGGGGACCTCGCTCTTTCTCCATACAGCTTTCTGTTTTAGATTTGGAGTTTAGAAAAAGCTATTAGTTATACTAGAATTGGTTTTAAATTTGTCAGAAAAAATTTTCGGTTAGCAAATTTAACTCTATTTTGTCTTGCCATACATTAAAAGATGAGGATTTTTAACCAAATAGTACGTTATTTGGACACTTTTTGAAATGTTCGATATTTTTTCCGAAAATTGAACTTTATTATTACTTTAAAAATAATTTTTCGGTAAATGAAATAATCTGACTTTTTCATACAGTTCCTTAAATAATGTAGAATTTTCGCTGTTAATACATTATTTGAACTACTTTTTCCAGGAAAATACTTTTACAGTTAGTAAAAATGTTCATAATTATTCCCATAAGACCTTAAAAGATTAAAAGATGCGTATTTTTCACTAAATGATACTTTATTTAAAAAAAAAAAACTGTCAAACAAAATTAGGTTTTCGAAGGTACATTATATAATATTTAAACAAGGCTCTGGGGATCTATCCCCATTACCTCCTTCCCCATTACTATGCAATAACATATATTCGTATACTTTTAAACTGACTCGTATTCACAGACACAAATTAACGTTCCTTTTAAATTCTGAGGATTTTTCATAATGAACTAGAAAAACCGGAAAAATAGGTACAATATTAGACAAATATTATTGAGGAAAATATATAATGCGTAGTACCTACATATGTATTTATTTTACTATAATATGATCTTGCAAGTGGTTGAAAACTCTAGGGTTCGTAATGAAACTGACTTAAGGAATTTTTCTAAAATACACGGTCAAAACTTTATATTGTGCATTTGTGATACCCATTTTGGAATACGGTTCACTAATTTGGAACTCACATACTACAAATGGTTCTTTGCAGATTGAAAGAGTCCAACATAAATTTTTAAAGAACTTAAATTTTATTTTAGGCATTCAATGTCCCAAACACGATTACACTCTAGTCTTAAAGGTTCTTGACCTTAAATTTCTAGCTGATCGTAGACGGATGTTAGGTAAGACTTTCCTAAGTGGTCTGTTATCAAATGATATTGACTCTCTTACTCTTTTATCCCTTATAAACTTTAAAGTTTCGCAATTTTCTACCTGTATAGCTATGACTTTTCATATTCGCCAATTTAAAAGCAATGAAAAATGAACCGTTAAGATGCCTGATGTCTATTGCCAATCAGGGTTCCTCCTTTATAATCTTTATAATCAATTTTTATCTGGACGTCGCGCGTCGCATGGCGTGTCGTTCGGTCCAGTCACCTTTGCTTTGTTCGTGTGCGTTGTCGTTTATGCAGCTACTATATCGAGTACCTGTGATAAATGTAATTTATCGGCTTCTCCTAGCAAAAATAAAATTGTCTGCTCAAGGTTTAATGGAATATTTCATGCTAAATGTGCTGCTAAATTTCGATTCACAGTTTTCTGAGTATTCATGGGTATGTGAGTTATGCAGTTCTTTACCAAAAGTGGAAAAAAATCTTACTAATCTATAAAAGCATATCTCTGTTAATGATGGAGATCTAAATATAGTACTGATAAGGGATGATATTTCCAAAGTACTTTCTATAGTAGTTGCTTTGGAAAATTCGGTTTCTTTTAGTTCCAACAAAATCGATAATTGGACTTAATATCAGAAACCGTTATGATCTTGATAAGAAAATATCGCAAATGGAAGTAATGTTGAGTACTTTCGAAGTGGGTTATTGATTTAAAATGTGAGAATAATCAAATTGAACAAATACTTTTATGTAATAATATTACTTTAAATGCAGTACCTGTTACTAAAGATGAAAACCAAATCAGTATTGTAAAAAAAGTATCATATATTTTAGACATCAATTGTCCATTAGATATGATTAATAATGTTTTTTTAATGGATCTTAAAACAAGGTGATGGTAAATTAGTCGTCCATTTTAATAACAAAACAATCAATGATGAGTTTATAACTAAAGTTAAAATTCGTTCAAAGAATAACAATCCTATACCAGCTGGGTAATGAAATGCACAGTTCTTTTTCTGACAACTTGGTTTTCATAATTATTATTATCTAATTATCTTTACTGTTTACTTCGTTAATTGTTTATCCTATTTGTTAGCATTATAATTATTACCAGCTATATTACTTGGTTTAGACAGTTTTGTGATGCAAAATATTTTTAATATTATTTTATATTTCATGCGGTTTTTTTTTTTTTTTAATTTTACTAGCCTTTAAACATTTAAATTTGTTTGTATTTCATCTGTGTTACTATGGTAACCAATAGAAATAAATTTCATCCTTGTTACCAGGGCCAGTGTTACGATTTCCGAGGCTCTGGATAAATTAATTTTTATGAGACTTTTTTTCAGCCTACTACTCCTTTCACCTAATAATTGTAATACTACCCTACACTTAATAAGAAAACACGTGTGTACGTGTTTTTCCCAAGAACATTGATACATTTCATACATTACATTGAATCATTTTTCCAGTTTTACGCCCATAATAATTATGCTACCCTTTTTTATGGGTCTATAATAGCGGGGCTTCTAAAAGCACGAGGCCCTGGACGTGAGCCCTACTTGCCTTGCCTTAACGTCAATCCTGCGTGTCACTATGGCAATCCATAAAAATACAAAAATTGTACATTTATACGTATACTTCTATGTGCGTATTTGCCGATTATTTTTAAAATGAATGACTCGATTGTTAATACGGATTGGTGATGAAGTATTATAATTAATTAATTCACTTAAACTAAATATTTATAATATCGTTTCTTATTGTACATTAAGATTATTAGAGAAACCTGAGTTCCAAATGTCTACTTCGTAAGTTATGTAGTTTTTGAGATATAGCAATCAGTGAGGAGTAAGTAGTATTTAGCTTTTATATATACATATATAGATTCGTATTACTATGCATGTTTCTTACTTTTTACTTAAAGCTCAAATATATTACCTAATTGTGTTGAAATCCCGAAGAGCACCGCCCGTTAATTATTACTAAATAAATAAAGAAATATTGTTGACAAAACAACACTATTAACCGAACTCCGCAAAAAATCGTTTTTAGATAGCTATGGTTAACCGTTGTGCTTAGATATACATTGAATTTCCCCTTTACTCTCCCAACTTCTCACCTACAACAGAATCCCACTCATCATGAGAAGTATGTCCGTAAATCCGAGTTGTTTTTTTAAAAGTGATAGTGGTGTTACTGTATAATAAAAGAGCTATATAATATATATATTATTATCCATAATGTTTAATGTTTTATTTGTCAATAATTAAGTTTAGTTAAACGGTGTGGAGTTATTTACTAACTAAACGTTACGGTTCATAGGGAGCATTTCCATTATACGGGAATTTATTAGAAATTTGTGAAAAAATTCTCTCTTGAATTCCGGAAATTTAAACAACTCTAACTGCACATGGAACTCGGTGATTTTTATTACAATATTATACAGTTTTCATTAAAATTCGTTCCACACATTGACACGCCAACTATGCGTACGGAGATTCTGATGGTTGGAATTGTATATTGTTATATATAGGTACACGAAGAGTCCTAACAACAGCCAGGACGAACATAATAATATTATACGCTAACAACTTTTGAGTGGTAGACGTCGTCGTTACCATCAAAGTAACAACACCACAAGTTGAGTGTAAAGTCAGGTTCGCACTCGTGACATACTCTTCGAGTATTTACCGCGAAATTATATTACTATTATATTCACGGCGTTATACTGTAGATGTAACGATAGCGATGAGATGAATAATATTATCGTGCAATTTCTATCTGGTCATTTTTTACTTTATCCCATGGTGAGGGTTCATTGAAGCCGTTACGATTATTAAGTTAGTATAGAGTTGAAAAGACGGCCATACTTCGCACGTGGGTGGGCCACTGTAATAGGTGAGAAGTTGGGAAGGTATAATGGAATGTAAATCTGTACGCAAAAATTCACCATTGTCAACGGAATACTGTTCTGAGCGGAGTTCGGTTGATAGTATTGCTATATCAGCATTATATATGTAACATTATGGTAAAATAATTGTATAATATAAATTATACATTTTCTTTAATAGTATATGTTTAATATTGTATCTATTTTTCCGTTTTCCCGATTTTTACCACGTTTTTCCAATTTATTGAGAAAACTCATGGGGAAATCAAAAAATTACCTTTAAGGAGGACCATCCCAGTTAGATTTCTTTTTAAAAAAAGTGCTATCATTGTGAACAATATATAAACGTCATTTTATAACCAATACATTTTCCGCTACACTCAAAATCTAAAAATTTAAATAATATACGTGGCTGGTCAAACACAAAAATTGGAAATAGTTATAAAAAAAAAAAAAATTGACAGAATTATCCGAATATCATACAACGTCTAGGAAAAGCAAATTACTGGCATTAATATTAATATTCGGTGAATATTTCAGATTAACGATATTTTTTTTTAAATTTAAAATTTAAATTACATTTTTAAATATTTACACAAATAAGCGAGTCTTTTTATAAATACACTTTAAAAGAAAATATTAAAAAATATTCACTAATGATGAATCGTTAAGGTTTTACAATTTTTCGTAGTTTAAACAAAAATCATTAACACAATTATTTTTAAAAATTTAAGAAATTTAAATTGTTTTTATTGCTATTATTAATATTAATAACAATACGATTATGCTATGAAAATTAATTTTGATAATGTTTTTCGTAAACTTCAAATGTTATTAGAAACTTACGATTCACCATTAGATACTTTTAACATCAACATTTTGTTTAAAATTAACATTTTTATAAAAATATTCTCTATTCGAATTTGTATTTAAAAGGAGGGTTCTTATTTAAAATCAAATCGTATTTACTTATTAGAGGTACATGGAGTAGGGGTAAAAAATCAAAAATGGTTTTGAAATAAGGCTTAAATAATTTCACAGTGGTTGAAGAAAAATAAATAGAAATCAAATTCGCGTAGCGTGGGTATTTAGTATAATATCGTCACGAGAAACTCGAAAATATCGAACGGAACAAAAGTAATTGCATTCGGCCAGATCCTTGTGGGGCACCTGTATAATATACGGGTCGTCGATACTGTATTCGACTATACAAAACATAATATATTTATGTCCGATTTGTCTTGCACGTGCGAGGCGACGAGATAACACTGCATATCGATTAGGTGCACACAGGTTTTATTTTCTTTTTACTGTTCGTGATTTTCTACGATGCTATCGAAATGCGATCACGCGTCACGTATATTCGGTCGTAAATTATTAACCGCGGTACCTAGAAACGACCGAGGAATAAAATCCTATCGGATAGTCGTGTACCGCCGTGAAACGGACGGTGGTGAAATATCAAGGGAACGGCCCGCCTTGAGAAACCGCTGCGGATCACGCAATGCCAACCGCTGCGTTTTTGCGGTACTTCTCCACTTATATCCGTCATTTTCCGATATGCCACGTTTTAAAACGAACTAATTTCTTGAGGCAAATTGAAATCGATTTCTATGACGAGTAAGTACTAAAGTACACACTTTTTTACAAACAATATGATTTTTGTTCTATCCGTAAATTATTGAACTAGGATAATGGAAACGGGCGCAGCCACTGTTTTAAATAATTTAATATATATGTATGTAAACAACGATAAACGATTGCCAACGAAAAAACGATTTTATGCGGAGTTTGGTTGATAGTATTGTTTTTGAAATAATATATATGTCAAATTATGATAAAATAATTATATATGAATTTAATATTTTCTTCAATAATATTTGTCTAATATTAAAAAAATATTCAAATTCAAAACTATTAAAACTCACTTAAAATTTATTTTTTCGTTTTTTCTACGTTTTTCTCCATTTATTATGAAAAATCCTAGGAAAATCAAAAAATTACTTTTCTAAACTACCTCTCCAGGCAGATTTTCTTCCATAAAAAATTCTATTATAATAAATCAGAGTAAAATTATTTCTGGTAGAAAAATTGTCCACAGAAAAAAAAAATAAACATCATTGTAAAACCAATACAATTCTCGCTCTTTTCAGAATCTAAAATAAAGTTTTTAGTTTCTGGTCTTATAACCAGATAGGTCGACATTTTGTGTATGCCGTTCCAGCATAATATAGTAAGAATTCTCCTAAAATTTGATTCATATGACTTGTAAATTATTTTAAAATTGATATCTTTGTAATCCATTTGATTCTTTAATGTAAATCTTAGTAGTTTAGATTATACCAGCAGTCCACAAAGTGTACCATGGTGTCTTTACAGGGGCGTTGTCTCATAATTTTGAATATTCACTACTCTCAAAAACAATTTTAAAACCCAAAAGACCGCGAAAACGGTGAGGGCGACGTCCTTTTTTTTATTGAATATCAAAACACACTTTTTGATTTGAAAAAATGCTCCAAATTATTCGCACTGTACATTGAAAGATACAAATGCATATACAGATACAATATTTAATTTAAAGAAAGATTCATTTTTCGATTGGATTAAGTTTTCCGTTCAAAAATTTGTTTATAGATAGATAAAAAAAAAAAATAAAAACCCACATTATAGTAAAACTAATAGATATTTAATAAAATAAGTATAAGTATGAGCGAACTGCTGAAATTGTCGATAAATGTTTCAAATAAGTATTATATAGAAATTCCGTATTTTTTGAGATAACACTTGAAAATATCAAACTATTTGCCTAACCGAAAAACTATTAAAATAATTTTGAGAAATAATATTTACAATATTTCTAAGTTGAAATACATGATTTTTTTTTTTTTTTGAACTGATCGTCAATACCATCGCATAAGAAAGAAATTATTATATTAGCACACCACGTATCACCAATGTTTTTTTCTCAAAGTCTTTTTTTTTTAGTAAACATATTTTTCTTGAAACTTGTTTTTTATTTTTACTTACGCTTCCACCACCGTATCACCATTCATTTACAGCTTACATTCATGAATATTAACCAAAGTGAAAAATGGCACTTATTTTTCTGTCGGTTCCATTTTGAAATAACGTATTATCGTCGACTCAAATAATACTATATTATAAGGATAAAAAAGTACCCCCGTGAAGGAAACGAATGATGGACATTTGAATGCGATAAAAAAAAAAAAAAGTTATTATCTTCAAAGCATATAGTTATGCCATAAACGCTTTTATTTTGTTGTGGATCGATACCTACAACGACGTGGTTTATAACAAGCGCGGCGGCGAACTGCTTTGGGATTTTGGGATTTAACGGTGTTCTGCGATACCGAATAGGTTTTTTTTTTGGTTTTCACTAAAACAGCGTTTGACCTGAATAATTTTTCCATTCATTTTTATTGTAACTGATTAAGAATATTCAAATATAACTCATTATTAAAATAATACTGAATATTCGATTGTTATTGGAATAGAATAGATACGAACGCCATGATGGTTTTCCAGTAAATGTATAATTTAGCAGGGTTGGTAATTAAACGTATACGTTACACGTATAATATTACACCACGTATGAAATGTACAAAATGACTAATACGTACATTAAACTTTATGGCATTTGTATACATTTTTTTTCATATGAAATTTATAAGTAAAATATTGATTTTATCTAATATCCGTCGACTTCGTTTATAACTTTTTTCCATTTAATATGTTCGATATTCTAGATATTCCATTGGTATTTTCAATTCTGTATTAATATAATAAAGTGTTTTTACTGTTGATATATTATATTTCATTTCAAATAGAAAACACCTAAAAAAAAAAAATAGATAAATAAAAACAATTTTTTGTGTTATACCTTCTCAACTGCGCATCAAATCGAAAACATTACTTAAATTAATTATTAACAAATTAATAAAAATTTAATCAAAAAACCAAAATAAAATCAAGAAGTTTTAAATTATGTTTAAAATGCGTACCTATAATACGTGTTTTAAACTTAACTGTATTATACATGTTAACCCTGATAACAAGCAACATTCATTATAATATTGCCATGCGCAATGTGTAAACCGTTTTATTACTCGGCGGAGCCAAATCTTTTACATACAATTTTACTATTATTTATAGTGGGTAAACATACAAATTCATTACAAATTATTACTAATATTAATATTACACAAATATCGCGTTTTCGATACAGTACAGAGTTTTTTTTTGAATCTGAAAAACACATGCACTTATTTGTTAAGAAGTTTCGGTGGGGAGTTGGTTGGCTCCCGTTGGTGGCACTGCTCATTAGCTGCCTACCTTATTATACACAATATACAAAAATATGATTTATTATATTTTCTCACTAATATTTTCCATATTTACCTGATATACTCGTATCCGATTAAACTAAAAGCCTTTTTACGATCTCTAGGAAATTTGATGTCACAAACCAGAGCAAAGAGTGTGCATGTGTTCATAACTACAGTATGTCTACCTAACTAATGTTGTTTATACGCATTTTCATATTTTACTTTTATCATTAATTTTACAATATTATAAGATTCGATTAGTTCTGATAGGTACTCAAATATTAAAATATACGATTTCACAATAAATCGTTCTATTTTGATATTGGGAAAAATGTATTATGTTTGTACTTATTTCAAATGATTCACTCAATTCGATCACTGTTACGTATTTTCAAATGATTAATGGTAACAGAAATTTTTTCCACGTATCATTATTAAATACCCGGAAACCCTAGTCTAACCGCTATTAACCATATAGCATTTTATTCTGTCACTGAACATTCTGTGTACACAGTATAGTATCGGTCGCCGTTAGAATTTTGGAAATTTTCAAATATAGTTTTCAAAAGTTAATTATTGCTAACGAAAAACGATTCTGAGAGGCGTACGGTTATATATATATATATTTTAAAAAACCGTAATAATTAAACTGTTGATATTAAAGTTCTTAAAAAAAAAAAAATACTACTCAATTTTTTTCTCGCTGTTCAGCAAGAATCTAAAATATAAACAATAATATCGTATTGATATCGTAAATAAAAACGCGACAAGTACTCGCATAATAATAATTTCAATCGGGAAGATAATTAATATTCCACTAATGAATTTGAGATTCGTATAAACTACTCGTATTTATTACTTCGGTAAAATATAACTGAATAAACTAACAAGTTCGACACTGACAATTAAAACCATTAAAAAAATTAATTCTAATGAATTATGCAAAACCGTGTATAAATAGTATGGGTGTATGACTGTGGGCGGATGATGGGTGCGCTTTCGAAATTCGACTGAAATTCCGCATAATATAATATGAATTAATCATTTTCATACATTTCTATCAATTTAAAAATATTTCGCATTTTAGTTATAAGTGTAATCTATTTGATTATGCTGGAGAAAAAAAAAATAAACTTAGATGTACGATAGTTATTTCTTTACGTATTACGAATTAATAAATTAAAATATTCGTCTTAAACTTGAAAATTAATTTTAATTCAACTGTTCAAGTCTAATTGATAATTAACGCGTCATATTCACATGGTTTAATAATATTATAATTTATAATACGAGGAAACTCGTTAGATAGTTACATTGCAATGGGGAGGTAATTTTTCGATTTTCTTTTCGATTTTTAATAAAAAGGAGAAAAACAAGGGCAACACGAGAATATCACGCAATAATGATTTCTGTTATTTTCGATTTCGTTTTGTTTTATTGTAAATCGGTTGTTAGAAAAAACAGACACCTGAAATGTTCACCACTTCTTTCAGCAGTAGACGTGTTAGTATTTTGAAAACAATCCTGCTGCGTTATTCGGGTCATTTGTAAAGCTATTTGAAATTGTCTAGTTTATTTAGTTTTAGTTTTTTTTTTTTTTGGTTTTATGCGGATAATATTTTTATCGGCTCCAAAAAAATGCTAAAAAGTTTGAAACGAAAAACACGAACAAATCGTAATTTTTTTCCTGTATAGTAATACAAATGTTCGTATAATTTACATTTATATTCAAGTAACTATCGTATATACCTTCGTGTAACGAATTTACTAAGGATAAATTACCTATTGAATATTGATTAAATAATTTCCCCTGCTGAGAAAAGATAAAAATTTATGCTTTTACAGGACCGTTCATTTCCGTCATCGAGTGGTAATATTCATTTCACACTATTTTTTTATTTTTATTATTATTATTTTACTTTTTTCTTTCATAACGTTCGTCGCACTTATTTACACATTTTTCCTCCACCGCGCAACAATACAATAATAATAATAAACACCTCTCCTATTTCCAATAAACTAATCCAGATTGTTATAATAATTGTAAGCTAATGTAGTTGGTGCTGAAACAATAAATAATAATAATAATAACAATAACTATTTGAATTACCCGGTATTTACCGGGCTTACCCTTATCCCTGTCATAGTTGTTGCCCGATAATAAATTTTCTAAAAAGAGTAGGTATTTTCTTTTTTCCGTGATAACCAAATTATATAATAATAGCTGGAATCAATCGAATTCCACGGTCACTTTATTGAACGTAGTGTTTCAAAAATCGTCGCTCTTGGATTGTTCCTACCCGTGATTTTAAATCCACATACACTCATATTTAATTGCACTGAAGTCTATTAGAGAAAACGGCTACAATCGAAGAGCGGCGCGTACATGAGATGACGTATGACAGAAAGAGAAACAAATTTATTTTTATATAAACATATTTCATAAATTTTTTCGTTTTTCCTCAGTTTTTTTTTTTTCGATTAGGTCATTTTTTGATTTTATCATCAAATGTAAAAAACCGAAAAAAACTGAGGAAAAACGAGAAAATGTAAAAAATGTATGTATTAGTTAAAAATATTACGACCTTCTCTTTTTTTGTAGACAAATTTTCTTCCAGCAATTTTTCTAAAAGAAAATTTCACTGGGGAGGTATTTTAAAGTGGTCATTTTTCGATTTTCTGCGGAGTTTTTTTGGTGTGATTTTTGTGGTGAATTTTCAAAATGCATTTGCCATCAGTACGTAACGGAGTTATTCGGAAATTTGGTTATAGAGCACCGATCAATCGTTTTTTTTTTCGAATTTTCCACGGAAATAAAGACTATTGTCTTATGACTTTGTAATGCGTTTGTTATTTTGATTACATATATTTTTCCGATACTTTTGGACACTCTTAGCGGCTCCCTTTAGACCAAAAGTGCTCAAACTCAAACATTTTAATTTTTTTTGTAAGCAGATAAAAATAATATAATTTTTATTGAATTTCTATTTGAACTTTGTCGTGTTATTTTAAGAGGAGATTTTTTTCAGGTTTGTAGAAATCCATTTAGAAAAAGAGAGTTTAAAGATAAATTTTTATACTCAAAGTATCAACCATTCGTGTGCTCAGATTTCATCTTTTTATAGGAAATTGCGTGTTACCTATCTATAAAAAATATCCTTACAGACATGTGAAAGTAAGTAAAGTTGGAACTTCCAACTCCTGATCCCTCCATCTATTTGTATGTTACTAATAATTTCAAGAACTAGGTACCTAGTTTACTTATTTAAATAAATCTTGTTAAGTATAAAAAAAAAAAACATGAAATATCCTACGGCAACAAGTAAACTGGGAGGAAATTTGACTCTAGTGACGGAGTCACTCTTCTGTTCGTGTATTATTATAATTTTTTTTTATAGGAAAGGAGATTTGATGTGAAATACGAATTTGGGTATTTAACTTCAAAATGTAAACTAATAATAAAACAATAAAAGTTAAATCATATACCAAATATGTGTGTTGACAAATTTAAAAAACGTGATTAGAGGTGGAGGGGGGGAAGGATCTGGTGACACCTGATCGTTTTTACCGGCCGCGGCAATTGTTTTCGTCGTTCACTGACTTAACGAAACTGTAAAAATATGATAAATAAAAATAAAAAGTTATTTCCCCATTAATTATGGCATCATTCTGTTAATGACCGCGAAACTTTTATTCACTACCTACTGCAATTAATTACAATTATCCATTGTTTCATCCGAATCGAGTTTGCTGCAGGGTTGATTTGCAACAATACAAAAATATACACTTAACAATAAATTGCAATTACTTGCAACTGACAGTGTTGTTCACTGTTATGTATAATGCAGTATTTATCGCATAATATGTAAACGATTTTCAACTAAAACACAAATTCATTTTTATTTTTTCCAAGCCAGATTTCGGAAAATTCTAAATTATTTCCTAACTAGTTATCAATATTTGATCCATTCTTGTGGTTGATACTTTGCTTTCACTCATGTATCTAGCAAAATACAAACAAAATCAAAATACTGGATTCCCATTTTCTCTTTATACTGTACCTTTACACACCAAATGGATTTTGAGAAAAAAAAAATCGAAAAATGCCTCAGATAACTTTCGTTCGTATATTTTCGTGTGTTTCTACCATAAACATTCTGTGGTTAAATTTTCAATTCCCAAAGGCGATAAAAAATAATTGAAATTTTTATTCATACTTTCTGTTATTTTTCATTTCATTTTTAGTTCGTTTTATGAGTTTAAAAACATATATAATATATATATTAATAATATTATTTCTAATTAGCAGAGCTCGAGAATTTTAACATTTTAATTCCATAAAAAAGAGCTTGAAAACTTAGAAAAAGTCCTGGAAAAAGCACTTAAAAATATTTAAAAAAGCAAACAGTGGTTTAAAAGTCCCCCCTCTAAAATATCTGAAATATTAAATACATTTTTCTTACACTAAAAAAATTATTAATACAAAGTATTTTTTTCATGCAATACGTGTATAGTTATATTCAATAAAATTGTAGCTTTTCCGTTAGTGTCAAACGTATAATATCTTTATAAACTAATACAATAGACTGGAACCGTTGTTAATTTCATTACAAATTCATTAAAACGGTTTTCGAGTTTATCTTATAATTATTTCAATATTATTCCGTTGGTCGTTTGACAAATTCACTTATCGAACTCGTTAAAAATCCTTCTTGTTGCACGTGTTCTTATTTACTTATTTTAGCGTTTGTGAAATAATTGTATTTGCAATTCAGTTAGTACCTATTTATTGTCTTTAATTTGGATTTATTACGGTTTTTTTCTGCAGAATCGGCAACATAAAATGTAAATAAATTAATAGGTAGGTAGGTAGGTCAATCACTAGTGCGTGAACGCTGGAATTCCAGCTTATTGATGATTATCACTTGTATAATGCCAGATACTGGTATAGTTTTGGCAATGGCATATCTGGAGCTCAAACTAGAAGGGGGTGGTTAAAAAATTGTATTACACCACAAAATATAGCGAGGGGTTTCCTCGTCCCCCTCCCAAAAAAGAAACAGTTATGATTTTAATTTTATAATTCATCTGGTGGTTGGTAATTAAAAAAAAATATATTTTATAGGTATAAATACCTATAAACTATTATATTATCCTATAACAATTTTTTTGGTGAAAATACCCAAGAAATAATAAATAATATGGTTATGAATACTATATTATTTTATTGCCTATAGCTTATAGCCGTGATTAAAAAATCACAGCTAAAAAATTCCAAACAACTGGAAAATTTTATTTTAATAATCTTTATGGAAAAAACAGAATTTCATTTGAAAATATAGTGTATTCTATTTATATAGTTTCATGTGACGAGCTATTGGAAATATATGACGAGTCAAAAAAAGAAAAAAGAATAATATGGATAAGTGATGATGACTCTATGGCAAAACATCTCCTTTAAAAATATTTCCAGTAAAAAAATCTCATTCCAATATATTTTCCGCAATAAGTAAAAATAAATACATATTACTTTAATAGTTGTATTTCTCAAATTAACAGTATTATATTATTATAGTAAGGAAAATCAAGTCACTATTTAGAAGTTCATTACATTATTCAAATAAGAGCCAGCTTTACAAGAGGTGTTTATAAAATATTTTTACATATTGGTACTTTTTATAAAACTATTAGCCCCGCAAACGAAATTATAAGATCGACAAAATATGTTTACAGGAAAAATTAGATAAATATGTTTCGGAAGAGCCCAGTTGAAAAAATATTTAAAAAAATAGAAGGATCACGACAAAAGAATTTTAGTGGTCGTAGAGAATTCAGTATAATGCCAGCTTTTCAATATTTGAGAAAACTGACAAATGACCTTAAATTTTAAATTTATATTTATATTTTTATTTGTATACACAATTAATATTATAATGTGCCACTTAAATAGGAAACTGTAATAAATTAAATAACTTTATTGTATCAAATATTTAGGACAGTACTATAAATCGAAGATATTTTCACGGGCCACCCAAAAGATTGGATGGGAAAAAAAATTTCACAGACAATAATTAGTAGAGAACCAATAGAAGGTCCATTTTTCTCATTCACCTGTATTTCTTTATAGTTCCCTAAATATTCCTATTCCGGTATCTTTCATCGCTTGCTTCATGAAAGGTGTTCTATGCCCTTCCTTGTTTGCCTTTTTTCCCTTTAGTATTATAAATAACTAAAGATTATTCTTTATTAAGTGTATTCCATATTTATTTTTGAGTATTTATTCTTCTAAAAACTTCAAAATTTTAAATTGTGAGTGGAGCGGAGAAGATTATGGTTTATGAAGATGTTTATATTGTTTTATTTTTTTTACCTGTGCGGAACTTTTCTACCAGAAGACTTGCCCGGAATTTTACGATAGCGCCTTTTCTAAAAGGAAATCTGCGTGGGGAGATACTTTAAAGAGGTCATTTTTCGATTTTCTCAAGAGTTTTTCCAGTAAATGTGAAAAATTATAGGAAAACCGGGAAACTCTATACAATATTAAACAAATATTATTAAAGAAAATATATAATGTCCGTTTAATTATTTTACTATATTATGGCATATATATTGTTGACAAAGCATCACTATCAACTGAACTTCGCTTTTTTGTAAGCAATGTTTTATCGTTGCTTACAGGTATACATTAAATTAATTATAGTAGTGGCTTCACCCGTCACCATTATCGTTGGACATCCTTTTTTTTACATTTTCTGTCCATGGAATTTTCAACGTTCTTTTCCAGCACCATACTTTGAACCTCTGAGTCTTTATTTTAGCTCTTATAGTCTTCAGGTCTTTACTCCATAGTGCATTGTAAAATAAGTTTTATGTCTAATATTCTAATGACCCAATTTAAAGAAAAATGCGTCTAATTAATTTAGCACCATACATGTTGTCCATACGACTTCAAATCTTAGTAATTGACGTATACGAGTATATCTTAGAACCGAATTACGCAATTTACTTCTGTGATAATTCGATATACATTTGCTTTATTTATATTTTAGATTCCGAGCGTAGCTAGGGAGCTATTGGATTTACAATGCTGTTTATTTCTTTTTCTTCTACTTTTTTTCTTTCTTTGTTCTAGTCTGTGGACACGTTTTTTACGTGTAGCAACTTTTATACAAGCTTAAGTTATCTAGATGGTACTTTTAAGAAATTATCTTTTGACTTTTGACGCCATTTTTTAAGCAAAAGCATTTAATTGGGAAAAAAACGTAGAAAAACTTACAATTTCTCGATTTCATTATTTTATAAGAAGATGGATGACGTTTTATATCAGAACAAATGATTTAATCGAAAAATCATGAGACACCTTTTCTGTTGCCTTTTTTTGTTTACTTTCTTACTGTATCATTACCAAACCTTTGAACCAATTTTGAACTTTTAAGGAATTTAAAATTTGGGGAGTTTTTTTCCTGTAATTTAGTTATAACAACACGTAGATACTTGAAACTTGGTAATAATACTTATATTGGACTTACCTAAACGTGGTAAAATTTTCAAAATCATCTGAAGAATTTTTTTTTTTTTATTAAGCATTTAAAATCAAATTTTAATGAATTCGTAAACAAAAATTACCGCACTTCAAAATATGTATTACCGAACCGCGTTCGGAATCATCATTCATCGAACAATGGTTTATCGTTGCTTACAGATATAAAGAACCTTATGTATCTTACCTTCCCAACTACTCACCTACAACAGTGGCCTCTCCCATAACCTCAGTATCACATCTTTTTTTTTTTTTACTTTCCATTACTTTATGTATCTACTATACTAATTTTACATTAGTTATGTATTGTTATTCTTTCTAAAATGTTTTATAAATTTGTATAATATTGTCACCAGTTGTCGAAATTATAAATAAATAAACAATGAATTAAAATATCTAGTTTCAGAAGTAAAGTAGGTGATATAATTGCATACCACTTTGAGGTAATGCGGGTGTAATGTCATACACATTATACTTTAGATAGTGACAACGAGTAATAAAATGTATTTTTCCGGCAAAGTATATAATAATAGGGCTCAGAGCAACAAAAAGGCAAGTCAAAAAGGTTTTTTAAGAGTTTCGAGTAAAATATTAAATATTATATAGTTTAGTGCAACAATAATGCATATCCGTCTATCAGATAAGGAAAAAAATTTTAGATAAGGGTTTATCTATTTCAACCATGTCAGAGTTTTATAGATAGATGGTTCATTTTTTCTCCTAAATATTTTCAAATGTGGACTCGTTTTATTGTAGCACTGAGCTCTTCTAACATAGCCCGAGATGTTAAAAATATTGACTACCTATATTACGCTCTTAAAAAGGTAACTTGAGTTCGTACAAATTAGCAATTATTCAAATGTAAAAATATATGACTACATTATGACTACTATACCGAATAAGAAATTTAAATAAAAAAAACAGCGTTCTCTAGCATTTCGAACCGTGTAACAATAAATTGAAACCGTTATTATCAAAGGATTACGTGTTTAAAGGTAATTGCACAATAAGGCGGAAATATTACACATTTTTTTTTTTTTATTTATTTCCATTTTTGTTATTCATTAAAAAAGACGTTCACACTTCGCACGTGGTTACAGCCACTGTTGTAGGTGGGAAGTTAGGAAGATAGAATACAGACGGAAATTTAATGTATATTTGTAAGTAATGATAAACCATTGCTAACGAAAAAACGATTCTGAGTGAAATTCTGTTGATAGTGATGTTTTGTCAATAATATACATAAATATATATTTATATATATCATATTATGATAAAATATAATACATATGCCTTAAATATTTGTTTAATATTGTACCGGTTTTCCTCGTTTGTTAGTAAAACTTCTGGGAAAATCAAAACATGGTCCTTAAAATACCTTTGTTATCAAATTTTCTTTCAGAAAAAGAGCTATCATTGTAAATCAGAGCAAAATGTCTGGTAAAAAGTTATTCACAGGAAAAAAAAAAGGTTGTGATAATTAACTATATATTTATACATATTTCTATTTTTTTACCGGTTTTTCAAATATATCAAAAAAACACCTTAGAAAATCAAAAAATAACATCCTTAAGGAACCTCCCCAGCCCGATTTCCTTTCAGAAAATGTTCTACACTTAAAAATTGAAGTAAGATTTCAGGTATAAAAGTTGCTTATAAAAAAAAAAATCTCTGTAAAATCATAAGCTTCTTCGCTTCACTCAAAATCTAAAAGAACAATAAATATTTAATAATTATCAGGTATAAAATTGTTACCTATTTTTGCATATATTTTTTTTAATTTCCGTTCCATTCACTTTTATTTTTCTCTAGTTAGTAGACATCAAAAATAATATTATACCATCCTTACCTTTTGGTTTACACTTTTTATAAATTTTAACTTTTTAATAGGCAGTACTTTCCTATTTATGTATAATACATTTACAATAACAGGGAAGTTCTTTAATTTTAGTCTTTAGATATTTGATTTTTTTATCCTCTTCGTAAGATATCTCCTTGGATTATTGTCATATAGCATCACATCCTTACCGTCGGAATCTATTTAATACAATTAATTTTTAGTTGAATACACGATAAACTTTTCCGTTTTATCGTCCTGAAATCCACGTCACAGGCATGTACTTTTAAATCTTTCCTTGAACAACGTAGACGACATCTTAATTTGGAGTTTTTATGATCTCAGAGAGTCGAGAATTTGTTTTAATTATAAGTTAAAAGACGATATTTTCGCTGTATCTATAACAATCATAACAGTACGTTGGATCGCCAAACGGAAAGTCTGTATATTTTAACGTATTATAGGTAAGGTGTGAAAGTTTCGGAGGATATGTAAAACTCTGAAAAGTGCTGCCACGAACATAAAAAAAAGACAAATTTTCAACTTAGATTCTATGAAAAATAAAATGCATTCTCATTGGACATATAGTTATGGCCAGCTATAGCATTAGATATACGTATAGCAATTTTGGTGCAGTCATTTTGTTAACTTATAATTAAGTAACCTTCTGTTCAAAACACAGTAAAAATTTGGTCCATACAACTGTATTTTTAGTCAGTATGAATAAACACCCAAATTTAATATAAGTTTAACCATATATTTTGGGTTCAAATGTCGATGTTGTTACCATGTATTACATTTCATGGGGAAAAATCGAATCAAACAAAATAAATGCAAACACTTTTTAGCATTTTTGGACCGTCTTATTTCCTGTCTACTTGTAACCCTATATCCTATAATATCACATGTTGTCCATGAATAAATCATTAATATTAAAACATTCTATTTTATCTATATCGTTTCGAGCACCACGATATGAGAACACTCGATAGAATATAATATTTAATCTGGGCTCCTGCTCCGCTCTATTTCACCTATTATTTTAACCCTTACGCCCTTTTGTACCTCCACCCACAATACGTTGTGCGCTCCATAATGATTGACGAAAACAGACAACAGAAATAAAATTCATTTAAAATCTCTAGTTAAAAAAAAAAAAAAACCACTCAGTATACGAAGTTTTCGCTTATCCTTTTTATAATATTGTATAAAATAGCTCGTACGAGAATAGATTTCTGTATGAAAATAGTTGGTTATATACGTAGCTAAACTATACGGTTTTATAAACATTATTATAATGGACAATGGTATGAACAATGTTCCGCAGAAACTGTATACCTATACAATAGTTGAATTTATGTACGTATACCGTCGCTTTTGTTCATACTCAACACAATATTATATATTACTACGCGTATACGTAAATAATTAGAATGTGTTCTGAAACACGATCATATTTCTATATTATATACGCATAGATGTAAATTAATTAATTTCGGATAATGCGGCACCCGTGCCATTGTGACACAATAATAACAACACAAAAAAAATTAAAAGAAAAAATATACACGTGGTGCGTTTAATGAAATACGTTAAAACGAGAAAAAAATATCGATTAACCTTATTGCAAGTAGATAAAGTTGGATTTATTTAGTCACGTATTTTCATTTTGTTTGTCCAAGTTAGGCCGTAGAAATCAACGAAAAAAAAACTCAAGTTATTTGATGTTGATTTTATTAAAAATGTTGGGAATGAATAAAAGCGGTTTAAAATAAATAGAACGTAATATAGTAACTATCGGAAAAAAATTGGAACGTACTAAAATGCAGATTTGCTGCAAAAAGCAGACTCATAGAAATACATTGCATATTGATAATATATAATTTTAATAATAATTGACAGTATGACTTTCGACAAAATTTGATAATTAAATTCTTATAAAAAATGAATTCTACATTGCACTCAATTTGTTTTTATTTTAACCGATAAATAAGACATATAATGATCCTCCTGTGAAATTGTCAAGTATTCAAGTATTTCTGTTTCGTCTAGCAATTTTATCCACAGAGTTCATGTCTACTGAATACGAATTACGTAAAAAAACTCGCAAAATTAAAATGTCTGTCAACAGATCAAAAATAACTCAAATATTTTAAAAATTTGACCAAGTTTAAAAAAAAAGCAAAATATATAAGTTTTATGTCCAAATTTAAAGTTTCCACAAATAATTTTAATCGAATTACAACGTAAAAACTAAATTGAAAACAATTTTTGTAAATTGTCCAGTTTTCCCTATGTTTTTTCCAAATTATTATGAAAACCACTTGGAAAATCAAAAAATGGCCAGCTCAAATTACCAAGTAGATAAAATTGATTCAAAGAAAATGTGCTACAGTTGATACACCGGAGCAAGATTTCTGATAAAAAAAAGTTACTTATAGAGAAAAAAAAATAAAAAAAATGAACACAGTTGTAAAACCAATACAATCCACGCTGCGCTCCAAATCTAAAATGCCAAATATTAACTTAAATCATTTTTTCCTGGGACTAAAACAATATAATACAAAACTTAATTATTCCCAGCACGTTAAAAATACCTATTGCTGACTGCTATTATATTTCTAATAGTATTTTAATACAACCATTATAAACATTTAAGTTTTTCATCACAGCGGGGCTTAACAACTTTATAGCGAACCAAAATTAAATTTAACTATGAGGTTAGATCGATGTGCTAACTGATAATAAAGTCATAACTTTTGCAAGTAATAACAAGCCATAACTTTTGCAAGTAATAACAAGCCATAACTTTACACAGGTACCTACTATTTTTCGATTTAACGTATTTCTACTGCAAGGTTAGTTATGGAATATGTTAGCCTAACATATTCCTAACATTGTTAGGCGTTTATTTCTTTTTAGGTTTGAAGGTTTCGATAGGTTTCTGCTACCAACGTATGTGAAACATGTTTAAAAATAATTAAATATAATTAATTAATTATTTTAATACATATATAGTATTATGTTTACCAATAATAGTATATTTGGACTAATAATTTATTCCGAATATTATTAAAATATAATAATATGCTGGATAACTCTGTATATAATTTAATCGGCTGCAGTTCATATCAATTTCGTATAGGACTAAAATGATAAAAGTTTGATTGAATCTAACCAAGATATAGTGGGAGGAGAAGGGTTTTTCATCTTTGAACTTCCTGCAGACTCGTGCTAAAAAAAAAAACCGGGGAATTAATATTAGTCAATTATAGCATTATTATCAACAATACATCTTTTGAAGAGTTTAACAATCGTACTTTCTATTTGTATACTCAAATTAGTATTGAAAATATTATTATAATATTTTTAAATATTAATTATTTAAGAAAAAAAAAAAAAAAAAAAAAAAAATGTTTCTTTATTACAAAATACGCATATGTGTTAGAGAAATTCAACTCTAGTTCCTGAGCTCAATGGATTTTTGCATACGGGTATTTTTATATACACAATACATAGCAAATTTGACTTTTCGTATAGTTTTGAATCCTAGCTATATAGATATATTTTCAGGAAGTTACAATAACAATATACAATACTGCAGGTATACTTAAGAATTCGTTCACATAAAATAGTAGCTATACCCTGTACACACGGGATATGGTAATCGACAAGACAACCAAATGTAATTTTTACGTCAAAATATTATAGGGAAGTATCGTTATATTTCCAAAATAGTTTTGACAAGTGACTGCGGTGTTATTTTCTGTTTTCATAAAAACAATAATATAAAGGTATATAAAACTTGAACTGTCTATGTACGAGTACCCTACTACTGAAGCCTAACAAAATGTAAATATACAGACTGAACATGCCCCAGTTTCTTATTTATTGTTTTCTTTCTATCTTTCATTCTAATAGATTTATAGAGAATTATGAATGTATATAATAGTTTAATAGAACAAAGATAGATTACGAAAATAATAATTAACGTATCAAGTTTTACAATTTTGAACCCCAAATAGTGCAAAAAGAAATATGATTTTCATATATTTACGTTCCAATTTTAGTTTTCAAAACCGATATAAATTTACCTTTTATTATACACTATATGTGCATTGATTTTTTTTATTTTGCCGATCACTATTTATTTTATATTTTTACTTGGAAACTAAATAATGACAAAAATGTTCGAAATTGCATTAAATACCAGTATAATGTTAAGTGAAAGTAATTTCATTATAACACTTCATAACATGACTAAATTATGTAAATTATAAATAGATTTACTATTTATGTGTATGGAAAAAATGCATAATGTTTTAACGAAACGACTGCAAAAACCAAAAATAATAAAGTTCACTTAAAATCGTGGTTGAGAAATTATTACTTGTATTATCACTTGTTCGAGATTAAAAAAAAAAAAATCTTCTTGAATTATATCTAAACTATACTATATATAGTAAGAGGTAACTTTTATATTGGTTAGAGCTCTCTAAGTGCTAACTGCTAAGTAACAAAAGCCGGATTGACATATTTGAAAAATGTATACAATGGACTAAAAGCTCGTGCGGCACTCGTGTGGAAGAATAATGCCTTTAGAAACAAGCAGGAGAATCATCGATAACGAGCAAAGTACTAACGAGACAGACTTTTTTTCTAAACTTTTTAATCAACGAACTATTCATTAGAGTATATTAATCTATTTAATCTATTTTTATATCAAACAATTTAATCGACATAAAACCTGTTTGAAACTTATTGCGTTGTTCGCATACCAACTAGTCAAAATTTGATGATTTTACGAATCAGAAATTTAAACTCTAATCAAACTATAGATTTTAAATATTCTTAGGAATATGTTTTGTAAAACAATAAATAACCAACTACTATAATAATACTATATTATACTAATTCCAATAAATGTGCAATTAAAACATACAAATGTTAACGGGGTGTTGGTTGAAAACTAAAATTCCCAAAAGGCACGTCCTGTATACTATTAACGACATCATACACATTGTAATAATACACATAATTAAATATCCGTGGATTTATTCAGGAGTGAAGAGGTGTGTAGAGGTGATTCTAGCTAAAAATAACATCCTCCTTCAGTAATGACATCATTATAAAATTCATAGTGAAATATTCAAATTATATTTTATCATTTTCACTCACTAATAAAGCAATTCTAATTCTCAAGATTGTGTTAATTTGGTACAAAGATACAATATGTGCTATGTAGTGTAATAATCGTGCCTATATTCGCCAAAAAACTCATACAATATTAAAGATGTGGCCACACAGAAAGTTACGCAAACTATGTTTGCTATACGTAAAATAAATGGCTATAATAAAAATAATAATAATAGATTTACGTATTTGTTTAGTTCTTATTTTCTACCATTTACCATTGACAGATATAAATAAAATTAATGGAATTATAACAAAACCGAAATTAATCGTAAAAAACCTTTACAAAAAATTATATATTGCGGTTAATTTGCGGTTTTTAAATAAATTTAAATAAGTGTTTCGACGAGCTTTCGGTCTTAAAATTAATTTGAATTAAGGGTTCGGCGAGATTTTGGTTCCAAAACCGGTTCTTTTCGGTACGATTCCAGTCCCTGAACTATAAAACATGAATACCAGGTTCGTTCGGAAGTCGATGATAATAAAATGTACAATACAGAGCTGTGGAATACTATTGGTATTGGTGTTATTATTATTTTATTGGGCGTGGGCCCACTACTCTGTAGTCGTACACAGATATGACAAAAAAAGTGATCGGATTTTTATGAACAGAACGGATGGTTAGAAAATCCTGGAAAATAATTTTACGGACTGTAAAATGTCGAAATGTAAATTTACGGGCAAGAAAACGGCCGACTGCAAAAATAAGGAATATGAAACACTATAGTCTATTTCATGAGAGAACGGGTCGCTCTCCGACCAAACCGAATCGCCGCAGCGCATCCCCACGCCGCAACACTATCCATTTATCCTCTCCCGGATCTATCGACAACGCTGCAACGGCGACCGCAGAAGTGGTGCAGGTGTTGTACACTGCGTTTCAAATAATGCACTGTTGACTGTCGATAGTCCACTGTTTATCGCCAATTGCCGTGGTGTACGCACACGTTCAAAAATGATAAATTGTAATTTTAACGGAAAAAAAATGAAATGTTTTAATATAATTATTTATTATTTATTAAATATATAACTCTGTATTATACCTACTGTACTATACCTACTGTATTATACCTACAGTGTTCAATAAAATATTAAATAAATAAATATGTATACAAAAAAAACAAAGTCTGGATTATTATAGAAGGTGCTTGTATATAGATAATTTACGATTTGAAAAATCATCAACAGGTTATAAAACAGCAAAGGTAAAAAAACGTGCGATGCGCGATGTCTGATAATAATAACAATTGGATTTCTACAAAATATCCTAGCGGTGTATAGTCAAAAACCGACGACGGAAGAAATGACAATCGGCTGCCTTCGCTGAAATCAAGTTATGTGGAGGGGTAAACATGCGCACAAGCGGCCCGTTCTCTCGTGAAACAGACTATATAAATGTTCGGACTGTCATCGACCGGAAAAATAAATGCTCTGACCAGAATATTCCGGAATGTAAAAATCCGGAAAACATAAATGCCTAAATTAGAAATTCTCGGACTATAATAATTCGGAATACAAACATACACACGTGGTAATATCCCGGACAAGAAATTTCCAATATGTCACCCACAAGAATAATACGGAATTTAAAAAACACTATTAATACTGATAATCACGTTGTCACGGTTATCAGTCTGAACATGTTTGAAAACATCTCTGAAAACAGCCATAAAATCATGAACATTATTTTAATCTTAATTAGTTTATTCTGTTTAAACTGTGTATGTGAAACATCGCCATCTATCAGTGTTTTTTTTGTTAAATTTTAGAAAATTCTTGTCCGGGACATTACAGTGGGTGTATTTTTGTGTTCCGAATTATTATAGTCCGGTACTTTCCAGTTTAGGCATTTATGTTCTCCGGATTTTTACATTACGGAATATTCTGGTGAGCGCATTTATTTTTCCGGCCCATTACAGTCCGGAAATTTTCATATACCATATACATATTTACATATACATTTCATATACCAGATTTTTACAGTCTGTATAAATGCTACTAATGATATTTTTTTTCCAAAATATTACAGTCCGTATGATTATTATGTTGGGGTCGTATTTTTAAACTCAAGTTCGGATATACTTATGACCGATGTCAGAGATGTTGAACACGACGATTTTATATAAGTGTATAATTTATTGTAAAAATATTCAAACACTTTTTAATTTAATATTTCAAAAGACACACTGGCGTGAAGATGCTCGCAGTGATGGTGTTAAGACTCGTCTGATAAGCCGCTCTCAGCGGCCGGTAAATATATACTCTGGGTCCTCCGTCTAGATGCGCTTTTCGACAGTAATATTTTGTGCAGCTGGCCGGTAACGTTCCCACGAAAGGCTCGCACCCGCGTTATGCACGTGTTACAAGTCTTTATCTGTAATTACGCCGATGCATATAATGTATATTTATATAAATCTGACCTATGTAACGTTGCGCATCTTAGCCACGGTAATCCGATTTCCGTAAATTTATGCGTGAGACATTCAATAATTATATCCAAGATGAGATTCAGTCCCCAGCTGCGTTTGTTATACAAACTTGTCTCCTACCTGAGATGAGAACAGCTGATGTGGAGTACAAGTGGCCCTCGTATGATAAATTCGTCTAAAGTACGTTTTCCCAGGACCACTTTACTAGCGATATCTACATCTGTGTTTCCTAGTGTGTTACATTAATAACGTAGATTAATAGGGAAAGTCGGTGCCCGTAACAACTGAAAATTTCCGGATTTTTACAGTCCTTCTGATTTTTTTCCAGACCATTCTGGTTTAGAAATAGAAAGATGAACGTGAAGGGTATATTGTGGCGGTCGACGATTTTACTACATAGTGAGGCGGCTACGGGTTTTTAATTACTATATTCGAGAAAGAAAATTTGGATAGTGGTAGGGGGTTTATGGATTACGGGAAATGATTGTATAAGAAAGAGAAAAGCGATAATTGAAAATAATGCGTACGGCGCCTTATATAGGCCTTCTGGGACTTCTACTCTATTACCAACGTTGACCAGTGTGTGGCGTATCATAGAATTATAGATAATTGATATACTAGAGTATAGTGTACTCTGGTGGTTAGTGTACGTATTTAACAATAGTCTTCTTAGTAGCTAAAATATTATTACATTAAATGGGAACGATATATTATCATATACGCTGCAATTAATATAATCGAATTTTATAACGAAATCAGGATATTAAGAGGATTATTTTAACACTTTCATAAATATTCATGTATTCACGTGTTAAAAGTTTATTTATTTTAAATCTAAACCATTAAAATTTTATCTAAACACTATGTAATTTTTTATAATTTAATAACATTTTTCAAAATTATAATATATTATACATTGTTGTAACATAGACAAATTTTAACCACAACATTTTAAAGTTGCATAAAATTTTACTTTTTGGAGAAGGTTTCTTTATAAATTCAATCCATAGAAGCAAACAATCAATAACAATTATACCCGTTCAATATTATTGAGTACAATCTGATCCTTAACGTTAAGCTAATCATTTTTATGACTCTAAAAGTCTAAAATATGGTATTAAATATTTTAGAAACTTTTCATATCCTACGATTGCTTATTCATTTTTTTGTTTTTCTTTAATAAAATATATTTATAAAGTACTTAATTTGGTTTTAAGTCAAACCAGCGAATAATATACGACTCATAAATTATACAAAGGTTTTATACAAAAGAATCGATTCGGTACATATCCTTTCGCTGCAAATTCTACCGCAGGATTTACTACGTCTTAATATATTATTTATTGACCATATTTAACCTGCACCTAGTGAAAAAGTTTACCTAACGATAGACCGGAGCATTGTATAGACAAATATAATATATTTCTTGCAATATAATTTATTGTCTAAAATTAAAAAAATATTTGACAATAAATTATAAGAGAAAAGTTATTCATTTTTTTTTTTTTTTTGTTTTAATAAATTATTTGAATTTATTATAGTAGGTAATTCACACTAACTAATAAATATAAAAGGAACCAAAAAAATAGAAAAAATAAATTAAACGTCCAAAAGTCAAAGTTTTAATTTATAAATTGAAATAGAAAAAGGTATACTAGGATAATGAGAATGAGTTCAGCCACTGTTATAGGTAATTTAATGTTTACTTATAAATCATTGTTTACGAAAAAACGATTTTGAGCGAAGTTCAATTGATAGTGATACTTTGTCACCAATATATATATGCCAAATTTTAGTAATACAAAAAGGATGAGAATAAGGGGGAGAGGGTAATAATGTTAAGATAATGAAAGGTATAATGTTTAAAATGAACGGGGTTAATTATTTTGATACCTATATTAAATCTGATATGTGAATCACTACCTTTCTCCTGCTGTTCGGAGGGTTACGGGATTGTGAGTCCGAGAATGGTGACGAGATCAATGAATAAAAAGAAGTATAATTATTTTACTTGCCCACGGTGTTGGAACGCTAGAGTGTATACCTGTAGATATCCTCACGTGATTCTGGAATCGTTGGACGGCAGTCACAGTTGAATTAAAATAAACTAATCTAATTAATTAGCACTTTACACCTGTGTGAACTCAGATAAAAAAATGCTAATCTTTAAATTATGAAAACAAAAGGTTGAATTATAAAGTAAATTAATAAAAAAATCAAATACGAGTGATTATAGCTGCTAAAAGTCGGAGCTAGCTATTATAGAGAGATCTTCAAGAGATTGGTTGTAGGTACTAATTAAATGTGTGGTTCTCGACATAGTGAGTTTTTAAAGATATTTTAAATGCTGATAAAAAAAGTTGTCCACCACAGGAGAAAAAAAGACCGTAATATTATAAACGTATACTTACATTTTTTTACTTTTTTCCGTTTTTCCTTAGTTTTTTTTTCGATTTTTTACATTTATTGAAAAAACTACGAAGAAAATTGATAAACGACATCTTTATAGTACCTCCCTAATGAAATTTCCATTTAAAAAAATTGCCATCATTAAAAGAAGGAGAAAAATTGCTGGTAGAAAAGTTGTCCACAGACAAAAATATATAAACATCTTTGTAAAACCATAAACTTCTTCGCTCCACTCAGAGTCTAAAATTAAGTTTTTATTATGTTATTAAATTAAATTAAAGTTTGTTATAATAAGTATTCTATACTTATAATATTATAAACAGAAAAGATTTGGATGTTTATAATGAATAAACTCAAAAACTATTGAACCAATTTCAAAAATTCTTTCACCATTTGTAATTAAAATGCTACATTATTTCTGAGTAACTTTTGCTATATTTATTACTAGAAAAAAAAAAGGGACCCCTACAAAAATTGCAATAATTAGGTTTTTAGGTATTTTTGAAAATTGTTTATTTGTTTTTTGTTTATTCGTGGGTTACCTTGGTGATATGGATTATAATTTTGTTGTTATGGGCCAAAAAAAAATGAATATTATTATTATTATACTATAAAATGGGCTACCTTGGTAACATAAATGAAGAAAAAAACACAAAAGGGCGGGTAAGTGAACAGTGAAAACACGTAAAACGTCATCTTTGAATCTTTGTATATTTTGGTACATTAATAACACTAGAGTATACTATTATGTGCTCATAATTTAACGTTATTATAGTGGATATAATTTAATTTAACATGTCATAATGTTTTGTTCGAGTATCTATAGTAATATGGATAAAAAGAATTATGACACACAAGAACACTTTTAGTCAACCGGACTACCCAACCTATTTTCTATTGTTTGGTATACTGATACGGGCAAAGCAATATGGGAATAAAAGTAAAAAAAAAAATAAAAAATTGGCACGGGAAACCCCGGTCGCAGGACAGCAAGTAATTTATAAAATTATTAACTAACACTCATCGTATTATTTTAAAATAAAAATATTTTTGGGTGTTTATAAATTTTTTTAAAACTTAGTTGTTTTCAAATATGTGGGCCCCAAAAACTAAAATTCTGACAAGTCTTTTTCATTAAATCCACCACTTGTGATAACATTCTGTGTATACATTGACTTAGCACATGCGTCTTTTGGATGTTTCAAATTTCAACTCCTGCTCTTGCACCATTTGTATGTGGAAATTCTGTAATTTTATTAGAACTAGTGTGTTATAATTTTATCGCAGTATTGATTTATATATTCATTTTTAAAAACAATATTTCCTATGACATAAAAATTAGGGCGAGGAAAATATCTACTCTAGTGACAGAACACTGCTGCTCACAGATGGTGTAATTAGATTATATTATGGTCGGCTGCATGATTTGATGATTAAAGTGAATATCGTGAATATTTAATGGTTTTTTCGGTGCACTCGTGTTCTGCGATGTCTTCGGTGACAATATTATTATGAATAATTAATAAGCAGGTGATACATAATATAAATTATATAACCTGCGAATAACCTAGTAAAATTCGTAAACGTCGTATACGTAAACATAAATGCTTATATGCGTCGTACAACTGAAAAAAAATAATAAATAAAAACAAGTTGTTAAAATATAATATAATAAATGGAAAAAAAAAGGAGTTTTTCAGAGTTAAGTAATCACCGTGATGAACTCCGCAGTAGTACAGTCCAATTAAATTAAATAAAACGTCTTTATGATGATGGACATGCTGAAGAGTTCAGCGAAAAACACGATTTCATAGTTTAATCACGTTTCCTTCCAAGTCGCATTATTATATTAAAATTTTATAATGAAGAAGGTTTTTTAACTGCGTATATTATATTATTTTACGAAATCGGCCGTATAGCATACAAAAAAGCTTTGCTTTGTGATAATTCGTGAGTCATACTGTACAGTTAATAGTAGGTCTGCGGATTTGAAAAAGTTCAAATTTTACTAATTTTAACATATTCATTTGTATGCTACCTAATTTCGTAATAACTATTATTGTCTTACAATGGGTAAAAATAAAAAAAGTAATATCATATAACTTAGTGCTCATGATAGGCACTGATTTACGTAGAAAGTGAGGGAAGATAGAAACTAAATTAATTTAATTTAACGCTAAAAGAAAAAAATATTTGTGACTAAGGTTTTCGAAATGATTATACTTCCAAATGAACTTGAAGATTTCAAATAGTTATGAATAGCTCAAAAAATTTACTGACTATTTTGAAAATCTTACCATAGCTATAAATTACTGATCTAAGTATTTGGAGAAAATTTTCACAGAAGTATTTCCCCAGTCGGATTTCCTTTCATTAAAAGTGCTTTCATTGAAAATCGGAGCAAAATTGCTGATAAAAAAGTTGTTCAGAGAAAAAAAAAATAAACATCATTGTAAAACCAATACATTCCTCACTGCCCTCAGAATCTAAAATATAAACATAATGTTACTATATGAACAATTGACTACGTTTCGTTTTCACACCAAACAGTGAGTACCTAGAAAATTAGGTGTGTGTCGTTCGCGAATTGTATCGATTTTTCCGTTTTTCTTGCGTTTTTTCCGGTTTTCCCGTGTTTTTCCCGGTTATTCACATTTGCTTGGAAAACTCCTAAGAAAATTGAAAAATGAACCACTAAAAAACCTTCCTGGTCAGATTTTCGTTCAGAATAAATACCATCATAGTAAAACGGAGCAAAATTGCTGGTATAAAAGTTGTCTACGGAATAAAAAATCGTAATATTTTACTAAAATATTTCGTACATTTTCCCGTTTTTTCATCGAATTTCACAATTATTCCAGATATTATGAAAACCACTTGAAAAATCAAAAATAACCTCCCTAAATTACCACGGAAATAAAATTTTTTTTATTTGGTATTTGGCTATAAAAATAGTCCGAGCGAGCGATAACTGGATCTCTAGGTACACCTAAAATTGATTTATTTTTCCCTGTTTAGGGAAAAAATAAGTGCAAACTATATTTTTCGAACTCGTGATCTCTAGGATGACAAGAGGTATGTATATAACCATTTGGTTACGACAAATATACTTTAGAGATTACAATATAGAGTTATTTAATATAACATATAATATCTGCATAATATCAGAACTTCAAAAAACTATAATTCCGAAAATTAGTCAGTCCGCTAAATTCTGATTTCACCATCATTCTTAAATCAGCAATATGTATATGTTCAAAAAAAAAAAAAATTTAAAAATGTATTTTATTCCAAATATTTTTTTACTCAAACAATTTTCGTTAAAATTTGATATTTAAATTCCTTTTTAAAAAAGAATACTACTCTTAATTCAATTTTTTTTTTTTTTTTTTGACTACAAAGTAAGATTTTTAATGAATTCCCTGTTGAATTTTCCAGTATTTTTGATAAGTCTAACGATTCAACCACAGAGTACCAATCGAATAAAATTACGTACAAAACTCTTAAAATTAAAATGCCTATAAATAGCTCAGAAATGTCTTAAATTTTTTGAAAAGCTTACCATGTCTAGAAAAAGCAAATATAAATTGTCTTTTTAAAATTCAAGTCTGTAACAATATTTTTAACTGCATTACAACAAATAACAAAATTAAAAAAAATAATAAAAGCTTTATTTTCGTAAATTTCCCGTTTTTTTACGTTTTATCCTTGTTTTTTCTAGATATTATGAAAACCACATGGAAAATAAAAAAATGATCTCCAAAAAATTAAAATCTGGACAATATTCTCTTTTAGAAATGGTGTCGCGCGTAAATTTCCGAGTAAGATTTCTGGTATAATTTTTGTACACAGTATAAAAAATAAAAACAAAATACAGTCTTCGCTACAGAATCGAAAATAATTTAAAATTAATATGTATAATGTGCATTGCAAATTAGATTGTACCAATACATTTTTTTCTATTTTGCAGTTGTCAATCACTAGTTCTTCTTTAGGTCAAAATATGTCCTATTTGCAATACAAAATTTAATAGCATTATTTTTTCGTAGATATCTTAAAATCACAAAATTCGGGATTGTTTCCTTTTCCAAGTAATCCATTAAATTTGTATAAAATATTTCCTTCAAAATTTGAACTTTCTGGTTCGTTTTTCCAACTACTCTCCATCTAAATATCGTACGCCTGTATCATTTGACTGTTTGCATGTAACAACTCAATTTTTATGTAAAAATGACCACTAACTAACGGTGGCGTTGAGTTTTTTTTTAACATGCACCACTGCCATATTATAATATTAAATATTAATATACCTAAATATTTTATCAATTGTGTATGCATAATACAATTTTTTTGATTTTCCCAGCTGTTTTCATAATAAATGGAAAAAACCGAAAAAAACGGTTATTTATTAAATGCGTTATTTTTCAAATAATAAATATTATGGCCTTTTGAATATGTGTAACTAAACTCAGCTCAGTATAGTTTTTCGTTAGCAATAATTAATCGTTGCGTACAAATGTAAATTAAATTCTCCTCTATATCCTATCTTTCCAACCTTTCACCTATAACAGTGGTCCACCTATCGTGCCGAGTATACCTAAATATTTTTTTTAACTGGTTTTCTTCTAGAAATCTTGCGTCAATCATAAAATTACAAATTACTTTTTTTTGTCGAATTTAATATATAGTTGTTCACGAATAAAGTCATTTTTTTAATTTTTCATGTATAGTTTTTTTAATAATAAATTAAGTAATACCGAAAAAAATGCTGAAGGAACGTGAAAATGTACGTTTTAAAATAGTTTTATTATTTTAAATTTTGTTGTTGAAACACAGTTATAACTTATAAGGTGTCGCTGTAGGCACATTTGTATTCGTAAAAACACATTTTGAACGATTTAAAAAATATAAAAATTATAATAATTCTAAATTATACTAAAATAACAATTTTCATCAATTGAGCACTTTTATTATTACTATTAATTACTTTCATAACAGTTATTGAAATTTCATTTACGACCTGCCGTATATTTTTATTCTCTGCTGTCTTTCTCAATCGTATCACGCAGATTCAACCATTTATTCATCACATACTACTCCATTTTTACGTCTAAGACGGGTCTCCTTAATGGGCATTCTCCTTAATCAGTATCCTTATTATTTATCTGTGTGTTTAACACGTATGTCTCTTAAAATGTATCCTTCTCATTGAATTCACTATATTTATACTCAGGCTTTTAAGCAGATCACCGTGATTTCACGGCTGTGCCTTTTTCTCCATTCGTTAGTTGAACATCTCCGCATGGCCAGAAAATCGTTTTAAGGATTTTCTCTCAGATACTTCCAAATTAATTTGTTCTGTCTTTCAAAGTGACAACGTTTCCGAATCGTACAGTACAGCGGCGCATTTCAAAGTTACAATAACTTTGAATTATAGGCATGTACACAATGTACATGCCTATAATTTCTGTAGTTGAAAAAACTTCGAATACAATTAATCGTTTTGTTCATTATTCACAAATTTCAAAAATCCGTTTAACGTTAAATATTAAAATATCAACGTAAAAACAAAATTATTAAAATGGTTATAATGGTACATAAATATAGAAAATAAATGCATGAATCAAAAATGAATATATATTTATTTACTATATTGAACGCTAAAGTTATTATGTATTGTAATTTATCATCAAACTAAGTCAAACCTATTTACAGTTTCATTACTACAACTATAGTCTGTCCCAGGAGAGAAAGGTCCGCTTCTGCGCATGTTTTCCCTCTCCACATAGCCGATTGTCATTTCTTCCGTCGTCGGTTTATGACTATACACCGCTAGGATATTTTGTAGAAATTCAATTGTTATTATTATCAGACATCGCGCATCGCACGTTTATTTACCTTTGCTGTTTTATAACCTCTTGATAATTTTTCAAATCGTAAACTATCGTATATACAAGCACCTTCTATAATAATCCAGACTTTGTTTTTTTTGTATACATATTTATTTATTTAATATTTTATTGAACACTGTAGGTATAATTCAGTAGGTATGATACAGTAGGTATAATACAGAGATATATATTTAATAAATAATAAATAATTATATTAAAACATTTCATTTTTTATTCGTTAAAATTAGAATTCATCATTTTTGTCATATTGGCGATAAACAGTGGACTATCGACAGACAACAGTGCATTATTTGAAACGCAGTGTACAAAACCTGTCGATAGATCCGGGAGGGAATAAATGGATTGTGTTGCGGCATGGGGATGCGCAGTAGCGCTTCGATTTGGTCGGAGAGCGGACCGTTCTCTCCTGGGACAGACTATAGCTTATAGAAAAACTGGAATTATTTTTCAACGCGTATAAATATAGGTATGTTATTAAACATTTTCGATAATTCCGTTAATTTACTCGATGGCTTAGGTTAGTGAATATCGATTTACAGTGAACCTAATGTAAGTAGTGGAATTCCGCAATAATAAAAAAGTAAACAAAATAAATTTTATGTGAAATACTTAAGTGGTGTGTGTGAAAATAAATAAATATATCATGCAATTATGACCTATCAAAATTGTCGACATTTATTTGCCTGCTGTAAAATATAACGTCAAAATATTGTGCATTTTATGCGATTTATAAGTATATTGCTCTCCTAAGCAATATATCCAAAAGTACTATTTTCGATAAAATTATTTTATTGAGTCTTTGTTTTTCACCTTGAAACCACTTTTTTATTAGTATTAACTTTACTTTACTTTATTAATGTTAAACATCCAAAATACAAAATATAACACGATGATATGGAACTTGAAATAACTGTTGTTCTATCCGATATGTTTTATATTCTTTTTTTTTCTAATAGTTAGCATGTCTCTGTGCTACAGTTGATAATATATTAAAAAATTAAATTAGATAGGGGACTTAAAATTAAAAATAAATACATTTTACTATAATTTTTAAAAACAAATTCAAAATATCCATTTTGTAAAATAGATTTTTAGAACTTTATTGGTGGTTGAAACTTTTGTTTAAGTATGGTCTTTTTTTTTTTTTTTAAATTTGTTGAGGTTTTGAAAAATACGGATATGATATATACGGTTTATAATCTATTACAATATTTAATCAGTAGTCAGAGAACATTAAATGACAAAGAATATTTTTTCTATGAGTTAATATCACATAATAATACAACTGATAACTGATTAAATTTTATACTTGTTCGATTATTGGTTACTATTTTTAGATTCTGAGCGAAGCGAACAATTTATTGGTTTTACAATGATATGTATTATTATTATTATTATTTTTTTTTCATATAAACACTTTTTCTACCAGAAAGCTTACTCTGATAATCAAGTATTCCTATTCCACCTTTTATTATTGAATAATAATTGTTTTAACGATTAATTAAAACGGCAATAACTAAAACATTATTTATCGGATATGAATATGTGTACATTAAAATTGTTTGCATAATATTTTTTTTTACAAAATGGCTATTTTAAAAATTTTCTAAAGTGAATAAATAAAAAGTAATTTATTTTTTGTATTAACACTATTATAATATCATATAAATAAATAAAAATAAAATAAAATAATTATAATTAAATTATATTACTAGATTGGGTAGGTTGAGTTAAAATAAAAGCATATAAAAGTACTTAAATAATATATAAAAAGTAATAATGATTATGTAAACAAATTAACAGTTAAACAGTAAATATTTATTGTTACACATTCCAATATTGTCACCAATCTTTACCTATAAATTAGTTCATTAAACACATAAGTAAATTGGATAATTAGAGAAAAGACAGTAGGTATCTATATTAAAGGTTAACTTTAACTTTAAAACAACAGTAAAACAAATAATAGGTTAATCGTATAAATCCTAAAAGTAATATAATATAAAAGAATCTAAAAAAGTGGTAAAAATATTTATTAATAATATTGTACCTAAATGACAAATAATAAAAACTATGAGCGGTATATTAAACGTTTAATACATGTAAATATACAATCGGGAAACCGAGGCATTTTTCGGACGTTTGGAAAAGCGGTCCGAAACGGAGAATAACTGTGAGAGAAGGATTTTAACGAAAAAAAAAAAAAAAACGTAAAAAATCTGACCGACCGGGTGGACGGGTTATTCTTATGAAGCGTACAAAGATGGCGACGCCGCCGTAAATCGAACAAGAGACCATAATCACCTAAATTATTATTTTATTTATTAACTATAATTTATTTGTTTATTTTATTATAATTCAATCACAGATATGAAGTTGTAGAAGGGTAAAATATTTTTTACTGCATATACAAAAACATATGTCTTTATTAGGTAACTAGTTGTATTCGATATAATGCATTGTACTATAATATGACATATACCTATATTTTTGACAAAGCATCACCAGTGGTGGAACTAGAGAAGGCCCTATTACTAGGACAGAATTTACTAAAAAAACTCAGAATTTGTCATTCTCGTGTTACATCTTCATTCTTTAATACATATTTAATATGGGTACTGCCATATACTTTGAATATATTTATAAGTTGGTATATATTAAAATTAAGTTGTGAATATTTATTTTTTTTGGCTTTGGTTTTGTGCAAAAATATTGATCAATACCGACATATTCAATTTTCACACGTTCGTTTTCAATAGATATCATGGCCAAACTTAGACGTGTTTGAGACATAGTTTTTTTGAGGTAGCTTTTATTAACTTCAGCTTTGAAAACGATCATTCAACATCGGTCACAGTTATTGGTAAATTAAGAAATAAATTAGTAATCCTGGGAAGCTTGTCACAAGATTATTATTTTCAATGACTAACAATTTAGTCATTTAAAAAATACTGAAAAATAATTCGAGCTTAAAAGCAAATGATGTTTTAGAAGATTTGATTTAATTAATTAATTCTGTCGAATTAAAATCACCAAATTCGGCAGCTAATTTCTTCGCTCCAATACTAATTTCATCTTTAGAAACTGATCTAAGGTTTAATGTACAACTGAATAAACCTATTATTTTATTCAGGCCCACAAATCGTACTTGCAACAATATCTATGCACGGATATAAAACTTAAGTATCAAAATAGAGTTTTCCATTTGAAAGACGTTGATCCTCATCGTGAAATTGTTTTACTTTAATTGTTCTTTTACTAGAAAATTCTGTAGTTATATTCCATTTATTCCATTCCGTTATGAAAACTTGGGAGAGGCCCACTAAAATACCAGTGAAAATTAATATTATTATTTTTTTTTTTTGTAAGAGGTCTTGTTCATTCGAGAAAACCATTATTTTCTACTTGTTTCGACTTAAACGGCAGTTATATTATGAAAATAATAATAATAATAATAATGGGACAACAATATATTATTACACGTTCATATTATATAAAAGGAAATAAAAATATATATATATATATATATATATATTGATATAAAAAAAATCACATTTTTTTTATCACTCTAAAGGTGTGTTGTATGACATACCTCTATATTTTTTATATTTTTGGTACATAAAAAGGTCCGGTGCGAGAAACAATAATGAGGGACCCGACATATATAAGCTAGGCGGATCAGCCGACCCGAAATTTCCCGAACTATCCAGCGATGGCCTTTGTTTTGAAATAATGATTTTATTTATGGAATCATATTATATCTAATACATTTATAAAAAGAACGACCTAGGATAACGGAGACAAACGCAGCTACTGTTACGGGTAATTTAATATATACCTGCAAGAAACAATTATCCATTGCTAACGAAAAAACGATTTTGAGCGCAGTCCAGAGTTGATAGTGATGCCTTATCAACAATATTTAGGTCATATTATGATAAAATAATTAAATAGCATTATATATTTTCTATAATAATATTTGTTTCATATTGTACCGATTTCCTCGTTTTTCCTGCGTTTTTACCGGTTTTTTCATGTTTTTTTTACAATTTTTCCATTTATTGAAAAAACTCCTGGGAAAACCAATGAAAAATAAAAATCAACCTCTTTAAATTATACCATGGAGATAATTTTTTACTTTAGAAAATAAGCTACATTTAATACGTCGGAACAAGATTTCTGGTAGACAAGTTAGTCGAAACCAACAGGGAAAGGGTTACGAGGAAGCCCAAGGAAAAAGTGGATGGACGTGGTTGAGGGGGATTTAAAAAGGATAAGAGTGAATGCGTAGAAAAATATAATTTATGATCGGAAGAAGTGGCGTGAAGTTGTGATGGAGGCAAAAACTCTTGTAAAGTAAATTAAGCCAGACGAAAAAAATAAATAAATAAATAATAATATTTTCATTTAATACCTACAATTTAATAATTAACCTAAGTTCTAAAAGTGTAACAGATATGGTAAAACTCATATAAATGATAATAATATTTTACATATAGCTTATAATAACAAATATATTATTAGTTAAAACGATTAAAATTATTTATTTACAGCCCGGATAATATCAGTTTCTATTTATTTAAACAATATAAGAGTATAACATTTATCTATTATTAAACCATAAAGTTACTCAATATAATATTATGACTTCAGATTTATACATTATTTAACATGATCTGGTGGTGAAGTTCTCCATCTAAATTATTAAAATATTGTCCATCTCATTATATACCAAAACGTTATATAATATTACGATATCATATTACTGGCACCATCTAGTTACGGCAAAATGAGTTACGGTGTTTTTTTTTTTTATGTAAACGTTACCGGTTTTGATAGGTTTTTCAATCGAATTATTCATCATGATATAAATCTATGCATATAGGTAAACAGGTATATCATGAAATTAGAAGATTATATTATATTATATTATATTAATGATGGAAACAAAAATTTCCAACGTAAATCATTAGTTTTACGTATAGATAGCATTGACACTATTACCTCGTTAAGGCTTCCCGTCTTGAACTCCATCTATCCACATAATTTGGTGTGTAAAACAATTAGAGATTTTAATAAATTAATTTAAGATAAGTCTTCAGAATATTCCCAATACCGGGAATTTATTGAGAAGGTTATATATTATTTAATATAAATTAAAGATTTTACGATTGTTCATATAGTTTTTGGTTATACTATGATAATTTCTTCTTCTTCTTCTTTTTTTTTGTTCCAGTCTGTGGACACATTTTTCTTAGTAAACTGCTCCGACTTTCATGTATACCAACTTATTAGATGATATTTTAAAGAGGTCATTTTTTGATTTTCGACGTCATTTTTGAAATAAAAGCACTTAAGTGGGAAAAAATGTAGATAAACGTACAATTTCACGATTTCATTATTTTATAAAATTGCGGACGACGTTTTCAATCAGAAAAAAAAATTTAATCGAAAAATCAAAAGACACCTTTTTTTATGCCTTTTTGGTAGTAAACCAAAAAGGTATTCGGAATTATTGCCAAAACTTTTGAGCCACTTTTGAACTTTTAAGGAATTTTAATTTTTGAGAGTTTTTTTGCTGTAACTCGATTATTAATACACGTAGAGACTTGAAATTTGGTAATAATACTTATATCGAATTTACCTAGACGTGGTAAATTTTCCAAAATGATCAGAAGACTTTTTTTTTTTTATTAAGCGTTTTGAAATCAAATTTCAACGAAAATCACAAAAAAAAATAAAAATACCTTCAAATTATGTATTACCGAACTGCGCTCGCAATCGTCTTTCGTCAATGATTTATCGTTGCTTATAGATATAAACGAAACAAGCTTATGTACTCGTATTATACCTTTCCAAATTCTTACCTACAACAGTGACCGCTCTTATCTCCAGTATCAGCTTTTTTTTATTTTTATTTACTTGAAGTCATAAATTATTTGAATAAATGATATTTTATGCCCATAGTGAACGCAGAAGAAATGGTTCAAGTTCAATCTCCCATCAAAAAATAAATTTTAAAAGTATAATAATATAAGTACATAATAATAATTTGTGTTTAAATTAAAACAATAAATTAATTTACAAAAGTGTAAAAGACAGACATACTTCGGGTGGGCCACTGTTGTAGGTGAGAAATTGGGAAGGTAGTAGACGAAAATTTAAAGTATATCTGTACACAACGATTAAATTTGCTAATGAGCAAGTTGCAGTTCGGTTGATAAAGTTGCTTTGTCAAAATATATATGTCATATTATGGCGAAATAAGTAAATAAACATACTTATTTTCTATAATAATATTTATTTAATGTACCGATTAACCCGTTTTTCCCTGGTTTACATCATTTGATGAGAAAATTCATGAGAAAATCAAAAATAACCTTTTTAAAGTACCTTCCCAATCCAAATTCCTTTTAGAAAAGTTTCTACACTTGAAAATCAGATTAAGGTTTCTAGTATAAAAGTTACCCACAAAAAAAAAAATAAATAAATATCTTTTTAAATCCATAATTTCCATTCAGAATCTTAAAATCAAATTTAATGGATATTTTGTGCAACCTCGAAATAATTTTCTTTTTTCTCTACTACTTATTCCCGAACATGTTAAAGGAGACTGTTTGGTGATTCTAAAAATTAATTTAATGCAATATACGAGTGTAACACATGATATATACTTAAATGTCCGTTATTAAAGTAAAAACCAGTTTTTTAATAATTGCTTATTATAATTTTATTATGTGATTTTTTTAAAAATTTTTTAAAAAAAAATTTAAAAATGTATATCTTTAGATATTTAGTATTTCCCGTAAACGTAGGTATACGGTCGTGTTATGATATAAGAAAGATATCTTAAATCGTTTATTATACTTACATACACATTACACAATAAGTATTGTATAAATAGTCAATAGTTGTAGTTATAGTGGTTTGTCTCTATTGACAGAACATAGCTGTGGGAGTTTTATTTTTTAAGTTTATGTAGAAATAAAATTACTTCGTGGAAAACTTTCAGAATATATTGTGCATAATTAATTTGAATTTCTAGAGTAATTTTTTTTTTTTTTTAATTTTATAAAGTACAATTTTCAGTATTTTAACGAAGTTTATCGCAATCCTGAATTAAAATACTTGTAAAAAAGAAAAAAAAACCCACGCCGTAACTTCGTCACTTTGACTGATCAGAGCAATTCGTGATTATATAACATCTTCGAGTTTTTAATCTAATCATCATAAAACATTTTCATTTGCAAAAATCAAAATACAAACGAAAAACTTAACAAAGATTTTTGATCAAAGCCAATATTCTGGTCAAAAACTTGTTAACAGATTTAAACAATAATACATTAACAAGCTAGCACTGTAATAAAAGGACCCCATGATCAGAAACTGAAACGTTTAACGTTTAACTATTTTATCCAATAGTTACCAATACAAAGCCACCTGTGCAACGCTCCTTTTTAGATAACGACTACCTATAGAACTATCTGAAAATGTAAAATATTACAATTAAAGTGTCGAAATAAACCTACATAATTGCACAGAAAATGTACAACACTTTTAAGTTTGATTATAGGTCAATTCTCTTAATAAAATTAACAACACAGCGTTGTCAATGCTGAACTTAAATTTACTATGCCGTATGAATATAAGTCTGAAACGGCGCATTTAGGTGCAGTGTTCTCTTGAAATATTATTACTTAAGAAATATAAAAACAGCCATTAAAAAAAAAAAAAAAAACAAATTAACACTTCATAGAAGTGTTGATATTATAAAAAATGATTTAATAATCTTTATTCTGCTAAAGTCTATAAACTTTTATTTGTAATTCCCCCCTCTTTAAATATTTTATTTAACGTAATTTATTTACTTGGAAAAAATCATTTGATTTATTTTTCTCTCCTTTTTATTATTTTTTTTTTTTAAATCCTGTAACTGTATTTTTTAAACATCTAATTTAATTCTTAAATTATTCATTTTAACGATCTTCTCGACTTTTATATTTAAGGCCCGGGATGCCTTACGAAAACGCTACCGGGTTGCGTCTTGTAATTATTTTTAATCGCCCACTTAACATTTCGGCGTTATCCTCGCAGTATAAAATATTATTCATAATTATTATTTTTCAAACATTTCTCATAGACATTCTTTTGAAATTCGATATTTTCGCCAATAAACAAATACTTACCCCGCGTCATTACGAATGAAATATAATAACCTATGTAGAGAAAGCAATGAGTTTCCTTTTTGTTTTTCCCATTTTCCTTGAAAATATATAGTGTAAATTAGACTCACGTACTGTATCGAAACGGTTTTTTTCCGAATCTAATTTACTTAAATTCGGAATTTAGAGTTGCTTTATAGACGGGCTTATGTAATCAGCGTATGTGTTTAATTTGAATACGAATTTCAACATGCCGTTATCGGAAAAGAGTGTTTTTCTATTTTCAAAAACCAATGTATGGAACCCGTTCCCTAAATGAAACCAGAAAGACAACACTTAGTATATGCATGGCGTGTTAGTATCAAAGACGTTGCTTTTGGGAATTTAAACTTTCAATCCTTGTATATACAATTTGTATGTTCAGAGTTTACCATTATTGTGAAAATAGAATAATTTTGTACTATTGAATATTATTCCAGTATTCGGTTATGTTGTATGTATGTTCAATTTGTACTCGGAAATCGAAACAACTCCGATATTATAAAATACCTGTTTGTAGACAGATATGACACAAATAAACACTTATTTGTTTTCACAATTTACTCTCATTTTTGTCATTCATACTTTCGAAATAAATGAGCTAAATAATTAATGGTAATGAAAACTGTAAAACTGTACACACTACGAATTTTAAATTAGGATTTATTTATTTGCAAATATTGTTTTATCTTATAAATTGTTCAAAATTCCCATCTTGATATTTCAAACATGATTCAAAAAGATTTAAAAATTCTGAACTCCATTTCAATACAAGGTATTCAGTGGTACCGCGTTAACGCACTGTATACTAATATGGAGGAGGAATTCGACTGTGATAACGCAGCTCTGCTGATCTCTAGTAATTTTTTTAAAAATTATTTTGTAAATCTTACTGACAGAAATGTGTGACTGCATATTAGGAATTATAATTTGACTTTACCAAAATGTTATTTATTTGTTTTGTAGTTATTAAAATAATTAATTTTTTTTGTCATAAGACGATATAAAGTTGTTGATATAATTTACAAAAAAATTTCTGTAAATAAACATGCACAGGTATACCACCTTTATACTGTCAAAGTTCGGTAAAACAGGGCAATAAATCTTATAAATAGTGATAAACAAGTAAAATTTCGGTATAGTACGTATACGTGACTGTTTGATAAATTATAAGCTCAGACTTTAGCGCAGTCAAGATTTATTTATTATACATGTTTTAGATAATCGATATACCGGGGTTATGGTTTCAAACTGCGCAGTACGCATTATGGGTGTAAATTATAAGCGAGCGATTTAATATGTTGTAATACAAAACAAACAAAAAATAATGTTGTTGAAAGACGGACGTCTGATTGTTGTAAGATGAAGTCGAATAGATAGGATTTAAAAGGGGATTTCATTTATATTTGAAGCAAACATAAATTATTGTTAACGAACAACGATGTTCAGTTAAACGTAATTTGAAATGCCTTAATTTGTATGATTATCATTCAAATGTACAAATACTTATAAAAGTATCTAATTTTCTTTATTTGTAACAGATAGTATAAATTGTTCTCTCATATATTTACAAATCCGCCCCCTTGTAGTTTTCAAAATATTTGTCACACAACTTATAAAACTCACGATCTGCTGCCACTTAAAATAAAATCACAACATAGTAAATCCAATACATTTCTCGCTACGCTCAGAATATCATGTTAAACAGCTAAACAAACATCATTGTGTTTGTCAGATCCCTGTGGTACATCCGTTTGATATGATATTTGATGGTTAGCATTACAATTATATTAAAGTAACTTTAGTGTAGACTGTATAGTATAATGCCACGTACGCTAGTGATAAAATTTGGCGGTAAGGGTTCAAACAATTGATCGGGCATTATACACTATAGTCTACGACCATACCTAATATAAATTATTATTTTCTATGTTTTTATGTTCATTAAAATGGATTGGATCGTACAGAGGTGGTTGATAAGTGTATTGTAGTTATTTAAATATTTAAAAACTTCAACTTTATTTAAAACGAAAATAAGCATGAAAAATTATATTATATTATTATGTGTGCGCAGCGCTATATTTTCAAAACCAACAAAATACGGTGAAAAGTTTTTAAAGAATATTAAAATTATTGGAATTCGTTTTCCAAATTTTGTTTAATTTAAAGTTTATTTTTACCTTCTAATGACTCCTTATAACAATGGAACTTTGTGACAAGGTAATCTTGTAATCGAAACCCTGTATTTAAGGATAATGAATGTGTTTATTTTTTGAACGAATATGACGTTTTAGATCAATAAGCGGTGAAAATATACCACAAAATAAATATATATAAAATGAGATATTATTTCACGGAATTTTCATTAAATGTTAGAGGTTTTCAAAACGATACATCAAAATCCACTTTATAAATAACTTACACCATTTTTAAATTTTTGCATACATGCATACCCATGGGGCATATGTCTATAACGTATTCAAAATAAGTGTATTCCGACTCCATTAATAAGTAGTGTTTTAGTTAGAGTTAGATAGTAGGTTAGTGAACAAAACAATAATTATGTTTGACTGAGTATAATATTTCTATTGATTTCTATTACAGCAAAATAATATTTTAAGACATCGTGTATTCGAACTCTCAGCAATATTTTAAGGAGTTGCAGGTGTAGCCACGAGAATGAAATTTTAATGAAAAGTTCAAAATACGAAAACGTATCGACTCGATATAAATCGATTCAAATTCAATTCTTTGAAAAAAACTAGATATTTTTATAACAAATATTTATAACAATCGTGAAATTTGGCATATTTGATTATTATTGTTAAAAAAATAACATATACAATATTCATTAAAAAAAAAAATACATTTAATTATTTTGTGAACAGGAAAAAAAATTAAACCAAACAAAATTATTTGAATAGTTTTTTTATGCGCAAAATAATAATAATTCAAATCATCTGTAGAAGCAATATATTGAAATATTTGTATCTTATACACGAGATTTTGGATTTTTTTAAAATCTTTTTAGGGATTCTAAATTGATTTAAACGTATTTCCTGGATTTTTAGATGTGATATTTCCACAGGCCTATTAATCACAAAAGAACGCGGTCGGATAGTAAAAAAACTTTAATGGATCATTATTTACCTAAACCGATCACCTAGGAACATGAAAGTATTATGTGTGACCTGGTAAAAATTTTTTAAATAGTATTACCCTGGTAGGGTTGATAACTAGCTCTGTACACTAAGAAGTATTGTATCAATAAATCCAATCGAATTTAAGAATGCTTTTTTTTCGTATTATGATAATAATAATTTATTTAATTATTTATGTATTTATTTAATACAAGTCCAATTTACATTGGAAATTGTATTCTTAAATCTAGATAATCTCTATTATATTTAATTACATTTATTGCATAGTAATATAATTAAAAAATAATTATAATATTTCTTTAGAAAAAACAATACATGCCCAAAGACATATCATAAACACAGAAAAATTGCAAGCTCAACCAATAAGCATAGAAATGCTTATAACGGATGAGCTGGGTTCATAATAAATGAGTTCTTAAAAAAAAAAAATTAAAAGAAGAATATAATATTAAATATAAAATAATTATTAATTTAAAAGAAGTGAAATTATTGCTACTACTATAATTCTTATAGTGGTTAAATTTAACAAAATTATTTAGATTAACCTTATATTTACGAAGCAAAGAGATTTCTTTAATTATTGGACTATCTGTTCCAAAATTAGAGTGATTAAACGGGATAATTACATTACAATTATTTTTAATTGTTATATTATAAGAATATGTAAGGTGAAATTTCCTAAAATTAACATATATATGTATAATAGAAACCGTCGTTCAAATGTTTGAATTAAAGTACGAACCTTAAACTCAGAATAAATTAAGCTAAGAAGAATATAATCTAGGTTTATAAAGAATAATTATAATTAAGCAATTAGCAGTTTTAGACAAACTTCGATGTGGGAGGACTATATATAATCCCACACCGTGATACCATAAGGAAAAACGGATTCTGCAAAAGCTACATAAATAGTACTAATATTCTTTGAATTTATTTTTTTGACCAAACAGAATTTTTAAAATAATTGTCTAGTAAAATTATTCATATAATAATTATGATCAATGAATTTTAGTCTGATGTTAAAATGTATACCAAAATAATGGAATTAACTCTTTCCAGTGGTACACACACATACACACAAGGATAATTTATAAATTTACAATTAAAATAGTTTAAACGTAATGAAAAGTCATAACTTATATTAAGATATGAAGCTTTCATAATATTATAAACGATATGCATGGATTAGGCTAAATTTAACTGTATATTATTATTATAGTACTATCTTTTTACTGATACTAAAAAACAAATTTCTTCATATACGGTATATATTATACAAGAGACATCGAAAGATTTCCTCTAAATATACCAAATAATGCTAATAATGTAACGTGTATCCAATAAGGCAAACATTAAAAAAGACGTCGTAGGATACTAGGGACAGTTGCAGCCATTGTTATTGATAACTTAATGTATACCTGTAAGCAAAAAAAACCTTTGCTTACGAAAAAACGATTCTGAGCAGATTTCAGTGGATAGTGATGCTCTGTCATCAATATATACTTTCTTTGATAATATAACATCATATAAAAACATAATAAAAATGACATCTTTAAAGTACCTCGAGGGTTAGTGAAATGTCCTTTTAGAGATATTGCTAAAATTAAAAGTTGGAACGAAATCGCTGGTAGAAAAATTGTTCACAAAAAAAAATCGTAAATTATATTTATTTTACTTCGTAAATTTTCCCGTTATTTCGATTTTTCGCATTTTACGAGAAAACAAAAAAAAATCAAAAAATATTATTCCAATGGTACTTCCCTACGTCGATTTCCTTTCAGAAAAGGTGCTACACGTAGAAATCTGAACAAGTCTTCTGGTAAAAAAGTTGCGCACAGATAAAAAAAAAAAAAGACATCTTTGTAAAATATGTTTTTCGCTCCACTCAGAATCTAAAAACCTATATATGACGGTTATTTTTTTTCTCACGTACCAATAATTTGCTCGGAGGATTTCAAGAAATTTGATTTATTTATTTCTTTTTACCCCTGCAACTGATACCTTAAAAATGACTAGGTATACACGTTTATTTTTCAAATAAAACTCCCTCCTCTTTTAAATATGAATTCACTAAAAGGAAATATTTTATTTTTTTTAAAATATTGACATGCAAAGCACTAATATCGGATTTATCGTCTATAACTCATAAATGGTAAATCCAAGAATATACAAATATTCTTTATTCAAATCTGCGTTTAAAAGAAAAGATACCAACTCGATTGAAAAAAGCGTCTATCGAATGCGTTTGTAAAGTATTAGAGAGAGTAGGAGGTATATGGATAGCAAATTTAAAAGAGTTTTAGACTTATAAGAATCCGTGATCATTGAAAAAAAATAAATAACAGGAATGAATTTCTCTTCAAATCAACGTGTATAGATGCCTAAATTATTAAAATTAATAGGTAATTTGACGGAATCATTATTGACCGTGCACGCAAATTATAGTAGATTTGTTTGGAACAAATTCTATAAACCGCAATAAGATTTATTGTGGACAATAATTAAATTGTTATTCATTTATAATAATTATAGGAGTTTCTATGTAATAAGAACGTTGTAGTTTCGTATTTATACGTTTCGGAGGTGATTTGAAACTTATAATAAGCGGTTACAAACAATACAATTACAATTATAACATCATCATTCGAGCTAGTCTACTTCGGTCCAGGTACTTGTATTATATATAATAACATTATTTCGATTGCGTATTTATAGTACGTAGGTATACCTCGCGGAGATTTTCAAAGGCCTACCAGCTTTTACTATTGTTTTTATGCGTGGTCGACCGTGCGGATGACACACAAACACAATATTATGTATCCACTTTACCTTCGGGTACAATATCAATATTGATAATCGTAAATATATGTATATATAGTATCAATACGTCATCCATATGATAATAATAATAATAATAATATGCAAATCGCTAGAGCTCAAACGTTTTAACGTCTCAGTGAACATAATTGTAGTTGAAAAGGGATCCCGTTTACACGTCATCCTGTCACCCCTATGTATCCCGGAAATATGAAGATGAAAACGTTCCTACGGTCACGTCATCTGTCAAAATTGTATGGGACATTTTAGATTTAAAAAACAAAGAGCTGATACTAGGGATGGACGCGGCCACTGTTGTATGTGGGTTGTAGTGGGGAAGGTGAAATTTTCCCGTTCTTACTACGTATTTTCTGGTTTTTCCTAATTATTAAAAAAAAAACTACAAAGTAAATCTAAAACCAAATAACTTACTCGTGAACAAGATTAAAAATGCAACAAAAAAGGTCTCTTATTGTTTATCTATTGGAGCAATACTTATGGTTAAAAACATAAACTGTACAAATTCGTTGTCATAATTTGAAAAAAAATTCGTATATTTCGTTTGTTTTTGGTTAATCCCAATTCTTATGACAAATTCTTTAGACGTATAATTATTAATTTCTCTGTCTGCGCACGTATTAAAAGGAACAAAATTATTGCTCTCTTATCATTTTTGAATTGGAGCAATATTTCTTATAGAAAACATCGTGTAAACATAACAAAAATAATTTAAATGCGCAGTGACACCACGGCGCTCCGTTAAATATTCGCCATTTTACTTAAAATTTTCTTTCGAGTTTTTCCTAATTATTTCAAAAAACCCGTGTGTGTGAATGTGTGCTTAAAATGTTAGTTTTGGATCAAACAGTAAACCAAGATCTTTAATAACATCAATTTGTCAAGGTAAAAACCTTAGAGAAATCAGTATAAACCACATTTACGCATGAACTCGGTGAAAAAGCATAAAAATATTATTGAATGTTATAGCGTTAGGAAATTAGTAATATAAGTGGACTTGAATGGTTTAAAACCATGTTGAACATCAACAACAATCGTATCTAGTTCACATGTCATATTTATAATCAAATGATGCGCTAATGCGCAACATCTGAAATTCTCGAATCTATTTAAATTAAATAAGTATTCCATATTTAAATGTTTTTAAAAAAAATACCCAAATATTTGTAAAGTATTTTTCAGTATTATTATCAAGTGTTTGTATTTATATTAATACACCATTTAAAAAAAGTACCAATTACCATATAATATCGGAGTATAGTATACGGATTATTTCAAAATACAATTTGCACAACAAATTCAAGAACGTATTCATGAAGAAATGAAGAATACATTTGAAAAATATGTTTAATTAGCCTGTAGTGGAAAATGATACTATATATTAGGTATTGTTAATGAGGTAGTATTACATAGTATTATTCATATTACAGGGTAACTTTCGAATTAATTAATGTTATTGATGCGATAATGATTATTATTCGCACGAGACGCGGTTTGACACGTCATTATCTCGTATATGGACAGTAATTTTTCAACTGACAACATAAAATATCGTAGGTATGCAGGTATATATTGATGCGATTAAACCGAGTACGTGTCAGCATAAAAAAAAGCTGTCCTAGGATAACGGAGACGGGTGCAGCCACTGTTATAGGTAATTAAATGCATACCTGTAAGTAGCTATAAACCGTTATTAAATTATTACTAAAATATTTTAATGTACTTACGATATACCAAAAAAACAAAAACCGAACGATTCAAAATTTAATTTTTAGATATCTTTTAATTACTAAATGTTTCATCGATCTAATATTCTGTATCGTAACTACGAAAAAGGACGGACATACATCGCAGGTCTGTGTAGCAACTGTTTGACAAGGACCCGGCAGCTTCAAGTACTCCACAGCACACTTATCTTTTTTCTTAATATATGACCTCGGCGTCAGATTAGTCGATCAAATTTGGTTATGACATAACCCAATAAACTTTGGTCGTTCATTCACTATGCCGTGTTTTTGCTTTCTTCCAATCAAACCCGCAACCGTCATGTGCAGGCCACCACTGGCGCCGTGACATGTTGTAGGTGGGAAGTTGGGAAGTCAGGATACAAACGGGAATTTAATATGTATTTGGTTTAGCAATAAACCATTACTAATGAAAAAACGATTCTGTTAAATCAATATATTCTTCGGTAACTCAGAATCTAAATTGAATTGGTAAAACTTCCATACCGTTTCATCGTGAATATTTATATATTATAGTAAAACAATATTCGAAGTTTAATTGTTTTTATTTTAGATTTCGGATGGAATAATTAATTAGTTTTACTATATGATATGTGTGTAGGTGTGTTTTTTTCTCAGAAAGCATTTTTCTGGTTAGTAAAAATAATCCAAATATTATTCGTATCAAACACTGAAAATTTTGGATGTTTTGCCCACTAATACTTTATTTGTAAAAAGAATGTCTGAATTGCTGATAGTTTTTTTTATTAAATTTAAAACCCCAACAATTGATGCCGATTCATTATTTACATGGATTTTTGTTTATCTCGGTTACGGGGTAAAAATTCACACCGATGTTACTACACTAAAAATCGTGTTTTTGTTTGCAATGATTTATTGTTGCACACAATATGCAAACTAATAATTATCCTACAGTAAATCCTAACTTCCAATTATTCATTTACAGAAGTAGCATTACTGTGAAAAGTATTACATTTTTTTATGTACCTACGTAGGCTAGCACAAATCGGATAGTTCTTTCACTTATAACCTATGCCAGTGTTATTAATTGACAGTTTTTGAATGAAAATATTATTTTTAATATCAAACTTTTCTTTACTTCGTACAATATTTTTTTAATCAGCCAGGAGAAACTGTAATTCCTTGTCATGTAAACCTTCGATTTTATTTTCCTTATTTGCATTAAACATTAAAAAAAAAAAAAAAAAAGTAATAGTTTTCTAATTGTTGAAGAGTTATGCACGTTTGTTGGTCATATATTATTTTTATATACAAACATCAAGACCTTATGTTGATCTTAGAAAATCAGATTGTCAAACGCAGTCACGACCATGACGTCGGTCAGCAATGAGCATTATAATCATTGCGCGAGACCGTGTCTACATCCGTGATAATATTTGATCCCGAGATAATTTCTGTACCTATTTCTATAAATGATATATTCCCTTTAACGATAACTAATTTCGTACTTCTTGTACAGTACCATTGAGTTTTGATATATTTAACAGCTTTTAACTTGTTGGGTTTTTATTATTTTTAAACGTTGAATAAACACGAGAGCACAAGACAAACACAATTGTATAAATAATTTCAATAAAAACGGAATGTTGAATTCACTATAATAATGTGTTATATTGGTATGTAAATAGAACAAAAGTTATTTTATTTCGGATTCTGTGAGAATACGAACGAAAAATAAATCACGTAGGTATATAATAGTAGATATATACAAAATCAATATGCGATACGATAAAGGTATAGGTACAAAATACGAAATATTATTATAAAATATGTTGTCTGCAAAAGGAAAAAGAAATATCATAGGCTATTGCGAGCTTATAATAGGTGTATCGCAAATATTTATTTAAGCATATCTTATTCGATTTTCTGGCATTCATGATATGGATAATGTCTAGTTTGTGTATAGGCGTCCTTTTGTAGGATAGCGGAGAGGTAGAGTCGGAGAGGTAGGGTAGGAGAGATAGAAGACAGGGTAGACAATCAATATTGATAACATACCGAGAGGTCACACAAAATTGAGTGTACAATAGTTCCATCGACAAATAAATCTGTTGTCAGTCGTCACTACGTAAATTTGACTATTTAAACTATTTTCTCTCGAACAAACATAATATTAATATATCGTATAATATACTATAACATATCACCGAATATTGATATTTATACTTATCGTTTTGACCTTGTGGATTTTGAAAATGCGATAGTAGATTAATGAATGCTCTTATCAGCATTCCTTTATTTTCTTTATTGAAATCTTAAATAAGGAACAGATATATTATATTACTGACTATATTATGAAAGTTCGTAAAGAAAAAAAAAATAAACAATTCTAAATTATCTATCTATAAATGTGTACGCCTAGAGTAATTTTGAAGATGTATGCAGTATATATCTTTGCACAACTACTTTAACAACTATCGGAACTCCAAACTGGCAACTGTTCAGGAGAAGCAAAACATGTTTTTATCACAAATGTCATGATTCCAGACATATATCCAATTAAGACGACATTTTATAATACGGAGATAAGACTTTTTCATCAATACGATAATTACTTTGTATTTCCATTAGCACTTTCATGGAATAATACATTTTTTTTTTTGTTAAGTCATCATACTTCTAAACAATGTGCTATTGTTTATTTAAATTGGAATTATTATAAACTTATGACAGTTGTGAATAGGCCGTCGCTATGCATAATGGAAGATCTAAGTGGAGTGACGGAGGCTATTTGCCTCCTTTACTCTTAGCCCCAATTTACTCTGAACTTGATTTTCATCATAATATGTGTGTGCCTGATATGCATTTTAGAAATCACCCTCTCCCCTTTATCTTGTCCTGGATCCACCCTTGGCTACATCGTAAATTAAATAAAAAGAATAACTATTTGTATACAAACTACAATGCATAGTTTATTTAACTTATTAATAATTAATAATCACATTTAATTGAACTCATTTCTATTCCTTGTAACTATACTATTCATGTTATTATTTTATCATTATTGTATAAAATTATCAAGTCACACTTCGTATAATACAATGCAATTTAATTATTTAAGTGCAATAATATTATATCGGCCTATTTGCAGCGTGCAGTACCTATATATATACCTGGCTAAATACACGTTCCAAATTCGCTCAACCGCCGTAAAGAATGTACATATTTTAAAAGCGTCATCATATATAATTTGTTATTCGCGGACGAATTAAATTACCTACCTAGTGTTGGGTGACAAAATAACGGAATCCGAAGAAATCGATCCAACAATATCCATAATGTAAATAAACAGAAGATAATATACCGGATTGTGTGTGTCCTATTTGAACTCGAAAACTACCCATTCGACTTTCCGGACAATTTCACGATTTGTTCCTATTGGTTCCAAAGTCTTTTACAAATAGCGCAGGATTAAAATATGATGTCCCCGAACAAATCAAATTTCCACAGTAACCCCCTTCTGGCCATTTTCAAGGGGCTTCGTTTAATTTTTTTTTGATTTGTCTGTATTACGTTGATAGGAAGTAAAATAAATAAACATGACTATATTTTACTACTTCGTTCGGAATCGTTTTTCGTTTGCGATAATTTACTGTCTCGCATATATGTAATAGTACTTACTAAACTACGCTAAAATAATATTATATCCAAGTTTTCAAACTATCCACTTATAACAGTGGTTTACCCGCGGTGCGAGCGATAAATGTCGGTTAAAAAAAAAATTTAATTCAAAATTTAGTAACATTGTTTTATAGTTTACATAATTAAAACAAAAAAAAAACCACGTCAAAATATTACACCGCAGTTTAGATCGTTTATTATAATTATTTTAAATAATGTCTCGCCGATGAAACATTTAATGTTTCACCACGCAATTCATCATCAAAACTTTTAGAACTTGCATATTATGAAAACAATAACGTTGGCGGTTTTGAAAATAATAACAGTATTCTAAACATTGTATTGAATACTTCAATTAGCCAAACTGAAACAGGGGATCTCTTAAGTATACAATAATTTATTAATTATTATAATATTATCAATTATAGTGAGGCACCTATCTAGATGGTTAAGAACTGTACTCGCGATATAATATGTATACAAGCTACACATCGTTAGGAATCGCCCACGCCGCTATATTTCACATATAATTTAACATAAATTTGTTAGTGAAAAAAAAAAAAATGTGAAAAACGAAATAAAAATAATTGTTGAACTTTTTAATCCGTAGATACTGTAGAATTTCAATTGAATGTGATAATAATATGATTTATATATTTTTTAATGAACCTCTCGCGTACTAATTAAAAAGCTTTGTGCCCTGGAGATGACTTCAATTTTCAAATGTTTCCTGGAAAATATCTGAACATTTTTATATGTTTTTAATAAAATTTGCAAAAAAAAAAAAAAATGCTCAATTTAATTTTCTTTACCGTTTCTTCAAGATGAGATCTATTTACAACCTAAAATATTTATAGATGTTATTTTTCGACAAGAATTTCGTTGATAAGGATCCACGTTGATAATTTTGATCGTTTTTGGGAAAATAGTTTTTAGATAGTAGAGGAAACATTTAATGTATATCTGTATGTAACGATTAACCATTGCTAAAGAAAAAACGATTCTGAGTGGTGTTCGGTTGATAGTGTTGCTATGTGAACAATATATATGCCATATTATGGTAAAATAGTTAAATATAAATTAAACATTTTTCTAAAAATATTTGTTTAATATTGTACATATTTTCCCGTTTTTCCAAAGTTTTTTCCCATTTATTCCTTAGAGAATCCTGAAAGTACTATCCCAGCCAAATTTTCTTTCGTATAAAAATGTTTAAATTCCCTGCTATAGAGTATAGATAATTGTCATGCGGCGGCGATGGAATTATTGTAGCCAGTTCAGTTGTATCGTAAATCGTAATGAATAATAAATCTTAAATTATTATCAAGGATAAAATAATCGATAACTGTGAAAATTATGTTCCACGTGATTCATTATTCGATTGCACAAAGTAATTTTTTGGGCAATGTCATTTGTTCGCTCAAGGTGCAACAGTTTACATACATTATGGAAAATGGTATACAATGTTTATCGGCTGTCGTGGTTATAATGTATTACAAGAAAATATAACCAATATAAATAATTGAAAAAAAATAATAGTTATGATAGGAAAAATGTGTTTATCATCAAATTCAAAAACTGAATTTGTATTATTAAGAAATGATTGTCACTGCTCTAGATAGTAATCGTCGGGGCCCGACAGTTGTACGGAACATTTTGATTTGAGAAATGAATCAAAAACCTACAAAAATAATTAGTTAATTATTGTTTTTAAAGAATTTTAAGCAGATTAAATTATTGTACACGTTCAATTAAAATTGTTAAGTTCCAAAGTTATTAGTGAATTATATGTTTTAATTGTAATAAATGTAATTATTATATATATTATATAGTTAACTAATTGAATTATATGAATTAAAACTAACTAGTTACTAGTTAGTTCCCGGCATTGACCTATATAGTTATAAATAGTTTGTTTATGGGCAACGAGGACAATGTTTTTAAATCGCTAAAATATAAGATAAAATATGATTTTTGACTTATTGTTAAACGTTAAATTTATACATAGCCGTAAAGCCTATGTATCTTTTACTGATGATTTTTTTTTTTCAAAGCTGACAACCTAAATCAGCCTAATATATTTATATTTATATTTAATAAAAAAATAATAAAACCACCCATTTAATTCAAACATCCGAGGCCACTGCCTTCTGTTTTCCCTACCTAAATACGGACCTGACTACCTATACAATATTTTTATAGAATCATTAGAACACCATATTTTTTGTTAACAACATCCCTCCCCCTCCCACGGATATTGTTTTCTAGTTACGGCATTGATACAATACGTTTGCATTGAGTGTGTAATATACTTCAATAATCAATATAATATTTTATCTATTTAACTTGTAAACGGTTATTTCGCGTAACGTCAGTATAATATTAATTGCTCGTGTAGAATACCTAAATCGAATATTTTACTATGGTCAAGCTGCTGATCTATTCGGGATTCCGAGGAATATAATATTGTTAGTTATATGAAATCTATAATTATTTACATTTGGGATTATTCGGCTTCTCCGAAACCACAACAAAGTCTCACAACCAATACGGTCGTTTCCATACATCACCAATATCTTACAATTTGGTTCCCTTTAACTTCCGCGTTTTTTTTTTTTACTTCCGCTTCGTCCCAAAGGTATGAGCCTTATATTAGGTTCTGTTTTGACACGGCTCGTATAGTAGAATCAGTAGAGGATTTTCTCTTGAGCACACTATTTAAATAATAATATACTTTTTATCGTTTAAACAATAATGGTCCGCTATTAGCATAAATATAGGAATTATATACTTAGTCAACTTTCGAAATTTGAAAAAAGATAAAGAAAAAAACCATTCTGTCGACATTACAAAATGTACGTGACAGATGGTTTGGGGATTTATTGTTGTTGTTGTAATTAAGTAGATAATTGCAGGTACCTCACAGAATAAAAGCCGTTAATTAACTTTTCCAATTACCTATGGTGAGTTGAAGTTCACTATAGTGTTTTTGTGAAAATTGTTAAGTTTTTAATTTACGTTCAAAACGAAAAAATGCACTTCAATTATTGCGCTAAATATATTATTATTTTAAAACGTAATCAATTTAAAAACGTTATAAGCTTCGCGGAATTTAACACATTTAATGCAGTGAAAATAAAAGGATTGTTTTTTTACATTTCATTTCGTCAACAACATAGAGATGAGGGCATATGCAGTAATAATAATAATAATAATAATAATGAAAAAAAACTGTAAAATTTGCATTTTGTTTTTTAAATTATGTAAAAATATTCTAAAGAAAACATCATAAATATTATGTAAATTAATACTCGGCTTTCGATAATATCAAAAGATAAATTACTTTTAAATTGTATACAAATGTAAATTTTATATTAATATTAAAATATTACCAGGACTAGATCACGAGAAATAAAATTAATAGTATTACGTACCTAGGATATTGAAAAATTTCTCGAATTCAATGCACAATATTACATAATATTTTATAAGAATATTACAACTCGTCTTTCATTATCAATATATATATAATGATTATAATATATATTAAATACAGTGCTTGAATTGGGAAAAACAAAAGAAAGTGAATAATGAGACATAAAATAAGTAGCTTTCCTTACAATTATTGACTGAAAATCTAATCCGTGGGGGACTTAGCTCTTATATCTCTCATATCCCTTTCATGCTAATTTTTTTAAAAAAATCCATAACCCGCTACATTTAACAAAATCCATAGAATACAATTATTTTTAGACTTTTATCATTATTATTTATTCATTAATAAGATTACATAATTAAGTAGTTAAAATTGTATAACATAAATAATTGGAAGCACTCAGCTATCGTCAATCATGGTTATAAGTTATCGCTTCTTTTATGATATAATGTCGTAAACGTACAAAAATAAAAAATCTTCCTACAATAATGGGGATGGATGCAGCCACTATTGTAGTTGGGAAGGTTTGGAGGTAAGATACAGAAGGGAATTTAATGTATTAATTTAATGTCTGTAAGCAACGATAAACCATAGCTAACGAAAAAACGATTCTGACCAGAGTTCACTTGATAGTGTTCCTTTATCATAATATGGTAAAATAATTAAATAGGCATTATATATTTTCAATTTTATTTTTCAGTTGTAATGAGGTTAAAAATACTCCTAGAGACTTGAAATAAACATAAAACTTATATTTGCCTTTTATAGACTTATTAAAATGTTTAAAACATTTGGGACAATTTCCAGCGGTTTATAGTCATTTTAATTTTGCTAGTTTTTTACATAATTTGTATTTGATAAGTACTCTGTGAATAAAATTTAAAATTTAACAGGAGTTTTATTATGAGTCGTAATTTGCTTTTAAAAGAAATTGACTGTAGTGTAGAATTTGTTTTAAAATAATTTTAATTAATTAAAATATCATAAATATTTATTGCCTTTCAAAACTTGTGCAACCGAACTCCGCTTTTAATCGTTTTTCATTAGCAATTATTAATCTTTCCCTCTATATCCTACCCTCCCAACGTCTTCTTCAACTGTGGCTCACACATCGTGTAATCTATGTCCGTCTTTTGTATTACGACGTTGGTATCACTGAATTTATCGGTATCCTCCGATTAATTTATTAGTTATTGTTTTTGACGTTAAAATATCTATGGATAATTTGAGTTGACCACTCGTTTTTTAGTATTTTACATAGGCTCTATAAGTATAATTAGATTAAAGTGCGTTTACATCGGGAGAACGAATGGGATCCAATAATATTTGTAGATAGTAACAAATTGTTTTATTATTTAAAACGGCAAAACTTTTGAAAATATTTGTTTCTGATCACGATCGGTAGTTTGATTTTCAACTTTTCTCTATATTCTCTATTATTTCGCTATTTTCCTTTTCAAAATATAATTTGTAACTTATTCAATAATTGTTAAAGCATCTATAATTAGCACTTATACAAAAATTACTTTAATTGTCCGGACGAAAGGTACAATACAACCACGTCTCTGAATAGAATCAAAAATGTCATATGTAAACGTTGTAGTTATAAAATTCGACAAATCGAATGCAATGTTTCTATTTTATTTATATCTGTTTTCTTAGCAGCACCCCACAGTTGTAAGCCATAAGACCACATTGGCTTTAGTAAGGTTTTGTATAGAAGGAATTTGTTTTTTAGACTAATTTTGGAATTTTTTCCAAGTAGCGTATATAGGGACGTACTTACTGAGGGAAGTCAGATGAGTTTCCAGCGGGTTCTTGCTTGGCGTTCTTATGCTTTGAGTTCGCGAATGTGAGTGGGGATTAAAAGCAAATTAGAACCGAGTTTTTGAGTTTTAGTGGTCGAATTTCATACTGCTGTCTGTATATTATCCATGAAATTTAACTCAGTATCTTGAATATCATTTGGTAATTTTAAGTGGCACTAAAATAAATTCTTGAAATAAAATTTATTAAACTGTAGTTAGTTTTAGATAAAATTTATGAATAACGTTAAAATAACGATTTGTATTTAAATCAGAAAAAAAATGTTAGATGATGACTTTTTCTTTGTGAATAACAAACACCCTTTTCAATTAAATTATTCTTTAGGAAGTATTAATTTATCAATAATATTCATAATATATGATCTTAGAGTGAGGTTTGATATAAAACTTTATTTTGATTACCAAATTTATTTTATTAAAAATAAATCAGCTGCAAAATTAGGTTTCCTAAAACGCACGTTTACACATTTTAGGAATTTATCTACGTTAAAAATGTTATAATTAAATTAAATTATCCGTTATCATTTTAATTATGCGCTTCTAATCTAGTATCCATATACAAAAACAGAGACATACATTTTAAATAAAATTCAAAATAATCTTATTCGATATTTTGTTTTCCATGTTACGTCCATAGAGCATCAAATTTAGGTTTTAGCGTTGACATCATTTTATATAAAACGCTAAATAATATAATGATTGTCCTAAAATCCTTTAGAAAATACATTTTAAAATAAATTCAATAAATTTCCACAAGAACAAATTACTTTATATAAAGAATGCTATTGAGTAATATAATTATGTAAAAAAATGATTGTATTCAGTATTTCATTAACATAATATTTAATGTTAAGATTTTTAATAATCAAACGTATTTATTAAGGGGTTTTTAAGATTCTGTGAATTGTGTACTTATGCAATAATTTTAATTTATATAAAATGTTAATTTGTGTTGTCCAATTTAGTGTAGTTAAATGTTTTATACTTGTAATAAATTGTAAACAAATTGAAAAAAAAAAACAAATGGACATACTTTGCACGATGGGTAAGCCACTGTTGTAGGTCAGAAATTAGCAAGGAAGGATAAAGAGGGGAATTAAATGCATACCTATACGCAAGAATTAACCATTGTTAACGAAAAACGATTCTGATCAGGGTTTGATTTAACACATGTTTTGAAAGACTGTTAATATTTACGATTTTAGAATAATACATTTTGTAAATTTTTCTGTTTTTCTTGGTTTTTCTCAGTTATTATGAAAACCCTCTAAAACATCAAACAAGGACTTCCTTAAACTACCACCCAAATCAAATTTAATTTCAGAAAAAATACTACACTTAAAATTCGTAACAAAATTTCTGGTAGAAAAATTGATAATGGAAAAAAAATAAACACCATTTTAAAACCAATACATTCCTTGCTCCGCTCAGAATCTAAAACATTGGCAATTAAAAATATAATTTCTGTTATTATAAATTAAAACCTTATCATAATAAATGCAATTAATAACTTTTAATAATATTATGATTAACACATAACTTATACATACTGCATTCATAAGTTGTACGTTAAATTGAACATTTTCATTTGTCGTTTACATCAACTATCGGTTTCACACTGCCCGTATCATATTTATTATAATTCATTTGTATTGGAATATTATACGCATTTTATTTAGTATTAATCCTATACCACTTTAAAGACTTACCCAGAAACACCTAAATTAATGTAATTTAAAGTACTAATAAGTACTTACTACTATTTAGTACAAAATATTTAAGTTATACAGCTAGACATTTATGTAGGTTCTAAAACGAATATTAACAAAATATAAAAATACATCTCTGAATATGACATACTGCATGGTTACAAAAAAAAGATGAACAAAATCTTGAAATATTCTAGAAAAATGTTCTGGACCAAAGAGAGATTAAAACACTGGAGCATATGGAAGGAAAACAAATCTTAGAGATCTTATCATTTAAGAAATATTAATATATTATTATGTAAGGAAATAGGGATATTACAAAGCAAAAAAATTAGTGAGATAACGCCCGTGTAATGAACTCAAGAACAAAATAATATTATGATCAGAAAAGTAGGACAGTGGAACGCAAAATATAAGAGGGACGTACTCCAGTTGATGACCTTCAAAACAGAGATGGATGAACTAAGTACTGAAAAGACTCTGAAATTATAGAAAATAAACAACAATAATAAGCAAATGGCTGTAGATAATAGGGGGTAGATAGATAAAAACGGTGGTTGATGTGAAGAATTTGAATAGTCTATAATAATCCATCGAAGCAAAAGAATAAGTATGAGAAATATGCGATTTAAACAGTCGTAACTTTTTTCCAGCCAATTTTCGTAACTCGGGAAAAGGTTTTAGAAGTTTCAGAAATATTTTTAAAAAATATAAGAAAATCGAAATTACGGTGTTGTGACGAATAAAAATATTTTACAAATACGATTGATTAAGTTTCCGTGCGTTGTAAAACCTGCAAGTTACGGAAATATATTAAGTCAATTAAAACTTTATAATTGGAATACGGCGACAATAAACAGAAACTTAATGAATCGTGGACAACTTTTTGCAGTCAGATAAATTAGAGCTATTATTCTGAATATTGTCGTCAGTTTGTTACGTGATGATTATTTTTTTAAATTTTTTTTTAACTAAATGAATGAACAAAAAAATGTTTTTGTTTATCCTAAAGTTTGAAGTGTATTAAGACTGACAAGAATTTTACGATAAATCTGAGCACTTTGAGCACTTGAGTGCTTAAAAAAAACTTAGATGAGTTTACCCGACGGTAATTTTTGTTAAAATTTTATTTTGAAAAAAATGACATGGGGCCACGGGGCTTGGAATATAAGAACAAAGGAGAAAGATATATGGGGTGACCAATCTATCATGAGACACTCATTATTTCGGAAAGTATTAACTTTTTCGACATTTGTTTCATAGAAAATTTTAGAAATAAGCAGCTCTGAAATTTTACATCTATGTTTTTTTGTCACCCTAATTTTTTAGGGTGAAACGACTACCTACTTTTGATTTTCAAATGGCAATGTTCTTTAAAACAAATTTCGAAAAATTTAACCTTTCCAAAATAATGAGTGTCTTATGATAGATTGATCACCCTATATAATATAATTAATACATACATAGACATACTTCACACGTAAGTTGGGCCGCTGTTGTAGATGAGAACTTGGAAGGTAGGATATACAGGGGATTATAATTTATACTTGTATGCACCGATTAATCTTTGCTAATGAAAAACAATTGTGAGTTGAGTTCGGTAATACATGTTTTAAAACGCCGTAATATTTAAGATTTTAAAATAATACAATTCGTAAATTTTCTCGTATTTCCCACATTTTTTTCCGGCTTTTCTCATTTATTATGAAAACTCCTGGGAAAATCAAAAAATTACCTTTTCAAAATACCTTTCCAGACAGATTTTCATTCAGGAAAAGTGCTATCACTGTAAATCAAAGCGAAATGTTGGTAGAAAAGTTGTCCTCATAAAAATAAAAAATAAACATTATTGTAAAACAAATACATTCCTCTAATAGGAATTATAATTAATAAGAAATTTAAAAAAGGACGTTGCAAACCACATTAAACATTATGTGATGGTCAGTGCTTGAACAAGTATTGCAATGTACACCAAATTAGCCAATGGTTCGTCCTAGACAGAGAAGGTTGGAGAGGTTCAGGAGAGATGAACGGATGCTGGGTACAGTGGATGACGAAAAGTCAAGAGAGGGATAGAAACATCATATTATTTTTGTATCATAATAAAAATAAATTTAAAGGAAGGGAGAAGGAGAAAGAATGGGATAGAAAGAGTATGAACTTTGGGGGGAGGGGTATATATATAAGTATAAAGTGGGTATGACGCATAACGCGAGCGCGCAGTGCTCTATCTATCGATAGGATGATTGATGCCACAGAGTTGCCACAACGCGCAATCGGTCATATGTAACCCTGAATAGACTCGCAGCGTAATATTTTGACAAAATAGTAAATGGTTCTATGTGTGTGTGCGGTCATACGGATTGTATTGTGATGTATTGTGTACGTATACCTATATGTGTATAGACGCATATTATATTTGTTCGACGATGGCTATTGCCTATCGTAGGAAATTGTTACATCTTTCTGCGTAATTATCCCAATTAATATTCTACCATGAAAATATAATAAGTATTACTTACCTTATATTAACTGCTCGAAGTTCGTATGAAGATCATTGCTGAAAATCTAAGGAGCAGGAATATAAAGGGGTGTAGGTATCGATGAACCGTTGCAATGTATACACCTCGTTAGGTACCCAATAGACACGTGAATACCCTCGTGCCTTCGGCTTACAGCGCGGAAATCAGGTAAATAGACAATACTAGTGTTAGCGAGAATTGTGTTTACTCCACCGACATTTCTAGACGTATAGACAACTGTCTCGCGGAGGTAAACGGGTTAGACGTTCGCACTACGATTACGTCCGTTCACATTCCCGGTTAACGAGATGCATTTAGCCGTCTGGTGATGGTCCAAATGCGGTCGGCATATTTGTGGACACAGCATTATTTTTGGTGCCACTTGAAGTCACTATTTTTGTTTTTTTATCTGTTATCTATTTTTACGGTACATTACACGGACATCCGTGTTTGCATTTATTTAAAATATAACTTTCCTTTACACTTGTACAGGCTTAGGACTGACAATAAATATTAATTTATTGTTTACTGGCGTTATTGTTTTTTTAATTTCAGTTACCACTGTGTCGGGCTTACACGAATGTTCAGAAAAATTAACTATTTCTAAACTTTTGGTTTCCATAAATTTTTATTTTTTTCCATTCAGACAATCCCAAAGTGTCACATCTTCATTGTATCTCTATTTTTTGTATTGAAACCCATTATAAATAGCTAAAGGCTAATATTAGTTGTTTTGATAATTTCCGATTCGGACATAGTATAATATTATTAAACTAACTTTTAAACTATTAACAAAAATATTTTTTATACTATTTAGCATGAGAACGTCTTTCCTACGACTAATAAGACACATACCTACATTGAAAAATCCAACTTGTCTGCAATCGCAATGTACAATAACAATACAATAATTACTATCAAATAGATAACGTTATCGTATAAAATTGTGTACCTATATAAAAATAACATAAAAGATGGAAAGATTTAATTCACTCTAGCTATGTATGATTTTCTGTAAATGTGAGCCCAAAATATGCTCTTAAAAACAAAACATACATAGTTGTATATCTATAATCACACATCATAAAAAACCAAAACATTTCTCGCTCCACTCCGAATCTAAAATATGAAAATATATGCAAACACAGATGTCTGTGTAATGTATTGTGAAAAAAACTAAGTAGGACCGCAAGTGCCACTAAAAAGGTCGTGACCGCAAATGTGCCGACCGCATCTGTGCCGGAATCTAGCCGTCTGGCTAATGGTGTTGGACTCTTTTAAGCGCAAAGTGCATATGTCATCCTGTCCCTTTTAGGCGGATAGAAAACCGTTTTTCAGGATGTGTATAGCCGTCTGCGTACCAGAATATTACATATGTTTTTATAAGAAATAAACACAAACTATGATAAAACAATAGTGATAACAAGCAAAATTACTAGGTACATAGGATAAGGAAAACCAAATAAATGCCTGTGTACGGTATCTGAAACTTCTGTATAGGTTTGGAAAAAAACTTATGGTTGGAGTGAGTGAGCGAAAAATTATGTGCTTTTACTGGGCTAACCCAGAGAAGTGACGACTGACGATGCGTATGGCGTTTTTATGTCCTCCGCGGTCTCCCGCACCAACGACTTCCACTAAACGGTAGCTACATACTCTCCTCTATGTGGACGACGCGCGTAATTTAATAAATATTGTGAATTAAAGTGTGATGCACTGAAGTGGCCACACAGTTTAAGAAATGTTATTTGTGGTGGACCTGGTAATTGTGCTGTGTAACCTTGATCGTTTATTTTACAAATATTAATTATTAAATGTATTATATTTTTGTAGCGATTATAAAGTGGTCTCTAAATAGCCCTTTATTGGAAAATAATTTTAATAAAATATCACAAGTTAATTTATTCGTTTATATAATTAATCGAATGGAGACGGTAATTTAAGTATGAATATTGAACACAATTATGGTACCATGTACGTACTTCACAATATCCACATATTTAAAAAGCTATAAAACTCAGAATAATACAAAGGATACATTCCATAATGTCTAGATAAGGTAAAGGAGATAATTGCTAAAATAATTATCTAGATCACTTATCTTCATAAGTGTCACATAATTTAACTATCTAGAAACAAAAAAGAGATAATTTTGTCCATAAAACAGATTATAAAAAATCTCTCATAGGATAATGGAGACGAGAGAAGCCACTGTTGTAAGTGGAAAGTTAGAAAAGTAAGATACAGAAGGAAATTTAATGCATATCTGTAAGCAACGATAAACTACTGCTTATCTTACGAAAAAATGATTGTGAGCGGAGTTCAGTTGACATTGATGCATTGTCAAGTATATATTTGTCCTTTTATGGTAAAATAATTAAATTGGTTTTTACCGATTTTTCCAGTTTCCCTACGATTTTTCTGGTTTTATCGTGTTTTATCCCGGTTTTTCACATTTTCTGGGTAAACCGGAAAATGACCTCTCTAAAATATCTCACTAGTGAAATTTCCTTTTGAAAACATTGTTATCATAATAAATTAGAGAAATATTGCAGGTTGAAAGTTGTTACACAAAAATGAAGGCCATAAAATATTTTAACTTATATCTAAATTTCTTAAATTTTCCGATTTTTTTTTCGGTTTTCCAAATTTGATGAAAAAACTTCTGAGAAGATCGAAAAATAACCTCTCTAAAGTACCTCTCCAGGAAAATTTCCTTTTAGAAAGATCGCTATCATTAAATTTTGAAGTAAAATTGCTGTAAAAATGTTGTGCACAGAAAAAAAAATCCTAATATTTTAGTAATATATTTCGTACATTTTCCCGTTTTAATTATAATAATAGGAATACAAATTGTTTATTAAAATTAATAAAACGGGCAAATTGCCCAATAGTACAAGTAAATAGATAAGTTATTACAATAAATTTATATGGAAATAGATACAATAACATAAAATCTTGATAACTATAGGCTAGAATATAAACTAAAACGATTGTAAAAGTATAATGTTACATATTGTTAGTATATTTTGAGTATTGAGACTAACAGAGTAAAGAAATAATCCAGTGCAAGTTTATCATACAAAGTCATGGCTCTAACAATAGAGTTCTTTAAATAATTTGTGTTGTACCGTTGTACAACACAACACAACACCAGTAGAACGTGGGAGTGATTCGATTATTATATGCTGGGATGTTGAATGGAATATGTTCTAATAGGTAAGAGGCATTGATACGATTATTGATTAGTTTATATAAAGAATAAATATCAGCTAAATCCCGTCTGGAGCTTAGAGGGAAAAGGTTTAGAAGGGATCTTATTGACGTATCATGCTGGCTAATAGTCAAGTTGAATTAATATGCTGCGAACTTTAAAAATCGGTTCTGAACCCCTTCGAAAATGCATGTAGCACAATTTAACAGCATAAATTATAATTTTTAGCTTAAACTTTTGACCTGTAAGACCTGTTTGATATTCAAAATGTCGATGGTTAGTGGATTAGAATTAAAGTTTTTTTTGATAGCGATGAGAACTCTCCCGCTACGACTAAGTGTGCTGGTTATTTCATTTCCATTACAACGATAAACGTTATGTTGTGTAAAACCTAATTCATTATCGATAAAACTATTGTTGAGCCATGTCTCTGTGAAAACTAAAAAATCAAGTGGAAAAGATGAGTTTGAACATTTTAGTAGATTATTTTGGTACGTAGATCAAGAAAATTTTGATAATAACTGGTGAAATTAACACTAATATGAAAAAAATTGTTATCGGTAGGTTTATTGGATTTTTTGTTTGAATTAATAAAGGAATTATTTGTTTATTTATATATTTAAAATTACAATTGGCCTCTGCCCTCTGAATTAGTTTTTTGATACAGTTGTTACGATTTTTGGCAGACCGACAAGTAGCGCTCTTTAATATTCTGTTCTCCAGCGTTTACTCGATTATGGTAATTAGTGTATACATCCTTAATGTGGTGACGTCTGTTTGGGTGCGATCTTTGACAACGGAAATGATTATTACAGATGAGGGGGACTTTCGCTTAGTTGTCAAAAACGATGTAATAAAACGATAGATGTCGCAATAGTTGCGCAAAGTCAGTTTTATCGGTCTGAACTCATCAGCAATTAGACGTCCAAGACGAGTACTATTAACTATGTTATCAGGACTTGCGGAGCATAATAACAATAGCTTGTTTACACCCTCAGTATCGAAATTGATACACTCGTTAATATCCATACTCGGAGATTTTTTAACACCATGAATAATCATGTTAATGAACGCTTTTGGATTTCAATGACCTCGTTCATAATTTGCAGAAATAGATCTTTGGACTCGACAATAGTATCTGTATTAATAGTTTCTAAAGTAAAAACTCTTTTTTTCTAGTTTGTCAACTTTTATCTTTTATGGCACTCGTCTGAATCGGAATCTAATTTCGAAAGGTGATATTCGAATATCATCAATACGACTAATAATGGACTCAAAGCCCTTTTTTTTTTTGACTAGAAGAGAGCGTATTTATCAAATTGCCTAAGTCGTCTAATGTTAATTGCTTATTCTTTTGTTTTACATTGTTATTGCTAATAGTGGTTAGAGGCAAATTTTTCGAAGTAGACATGGTGATGTAGTGATTAGGACAGATCCAGGCACTGCTTGGTTCATTATATACAATAAACATCTCGAATGAAATGTCTAAACTAGAATAATGATAGCAAGAAAAGCAAATCGAACAGCTAAGAGATGTAGATAGACGCGAAATGCCAAGATTACAGATACGGTAAATTGATGTGATGAAATTATTGTAAACTAATATAAATAACAATAACCAAGAAACAATATATGCACGAAACGTAGACTGTTGTAATATAATTATACTGATTTATGTCGAAGCTGAAGAAGAACAGACGGTACGAGGAATTTAAAATCGATGATACTAATCGATATAATAATTGCATTGTACACAATAAGTTGGAAATGATAATACCTGCTGAATCGACAACGGCGACGTAAGATTAAACAACAACAATAACAACGATAACGACGGCACGTCTACAATTGACGATAAGACTTCCACACAACTAAATAAGCAAAATAACCTGATGTTACTATCGTATTATTACGATAGATATAATATTGAACGAAGATAACGGAAAGAGCAAACATACGTGTTGACTCCACCGTGATCGAAACTGTAATTTATTTCTGGTTTTCGAATTTGATGAGAAAAATCGAAAAATTACCTCCTCAAAGTACCTCTCCAATTTCCTTTCAGAAAAGAGGCCACACTTAAAACTCTGAGCAAGCCTTCTGGTAGAAAAGTTATGCACAGATAGAAAACAAAAATAAAAAAATTAACATCTTTGTAAAACTATAAGCTTCTTCCCTCCAATTAGAATCTGAAATTAATACGAAACACCATAGTTAGTTTATTAAACCATATTAATACAAATTACAAATATGATGAAAACTTCCTGTTATTTTGTAACAAAACAGTCGTTGTCGCTATGCCGCCTATCGGAACATGGTCGAAGATGTCACAAATTCGCGGAACAATCTCCTAGCGACCTAGCTGTTATCCAAAATTGCCATAAGAAATATTATACTCGTCATTGTTTCTAATAAATATTATAATTACGATTTTTTTTTTTAAGAAAAAATATTTATTTATTTATATTAAAATAATATACTTTTTTTTTGTGTGACTACCATAGGCCTACCAAATATTGTTAGTCCCCCGCTCTGATTATTTTTTCAAAGTATCGATTATTATTTTCAAGATAATTGCTAATTATATGGAAATTATAGGTGCTTTAATTTATACCTACTCCCTTTCTCCGTGAAAATTCGGTCCATTTGCAACCGTGTAGCTGCGCAATTATTTGTAAATATACACCCTGTTGTATTCTGTTTGTCTAATCGATGCAGTAGTATGCAGTAGCGAGTGCTATTATTAATAATAACTTTAAGGGCTCATGGAAAAACACCGCGAAAAGTTATATCCCCTTTCGTAAATTAATATTTACGAATTCAAATTTTGTTTAAACGCATATTTGTTTTAATCCCGCAATATTATTCGTTCAATCAAAATCGGTTTAATTGCATCGAACATTATATTATTTGCTGGGATTTTTTTTTTTTTAAGTAAAACTTTTTATAACTCCTTAAAAAGGAGGTTATTTTAGATTCCGGGAGATGTAAAAATTTATTCGTTTAATTATGATGTGTGTGACCTTTTTTTCCTCTGTGTCTATGCTTGTGTGGTCGCACTCCAATTTTCCTTATAGTTTTTTAAAAATTGTAAAAAGCTGAGAAAGTTTACTGTATTAACAATTTCATTATTTCCGAATTTGTTTTTGTTGTACCTAATTCAGTTCAAAATAACTTTAAAGGCCTACAATTTTGTTTAACTAATATTTTTCAAACCATTTTAGCGACGTTTTAGTTATTATTTTATGCTATTTGACAAGTTTTTTACAAGTTTTATTCGGTTTTATGTGAGTATAAAATATTGTCGTGGCCTAACAGAAATGTTTGAAAATTTTACTCGAGGTTCATCGAGTACCAAGTAGCGAAGAGAAATCGCCGTTATATAGCATTGTTATTGAATACCATTGAAGGATTACTTATAGTTTCGATTGTTATTCCAATATTACTTTTAAATTTAAAGCCGCGGGCCATTCAAAGTACTTCTTACTTTTTTCCAAATTAAATCATCAAAGGTCATAGTAGAAGTGTTATAAAAATAATCCTAAATTTCACTTTTTTTTTTTTAAATCATACCTAATATCTTTATCATTTTAACGAATATTTGAGTTATTCAAGTATGTGAGCTTCATGCCATGGTTTTAATTCTTCTTCTCCTCCTATTTCTAAGACTCTATAAAGACCATAACACCATTTCTACACATAATTTCATCCATAATTTTGTATTAGGTACATCTTCCCACTCAATTTTGACCGTTAGTTTCAGGGGGATAAATTCTATTTTTCTAACTTGTGTTTAAGCGCGTATTGAAACCATTTGTGAATAGATCTGAACAATTCATCATAAAATGCACATTTTCTTAATTTGTATGGCAAACTAAATTTTTTCAGGTGAAATATGAACAAAATTTTCTTCTAGCAATATACAACAATTAATAACGATTTTAAAAGTCAGTGATATCATGGCGGCTGATAACTTAAAATCTATGTCATTTTTTGAGTTAGACAAGAAGTATTATACAAAATGGTACCACACGGAACGGCGTTACATAGAACGGTTAAAACTAAAACAAGAATAAACAAATTAAAACGGTGAAACTTGAAAATGCAAATTTTGTAACGACTCGTTTTTACTCATGCGACAAAAATTTAAAAATGAACGAAAAAAAATTTAAAATTATACTGTTCCAGTTGTCACCTTTGAAATTTAAATAGTTCTGGTTTTTCCATTTCAAATACTACATTTTGTTTAGTTGCTTATAGTGCCTTTGTAATGCGTCCACTTTTTGAGTTTTCTTTGAATCGTATTATCCACAGACATTATATATAAATTACATATACAGTTAGAAGTTATACGAATATATTTTTTTTCTGAGACATTGGATAGATAACGTTAGTCTACGTTATAGTTCTACGCTAGATAATAATTATTTCAAATGACTTTCAGATTTAAAGTTGGCATACCGTTGCTTATTCTACAATATTACATATCTCAAAATTTGATAAAATAAAATTACCTATTATCGATATTTTTAAACCAACTGATTTCAGAAATATTTTTTGGTCTTGTATTTTTGAGGGTTATATTGTATAACACAAGAATTTGACCACTACTTATATCAAAATCCGATATCTGGGCCTATTATCCATATAAATACAGTTGAGATAATAAGACTAATGAACACTCCATTAAAGTTTAAGTGACGATAATAATATGATTGTTATAATATTCAGTTCATTTAGTTATGAACTGTTCAAAAAATGGCATTGTGTTTTACACAAAACTGCCTAAAACAATATTATTAACGTACGTGTATGCATATTTTCATGCGTTTACCGAAATCGTTAATAATATTATTATTGTAAAAAGTTGATATTGTACATGTTTATGTCAGTTTTCAAATATAAACTCGATTATATTTATTCTTATTTTATGGTATCTTTTATTATTATTATAAAGTTATAAGTTATAATAAAATCATTATTAGTTATAGTACATAATATAAACTATTAAAAATTTGGTTAATTATTGATAAATTCAAAATAAATAATAGGTATTATACACTTGTCAATACGCATTAGCCATTAGCTCATATATAATAATAAAGAAATCAGAAAATAATACATATAAAAAAAAATTGTTGATATTTGTATTTAAACAAAATTAGATTTTAAAATTTTACGTTTTATTTGTGTATTTTTTTGAATCAAAAAAGTAAGAGTTGTATCTAAAAAAAGTACCTCTGATACAATATTTTGTATCTAAGATACAGACACAGATACAAAATATAAAAAAAGTATCTAAACACTGTATATTAGATACATTTATCTAGATTCCAGATATATTACAGAACTGCTGGGCAGGTATATTCACAAAAAGAAAACTATTCTGAACGGATATTGACCACGTAGTACGTATACTCTATACTTATACTAGGTTAAACAAATTATTTAAACAATTTAAACTAACACCTAGATGTGTAAATAATTTGTTATTAGGTATCTAACTACTTAGTTTCGGATTAACGCCATCATCAGGGTACTCATAAAACATTTTGGAATGATTTATAAATACATAGTTGAAAACAATATAAACAACATTCTACAATGTTTTATCTTTATCCTGATTATGGCACCATGCTGAAAACAAATACTTAGTACAATTTTTGTATACTTCTACGTCTTAGTTTAAATTTTTTAATCAATTTATTTCCCTATATTATACATACGAAAAGTGACACAAAATCTTAGGGGGGAAGCAGGAGTGGAGTTTGACTGAGGTTTAAGATGGCTCTCGCACCCTTCGTATTTTCCCCCATATTTTCAACAATATACAAAAACAAATTATAAGTTATGAAACTAACAGTTACATATAAATATTGAAAAATGGTGATAAATTTGACTTTTACCAAAATACAAATTAACTATTTTTTCGCTCTCAAGTGTATTTTCTACACTGTTCGACAGTTTGCCGTGATTTTAATTTATGGACACAATATTCTATACGTATTTTTCGCCTGGAACTTTTTTTCCACCAGGTAAATAAGTATATACGTGTACTACAGTTCGGAAACGGGTAACGGGGAAAATACTAAGTTAAAATTTCAAACTAACCGTGAAATATTATGCCTGCAACAGTCACAACAGTTATTTGTTTTGAAATAAATTTACATTTTGCACACATATTTACGGTTGAAATACTGTGGTAGTAACAGGCGTGCCATCATAACGTTTAAAATGTTATTTCTGAGGTACTACCCAACTCCTAATTAAACAAAAAAAAAAAACAAATTGTTTCACGTCACGAGTTTGCCACTTTAGTAGATGTTTTAAAAGTTGAAAATGTAGAATAAAATATTAACAATTCTGTAGCCTGGAGGCACATTTCCCCCTCCCTTTATCGAGATTGTTCGGTTTAATGTTATATTTGCGGTTGTTTCGGTGTATTTTTTTTCATTCTGAAACATAGTACGGAGTTATAAAAAAAATTACAGCCTTCTGATAATAGAGAGAAAATTGTAGATCACTACGACTATTTCTAACAGAATATCGCAAAAAAAAAGCAACAAAACCAAGTAGGTGATACTGCTAATCAGTGTACGACTGATTGTTTTAGATTCGGAGCTTAGTGAAGGATTTATTGGTTTGACTATGATGTGTGTTCTTTTTTTTTTCGTCTATGAATAACTTTTCTACCAGACAACTTGCTCCGAACTATAGACCAAAGCAACATTTTTGAAAAATAATTTTCTCTAGTTAGTGCATTAAGAGATCATTTAGGGGCATTAAAGGGTTTTTGAAATAATCGGGAAAACCCTGAAAGAAAATTATAGGTAAAACAACAAATATTTAAGGCGCGGCGTTATCGTATTCGTTGTGTTATACTTAATTATCTATTAGAAAAAATACACAAGATCGATTTTATTCCTTGTACTATATTTCCACTTAAGGAGAAAATGATTTTTTTGATGTCCGAAGTAGTTTTCGTACTAATTGGGAAAAACTAAAAAATTTAATATCGTTAAATATTTATAGTAATGTAGCGTCCCGATTTCATTGTTTAAATATGTTCAAGTTATGTTTTCTACCAGAAATATTATTCCAATCGAAAATTAACAAGAAATCGAATTTGTTCCTTTTACACATGGCCATTGACAGTAAAAGTCGTTTTTTGATACCTAAATTTTTATCATTATAATTGGGAAAAACCAAAAAAAAAACGAAATATACGATTTTTTCAAATTACGGTTTCATTATTTTAATTTTGTATAGCTTATGTTTTCTACCATAAATATTACTCCAATAAAAAAACATTAATTGATCAATTTTTTTAAATTTATTTTTAATTTAATTGGTGGTCCAAAAAGTCGATTTTTGATTTTTTTTTTTTGTAGTTGTTTTAATAATTGAGCAAAACCCTATACAATTTTTATTTGGTAAGTAGGTACTCTGTAGGTAAATTGTTAGACATAACAGAAATGCTTGAAATTTGATAGAAGGTTCATTATAAGTGATATTTAGAGGTAAATAAAAAAATCCAGTTTAGTATAATATATTTTTTTTTTCTAAAAAGTTCTGAAATCAAATTTTGACGAAATTTGCAAATATAACGGCCTTTCAAAACATTTATAACTAAACTTCGTTCCAAATCTTTTTTCGTCATCAATGGCTTATCGTTGTTTACTGGTATAAATTCAATAATTTTATGTATCCCACCTTCCCCACTACCCACCAACAACAGTAGCTGCACCCATCCCTAGTTTCAGCTCTTCATTTGGGAAGATAAGAAACATACAGTAATTTAATGTATATCTGTATGGAACGATAAATCATTGCTAATAAAATACGTTTCTGAGCAATGTTGTTAAATTTGTTTTAAAGTGCCATGATTTTTATGATTTCCGTCACAATTAAAACGCTTATATAAAAAAAAACTTCTACATTACGCTCAACTTTTTTTATTAGATTTAACTAGATTTAAAACTCTACTAATATCTTTCGTCATTTTTTGATTTGAGCAAGATTGTAGGTGGAAATGTAGTTTATTGGCAAAAATACATTTAAAAAAAGCTCTTATCTTAGTAGAAGTTATACTTTCCTAGTTATACTTAGAATCTAAAAATAAAATAACATAAAACGTTAGTTATAGGGTAAATATTTCCATTTTTCTAAAGCGTTTTTCAAACTAAGGAAACTACAAGGGAAATAAAAAAAAAAACATGTGCTCCCCAATACATCAAGTAGAGAAAATTTTATATCTGAAACCACCCTTGAATTTGACGATCAGAGCAACAATTCTAGAATAAAAAATGTCAATTAATACAAAAAAATTAAGTACATAATCATAATAAAACGTGTATTTCCAACATGTGAGTTGCTACTAAGTTTTTAAGGGGTTGTGGTTAGTAGACAGTTTTCAGGAAATTTTTATAAAAATTAAATCATTTAATCAACTCAAAAATAAACAAATTTGTTTTTTTATACGTTTAAAAATAAATTCTTTGTCATTATTACAACGTGTACCTATTTAGTGTGTAATTATGAAATTCCTCAATAATATTGTTTAGGCCGTTTATGAAGAAACTCGATCTGAAGTCTTTAATATTTAAAAACCTATCACATTTTCTCTGTAAAAAATGACTCACTTATTCTGCAATGTTGATCTTATTTTTTCGATATTACTATTGGGAAATAATTTTTAAATTCGAGTTTTGAAATTTTATGAATTCAAAACTATAATAATAACGAATTTTTAACAAATATGATACTTTTACATATGCCAATAATATTTTACACGATAAAATACGTAATTATTCCGACATCCACGCTGAAGTCATGGAACATAATAATATACAGTGCAATACACCAAAAGGGATTTAATGGAAGTTTCCGAGGAGGAAGTAAAACGAACCGATATAAATAAAACAAAAAGGAAAAAAAAATAGTAGACGGTAGCCGAACGGTTATAACTCGCGGTAAACTGTCCGCAATCCCTAATAGAAGTCTAGGTATGTCAGATACCCAGACAATAATACTTTTTTTTTTAGTTATATACTTGTACAACATAAACCAAGCTCTTCGACAATGCTGTATATTGTATTGTGATTATTTTAAAAGCGTAGGTAAACTACATATTTTTAAATCTCTCGTATAATTACCCACACTTTTTTTTATTGTAATATATGTTATGTATATGCGTGTATATGTTATACGTCTTATGCACAAACAATATTATGTTTTGGAGTCTTCCGGTTTCGGTAAGCCTCTCTTATCCTGGTTTCGTTCGTACCCGTCCTTGAGGAAATTCTGGGCTATAATACATGGGGTTAAATCTATTTTGCGTGATGTGCCCTCAGGTGTTCTTCAAAGAGAGCATATCTCTCCTTTATTCTTTGATATCTTTGAAAACGGTAGTAATCACCATATTCATAAAACATGACATGAAATTATTCTCTGCCATTTCCTCTTTAACTGATTGTACTTCTCTTTAAAATATGATTTTAATTTACTATTCATGGGCAACTGATCTCGGTATTTCTCTGAATAATGCCGCAGTATTTCATTTTACCGAAATAAATCGACTATACATTTTCAATATTTTATCAATAATAAGCCTGTCCAATCAGCTGGTGGCGATATTGTTAATTTAGGCTTTCTCTACAGCTATAATTTGTCACTGTGGTTACATATCAATTCAATTTGTAATAAAGCTATTAAAATGCCCGGTTTCATCAGATGAATTGCCACTGAACTACGTTTATCTTCAACTATTAAAACTTCGTATTATTCTTTGGTACGCTTTATTTTAGAGTATGGATCAATTATATGGGACCCCCATACCGCTGACGACATCAATCAGCTAGAAAGGGTATAACGCAAGTTTTTAAACTTTTTCTAAATTTGTGCTTAATATTGAATGTCCCGTTCACGATTATATCCCTGTTTCTGAACTTCTACGTCTAAGTCTTCTCCCTGAACGTAGAGTTCACATTGATTTACGCATGTTACGGAACTTAATAAACTGTAATATTTATTCCCCTCTATTACTCTCCGGGATTAATTTTTGTGTTCCATCACATCCAACACGATCTATGAATCCTTTTTGTGTTCCTAATTACAGCACTACAGGTCTAGTCTTCTAAACAGGCTAATGACTCTTGGTTCTAAGAACCCCTTCTATCTCTGGTTATTTAAATTTTTGTATTTGTATATTCCACTAACCTATGTAATTATTTGCGTAGTTAATTTTATTTGTTTTGTATCTTTATTTTTATTGTACCTATGTTTTTAATTTTCTGTCGTACAACTACACTTGGGTCTATCCCGTTATAAATAATAAATAAATAAATTTCACACTATATCTCACATTTCGTATTTTAATATTTCTTCTTATTTCCATAATTATATTACTATCACTTCTCATTCGCCATACCAAATATTCTTTTATCTCCTTATTTCTGTTTTTACCTTTTAATCTACTACAGTTCTTTTTTTGACCATTAAGTACGAATACTTATGATGAAACCCATGTTAACGTTTAGAACGTTTTTTCTCGATCAAAAGAATTTTATCCATATAAAAACAAAAGAAAACTTAATGATTCCCTATCCACCCACCTCCCCGATACGATCGTATATTGTATGGCTGGAATAAAAAGTTTATATTTACCCCGTCTTTTCGTATTTTATTTCATCATAACGAAAAAAAAAAATAACTGACTACCTACTCGAATAATAATAATTCCCATTGAAATTTAAACCTTTACACAGATTATGAATTCGGTTCGGTAGGTATGCCCGCTAAATGACTGAAATATACCACGGCGTGATTTTCTTGTGGCCTTAAAATGTGCAACTGTGTGTAGCCTATATTTCACAGCGAGCGTAAAATAATATATTATACAAAGTTTACGGCTCGAGGTGGAATTAATTTAGTAATATTAATAATAATAATTTAAAGTCGGGAAAATCTGTATAGTTTAAGAAAAGAGAAATAAAGGCCCGGGGACTTTTAACACGGGTCGTATATCAAAATCGAAAATCGTTATTTTCTACTGTACATAATACACCTGTTTTAATACGCTGCATTATTATATTTCACGATTACGCGAATTAACTATGAAAACTATCCAACTTGGGTTGGATAAAATCTGGACATTTTGCACCAAGGCCGCGGATAGGCAATCGCACGATATGTGTAGGGGCGGGGGGGGACAATAGGTGTTATATCCTCACTCTAATCGCTTAAAAATGCAACATTTATGAGTTGGTATTTATTTGATAACTTTGTCTAATTATATTATATTATACCGGATATACAAAAAAAAAAATTGCTCGATTCACTGAATAGGAATAGGTTTTTATAAAATTATAAATTATTGTATAGTTATTAGTAAATTTATAATTTTATTCGTGTCGGTTTTTTTTTTTTTTCAACATCATCTCCGATTAAAATGTATATTTACCGGGATGTTTTCCCCAACGGAGTTAACACGCGCCTGAACGTTAATCGGATATTATCGTTTTCGGGACGATCGTTTATAATCGAATAACGATGACCGTGGGCGTAACTGAAAACGGGCTAAACATTTTATCGCAAAAGTGACCCGTGGGAACTTCGCTCCCACATCACCGGTATAATAATAACAGCTATAGCCGCAAGTTAACGTAAGCTGTTATCACACAACACTACATGAATATTCCGGTAATCGACTAGTGACCACGTTTTCAAGGAAACATTATTGTTTTTTATACCCGCCATAGACATAATTATAATAAATTAATCAATACATACTTGTATTATCTATGTTTATGCCGCGATCTATAACACCGAGGTACTATATTATATGGTGTACGACCGGGGTGAAGTGGGAAAACAATTCAGGTTGAGAAATTGAAATGTATCCAGGCCGCTCAATAAAATACGTACCACATGGAATTTTCTCATTACGCTCGATTTCGGTATTTTAATTTGAACCCAAAATGCTACATTTTCAATGATAATGTATTATGTGTGTACAAAAAGAAATTCAGTTAAATAACTGTATTAGCACACTTAGCTTTTAATGCGTGGTCAAAAATTATTTCACACTCTATTTTGTTGAACTAGATAATTTAACTTTAGTTGAAATAATAAACCTTGGGAATGAAATCAGTTAAAATGAACGTGATATTCGCGATAAATGGTTTATTTAATGTATTTTAAGCGCCGAGTGATGCGAATAAATTTTATTATGATAATATGTCATACATTTCTGTAAAATAGTTTTCGTTTTGCATCAATTCAAGAGTGGTTTACAGTAGAAAATGTTGTCTTGTTAGTGAGAAAAGAAAGCTATTTTTTTTTTTTTTATTTACCTCACTTTTTTAATAACTCGAGAAAACCGAAAAAATAACGTCAGAATATTATTATTTTATAACGCTAATTTATATTTTATAAATTACCCCGTTCCGAGTTAATTTTACAAAAGAATCAGTTGATACAGTCTTCTTTTATATAAATTGTATTGTGATGGAGATAAAAAAGACGCAAACCTTTTATTTCCCTATTTCTAGCCAGTCGCAGCGTGCCACTGTTTTTTATTTTAATTAATGTTAATAGTTGTATAATCTTTTGAAATTTTGTACTCAATGCTTACTCGTGTATTGTATTCAAAACGATAGGTGCGTTAATAATGGTATAATATTTGAACGGTTTATCAAAACGATACAAAAAATTGTTTACTACATTTTTAAATAATACGAGTAAGAATTGCGTTACCCGTATAAAATGATCAGGCCATCCGGGAAATTCCCGTTTCCGGACCGGCCGCTCCGCCCCCGGTTTACGATACGGTGGACGGTGGCCATTGATAAATAAATTGTACGGTTACTGTTGTCCGTCGGCAAATTTATTTGCAATTTAACAATGTTACTTAATTTATATTGGGAAATTGGGAATGTTCACCGCCGATTATGCTCCCGAAACATCGATTATCGTTCACGTCAATCGCGCTAATACTATTAATTTCGGTCGGCTACGTACTAGGCAATTACGAACGCCGAGAGGACCGCGTTTAGCCCGCGCAACGATTGCGGCAACGGCTAATGACGACGATTACTCTGTACAACGCGCGCGCGTTTACCGGACCGACGGCCAATTGTTATTACGCTACGATATCCGGTATCGCGCACGGGCGGTCCGGGCACGAAAGCCGACCAGACTGCCGGCTTTCGGCGAACCGGTCTGCGCGGTGTCGGTGGAAAAAAACGCCGATCCGCCGACAGATGGAGGTGGCGAAATGCGCCGCGCCGATGTGCCCGTAGACATCTGAAACATTCCAGTCCGCAGTTGAATATGGCGCGCGGCGACGGCGGCGGTTTTACGGCGTCACGGCGGAACGCTTAATATTCCATTACTGCCGCCGGTACTCCCCCCGGCCGCCGCCGCCGCCGCCGCCGCGCGCGGGAAACGCCGTCGCGCCGGAGCGGGCGGTAGACGCGTGTACGCTCTCGGCAGTCGTTTCGGAGGGTTAAAATACTCCGGATCTCGGTCTCAACAGTATTTAGGGGACCGCCGCCGGGCGGAGATAGCGCGTGACACGAGCGTGGCGGCGGCGGCGTCGGCGTCGGCCGCCGTAATCCGATCAGCCGGTCCGTTGGCGCGTCGCCCGCACACGTCCGTGCGATCGCGTGCGACGTGTCGTCGCATTTGCGGGGACCGCGTTTCCGGGGCGGCGTGCGCCCCGGAATCGTACGGCGAGTACGCGCGCACTGTTACACCGGTGCGTTACGCGCGGGCCCCGATTGACCGAATAATAATATTATCGTTTTGTAACGCCGCAAATACGCTCGCGAACGGCGTTTATTTATGTATTTTTTTTTTATTTTTTATAATCGTTCCGGGATATTTTCACAAAGTTCGTTCGTTTTTACAGGTAAGTACGCCATGAATTACGGTTAGTTCTCGAATTCTAAATCTGGATCCGAATCCGAACGGTCTTCTTGTGCTTCAAGTACAGCGTCCCGCGTGGTAGACGGGGTTTTAGTCCGCGTCTGGCGGATATTTCGCTTTGCTGAGTTTTTCGTGAGAGCTTTCCGTGTAAACGTGTATGTTCGAATCGTCCGCGCGTTTTTTCCCCCGTTTTTTCGCGTCCGTTTCATTAATGAACCGCGAGCTGCCGCGTCGGCGCGTCCCGCCGCTAGTCCACGCGTACACACGGCCATGCGCGTAGACGCGAGACGCGCACGTGTGACACGCGGGCCGTCGTCCGCCGTCGGCAACAATACGCGGGACGAGCGACCAGACGGCCGCGTCGTCGACCGCCCGCTCCCATTGATGTACAACCGCGGCGGGCAGGGCCGCAGGGTGCCGTCAGACGGATTGCCGTTGATTCGCGGCCGTCGCGACGCGCATAACACGTGCGGTTGTCGCGCGATGATATTACGCGAGGGACGGCCACTCTGGCGTTCCGTTTCCGTCGCCCCGCCGCCGCCGTTCATCGGCGGGTACGTCGTCGCCATTGTCGGTGACCGGAAGACATTCAGCGGCGCCGACGGCGCACACCCGGAACTGCAATGCACCGCAACGCGGTCATAACGGTCCGTGAATAATGTCGTATTACATTCGCGCGGGTGAATACGGCACGATAACAAACACCGTGGTCCCGCGCACAGCCGTCGGCCGGGCGGCAGCGTTGCGGTCGCGGGGCAACGGGGCGGGCGGGCGGACCACGACACGTGAATGCGGCCGTGCGATACACGTGGTTTCGGCGCGTCATCGGTGCGGGGTGGTGGCGGGGGGTCGTCGCGAACGACGCCACCGTGTGTGAGACGCGGCCGATGGCTCCGCCGTCGCGTACGACGATTAGGAACTCTCTTATCCGTCCCCTAACCCTTCCGTTCTCTGTCACCGGCACCTATGTGTGACCACCGAAAAGGGGTTAGGATGCGACATGACGGCGCGCGGCATCGGCCATCGTCAACGATGGACGACGGGGTGCAAGTGGGCGAGAAAATCGATCGTCACGGCCCGGTGCAGGAGTAGTGACGGGTGTAGTATTGCCGCCGCGCGATTATTGTGAACGCACCCGAGTTGTGTATACGAGTGTGTCTGTACTCTACACCATGGTCCGTGGGGTGCGTGCGCCCCCGTGTGTGTACGCGTCCTTTTTTTTTTTTTTTTTTCTCCTCGTCCCGACGGCGCCGCGGTCGGTTCGCGATCGTGACGCCGGCCCGTCGCGCCCCGACCCGCGCGAACGGGACGTCCGTGACTACCGCTACTATTCGGCAACCGCCGCCGCCGCCGCCGCCGCCGCCGTATAAATTACGCGGGACGACGAATGGCGGTGCGCTTGATGCGCCTGATCCTGCACAATAACACAGTATTTATGCGCGTCTCGTAAACGACGTGTACGTAGTATACGTTTTCCTTTCCTCCCCACACTTTACGGTCGGAGCGGCCCCCACAACGCCGCAGATCACCGGCGACCGCCCGACCGTACACGGCCACTCACCCACCCCCCCCATCCATTACAATAATATTGACACGCGCGCGTAAATTGTACGCCCATTCATAAAACGGCGCCGTCGACTCCGATTGACTCGCGTTCGCCGTTCGCGCCATTACTACACCTGCCCGACGTGAACCGTATTGGCCACGCGCATTACGCTTTCATATCCGCGGAAGTATACGCACCGTCTCCTCGTCGCGGATACGCAATATTATTATTATTGGCTATAGTTTATTTATAGTAACCAGGAACTTTGCTCGATTTTCCGAAATTGTTGTCGTGTTCACTCCGAACGTAGAGACTATCACATTGTATTGTGTTCGTATATACATATATATATATATATATATTTACATTAATTTAGAGATGACAGGCATAAGTCAATTACATAAAACAATTATTTTAATCACAAAAAAAAAAAAAAAAAATGGAAAAATTACGGAAATGATAGAATTATGTAGAATTATGTAAAACATGGCAATGTTTTGCTATTACCAGATAATTGTGTAAATAATAGTAATAATAATGACAGCCGAATTTTCATTCATGTCATCTGCAAGGTCACCCACGAACAAACAATTATAAATAAGCAATCATATTTCCTTCGTTCCAATAATACCTGAAAACCTCTATCTTATCCCTTTAGGGGTTGAATTTTCAAAAATCCTTTCTAAACGGATCCCTCCGTTATAATAGTAGGACTCAGATTGGGTAGTAGGAAACATAAAAAGTGCAGCTGGCTTCATGAATGTGGGAAATTTACAAAAAAAATATAATTTTCCTTATCGTTTAGAGTGATTGAATTTCTACTCGGTATTTGTGTAATTTGTAAATCTACCTTTTACTTATAGCTAGTAACACGCGATTCGGACACCCCGATTGTGCCGTGTTTTTCTACAGTTCATTCTTTACAACATTTAACTAATACCTGCACTTCGTACATTGTCCCGTTTCATCGCATTTATTGAGAAAACTCCCGAGCAAATCGATAAATTAGTTACCTATCTTAACCCATTATATCCTCGAGTACCCATGTGGCAATTTACAACTTTTTTTTTACAAAATAGATAGAAATGACACAAAGACTAAACAATAAATATTGTAACTGTTCGATATTCTTACATATATCGATTACTCATAGTGCATTAACCATCCAAATAGGTAAATGCTATAATTTACTATCCGATTAGATCAGATGTGGTCGGACCGTAAAAACCACTAATTTATCGGTCGAAATGATAAAATAATATATAGTAAATATTATAAAAGTTGTTGAATACTACATGTTTACATACAACTAATCTAATTCGTACAACATTGAACATACAAAGATAAATTCGTCAAAATGATGTATGGTTTTTCCGCCTATCAACTAGTTAATTGACTAAACCCCAATACCCCTGAAAATAAACTATGTCTGCTCCACTAGTATCTTAATTTTTTTCAAACAATATTATTCATATTAAAGATCAGTCTCGTAAGAAAATAAAACAAATCCTATACATAAATATAGTGTAGAGATCACCTTCACCATTGTACAATTAAATGTACTATGCAATAAAATTACATTATATTGCTTAAATACTAAAATACGATACGTCTTCCGATTATCTTACCTCTACTCTTTGTCGTCATCAATACACCATATAATATACAGAACGAAATACACACTATAACCGAAATTTTATTTTCGATAAATTTCAGATAAATTACGTGATTTTAATATTTGACATAACCTTTCAGTTTTAACTTTCAAAAAACAGTTTTATAAAAAAAGGATGGACATGCTTCACACGTGGGTGCAGCAACTGTTGTAGATCGAAAGTTGGGAAGGTAGGACACAGATGGGAATTTAATGTATACCTGTAAGCAACGACAAACCATTGTTAACGAAAAAATAATTCTGAGTGGAGTTCAGTTGATAGTGTTGCTTTGTTCACAAGACAATATAATATGGTATATGTCATACTATAGTAAAATGATTGCAACAATGTGCGTTGCCATGACAACAACGATTGTTCAAAAAAGATTAAAAAAATAAAAGCTTAATAATGACAAAAAATAAATAAAAACGGCTGCCAATAAAAACCTTATTTTTAATCTTTTAACCTTTTTTAACCCAAATACCGAGGTATTCCTCATTATCTCGAATTTTAATGAGAATTTCAAACAACGACCACTCTAAAGTACCACCCGGAGAATATTTCCTTTCAGAAAAGGTGCTAGAATTGATAATAAGAGTATAATTAGCTTTCTGGTAAAAAAAAAGTTCGCTCAAAAAAAAAAAACATAAACATCATTTTTCGTTCCACTCAGAATCTTATACAAGATGTAGTAATTTTAAAACCAAAAGGTTATATAATGATTTCATTGCCAAACAAAATCATGAAAAATATAAGGGCTAATAATGTAAAATTTGACAACAGTGTGCATCTTAAACGATCAAAAAGGAAATTGTCCAAAAGTCTCATCATTTTCAAGATAATGAGTTTGAATAAAAGGGACGTCGTCACTGTTTTCGAAACACTTTTTTCGTCCTGAAAAGAACCATTTTCCATCGTTAAAGACAATTATCCTTTATTTTTGGTTATTGTTTTCCAGGAAAATCGTTTATTGTTCTCACGTATACGCTATTCGTCGTCGGTTTCTATAAAACGGCCTTGTGATCGGACGGGTTTTTAGGGTGGTGCGTGCGTGCACTTTCCGCCCGTGCGTTTTTCGCTTATTACCTTTTTCGTGCTATTCTCGTCCGTTATTGAAATCTTTACCTGATGAAACTAAGTAAGGCGGAATCGTTCCGAAATCTAAAATTAATGCAATATAATATAATCGTATTAAATTGTCAAATTAATATAGTTTAATATCATAAATAAATGTGTATTTTTTTTATACAACAATACATTTACAATACAATACAATATAATACAAGACAATTTCATACAATTATATTAAATATACAATATTAAATAATGCATTCGTAATAAGTCAGTTTACAATATTAATTTGAAAATTGTGTACTCGTAATACAATATTTTATTGTATATTTCAGTTTTTTTTACACTTTTATTTAGTTGTTTATAAAAAAAAATGTTGTTTAAAAAATATATTAACATAAAAATATGTTAATAAGTATTGTTTACGCAACTATTAAGTTTCGGCTTACACCATCATCAGGTTGCTGATAAACAATGTTATATTATGGTTTACATAAAACAATATAGATTTAAACATGAAAAAAAATATACAGTCGTTATAATATCAAACGAGTTTGTGCATATTTTTTTTTTTTATTTTATTTTATAATGTTTATGTTCATGTTTATGTTTATGTCTATGTTTATTTTAATTTTTAAATCTATATTGTTCCTTTTTTAGATTGTTTTATGTAAACCATTATATAACATTGTTTATCAGCAACCTGATGATGGCGTAAGCCGAAACTAAATAGTTGCGCAAACAAAACTTACTGACATTTTATGTCAATATATTTTTTAAACAAAAATTGTTTTATACACAATACTTTAATAAATTATGTGCACATTTATTTAGGATGTTAAACTTATAATAATCTGACGATTTTATACGATTGATTTATTTTATATTAATTTTATGTAATTTTAAATTTTGAGCGAATAGTCCGTCTTACATAATTTCAGCAAGTAACGATTTCGATAACGGGCGGAATAGCACGAAAAAGGTAATGAGCGGAAAAAGCACTGGCGGAAAGTACCGTTTTTAAAGTATAATTTATTATGTTATTGTTATATATATTTGCTTTGTATATATATACAAAGCAAAGGCGTGGCTCGGTTCATGTGAAAAAATAAAATAGCATCCCGATGACTTGCCAAACGAACGTTTCGCACGCGTAAATCAATTCGAAATGGAGGGAAAAAATGAGAAATATGTCACCAAATGAAATAAATGTTTTTAAGAACTGCAGGAAATAAGATGTTTAGATTTTCAAATTCCAACAAATTAACTGATTTAAACTAGGTACAATTAGAAATGCTTTTGTTTTTTTAATTTTTAAGTTTGTAAGAGAAATAAAATGGCGGCGTAGGAGGCGGCATAGTAGAATTATTCTGTGAGGTACAGCTGTATTAGTATAGGTACACGCAGCCATGTGTTATTATCAATTATTAAGTTTGTTATTGTTATTTTAATATAAAACAAATAATTTTAGAGAAACCCGAAAGAAAAGTATAGGTAAAATGGCAAATATTTACGACGCGCCGAGGCGTTATAGTTTTCATTATTTTTAGTATGTTAACACGATGTTTTCTATTAGAAATATTGTTCCAAATCAAAAACGACAAGTGATTGATTTTGTTCCTAATAATATTTCACCACTGTCAAAGTAGGTTGTTTTTTGATATCCAAAGATATTTTTGTAATAATTAGAAAAAACACAACAAATTACAATTGATTAATATTTACGGCAACGTAGCTTCCCGGTTTCATTAGTTTAATATATTCAACTTATGTTTTCTACCAGAAATATTATTCCAAACCAAAAATAAAGAGAGATCGATTTTGTTCCTATTAATACATAGCCATTGACAGAAAAAGTCATTTATTTTATGTCTAAAGTATTTTATGTTATAAATGAGGAAGACCAACAATTATTTTGTCTTTTACATCTAGAGTTTATAGTCATAAATGTTTGATTTTTCCTTGCAAACGAAAAATTGTATGACTGTAGACCATAGAAATAAAAAACGCTAAAAAAAAACTTATTTTTTTTTACTTTTGAAATTGTCGAAGATAAATTTAAACTCCCAACTTACAAAATTAAATATCTCGGGAGGGGGTCAAGCACAGATTACGGGATAAAAAGTACAGACCAACACAAACGAAGGATAGACAAATAACATAAGTTTGATATAATTATTTAATTGATAGGACTATGCATGCTTTCAGCGTAATTTTTAATTGGTAGGTACTCTGTAAAATAATTGTTAGACTTAACAGAAATAAACTACCCGAATAAATATAGTAAATAAATTTATAAATAAAAAATGTATAAATAAAAATAAAAGAAATAATAATAATTATTATTATGTATTATTATAATACACTTATTATAATACTCCAGGAAACGCATTCATTCATTTATTTAATTTTTATGTATACATTTTTTATTTATATATTTATTTACGAGTGTTAAGCATTTTAATAATTTTGTTTTTACGTTATTATTTATTTTATTATTCAACAGAAATGCTTGACAATTTAACAGGAGGTTCATTATAAATAATATTTAGTGGTTAAAAAAAAAAAATTAGTTTAATATTTGTTTATTTTTTTTTTTATTAAATGTTAAAATATACTTTATACGTTGATGAAGTAACACTTCCAATAAAATGGTTCCTACCCTTAATTTAAATTCCTAAAACAAGTTATATGGTTTCAGACGCTTAAGCGTCTATAACGTCTTTAGTTTAATAAAGTTTTTTTTTTTTTTTTTATAAGTTTTTTTAAGTTTTATATTAAAATTTTGATGAAAATCGTAAATATTACGATATTTCTAAACTTGAACAAGCGAACTTTGCTCCGAATCGTTTTTCGTCCGTTACAGGTATAGACTCAATAAATGTATGTCTCCCACCTTCTCCACTACCCACCTACAAAATAAAATATTATTCACCAGACATCTTGTTTCGATGTACAGACTGTAGCATCTTTTCTGAAAGGTAATTTTGTCTAGTTGGTGCATTGATAAGGTAATTTGTTTGGTTTTCTAACGCGTTTTCAAAATAATCGGGAAAAATCCGGAAAAAAAAATTATACGTAAAACGGCAAATATTTACGGCACGTCGCGCCACGGCATTACCGATTTCATTGTTTAAATGTGTACGGCTTAAGTTTTCTTCTATAAATGTTGCTACAATTTATAGACAACAATAGATTTTTTTTGTAGCATTTTTAATCTATAGCCGGTGACTAAAAATGTCGTTTCTTTAATAATTGAGCAGAACTAAATTTAACATTGTTCCATTTTGACACGTTTATACTTACGTATCGTGGGTGTTTTAGAAAAAAAAAAATCTATGTTTCGCAGTTATATTTTCGGAAATTGCAAATTTATTTCTTAAATTTACACGGTCGAATTCGATAATCTTTAAATGTGAAACAAAACATACAGCTATTTGACTTTACGGCATTTATAGTACACTCACATAATGACATACCATTTACATAGGTAAATATTATACTCGCAACCGTTTTAAACGACCTGTTTATGCAAAACTGGAGTTTTACGTAATTCAAACCGTCATGGCACAGCAGGTTGATACAGGATTACTGGAGATTTCGGGTGTTCGACTGTGTCCCTACCCCCATTCTCTTGGGTATAATATATCGGCGGGATGACGCGTGCGAAATAATTTAAATTAAAATAGTATGTGTACAAGATTTTGATGGTAAAATTAAACAAAAAGACGGACAAATTTTGGTTTTACAAATCTGTGTGTATTTTTAGATTCTGTGAGTACAACGAATAAACTACCTATTAGTTATGCAAACATTTTTTTTTTCTTTCCTCAGGAAAAAATTGTATAGTTGTACGTAAAAATAACACCCCGAGTTTTTCACTTTGTATCCCAAAAGATGCTGATCTTTATCTGATGTTACTTTTCTTTGTACTTCTTTTAACGCTCTTTGGGTTATTAATACTGTTCCGATTTTTTCACGCAGTACCTTAAATGATACAAATTTTCTGACTGGTAGTGTTTTGTTAGGCTAAAAAACAATTAATCGACATTTTCAACAATTCATCTCCTAGGTTCACTTTTTGGATTTGATTTGATATTTGTTAATGTCAGGAATATCGTGATTACAAAGAATAAAACACGACTACTCTACTCAGAATCATTTTTAATTTGTGATAATAAGTCGTTGCACACAGCATATAAACTTAATTAAAGTAAATTAAATTTCACTATATCAGTGGTTTTCGAACTTGTTTAGACCACGGCAAACATTACGCTTTTCACAACATTTTCACGGCACACTATAACCTTTTTGTTTGCCATTGTTTAATTTTTTGCACAAAATTAGAACTAATAATAAAATGTATAAGCCGTAGTCAAACGAATAATAATCAAAGGAATTACGACTTCATACTCAATGAGCGGATCACCGTAACCGGTTGTCCATCACAATTTAAGGAAAACAAATTCCAAATGAACTCAGCACACCTACTGAAGGCTCTTGACTCCAGTTTGAAAACCACTGCCCTACATATTATGCTACCCTCTGAATTATCCACCCACAATGACCTACCCATAGTGTGAATAACCCACCTAAATTTTTACACGTAACCATAAAAGATAGGGATTTTCCAACAGTTTTTTCTAAAAATTGCCGATATCTGAAACACAACTTTCAAACATCAAGCACTTTTGAATTTATTGTAGTTCGTCACGCAACATTGCCAGTTGGTCGTTTTTATTTCGGATGCATAGGGATTTCGAGAGCGAATTTTCAGTATTTCTACCGGCTTTTAGTGTTTAAGTACCTACCGGCCACGAATTATAGCGATACATATAACAGCTGCGTTTTTATATTCTCACGGAACACGAATATATCTTTCTGTTTTCTTACGTCGGCACGAACAAACGTTTGAATAAAACCCACGAATAATAAAAAAATAAAAGTATATTGTTTCACACATGTAAATTCATTTTTGAATTTAATAAATTCGGATACCATCGCGATCTTTTGTGTACATTATGTCAATTCAGTTTTATCTAACTTACAAACTAGTGCCAAATATCAATATTATGCAGGCTGTTCCAAGAGGATATACCCCTTGAATATCTCCGGAGATAATAAAGATAGTCAAATTCTGTTTTTTTTTTTTTTTTTTATATTACTCACAAGGCAGAGGACTACAATTAATTATATTTGAATGGATTTTTTTTTTTACTAAAACAACAAAATACCATTATTTTATTATTTTCGGATAATTTTAAGATAGCTATTCTGTAAAGATTATTTTTCTGAAAATTTTAATGTATCTCGCATTTATATCCGATAAATAGTTTCTAAGTAACAGCCATTTTAAATTCTACTAATCGGTATGAAAACCGATGTTATCACGGTTAGGTAATTCCCTAGATCAGCAGTTCCCAAACTTTTGGACCCCGTGGACTACTAAATCCATACTCTAAATTCTACGGACCACTTATATTTTTGAAGTGTTTACAATGTATATATAAGTCTCGTGTCTTTACCCAGAGATAATAGCTTTTTACATAAATACCGTTCCACTATCGTCTTATATTAAATTAAGTGCGCACAGGTGTGCCAGCAGTGCCGGTCCGATAGATTTCGGTGCCCGGTGCAGAACTTAGCGGGGTCCCATATATATATGTATATAAATATATTATGCATTCTATTTTCTAACGGACTTTATTTTCATATGATTTTATATAATATAAGGTCCTGTTAGAAATTTAAATTTGTACCTATATATAAACTAATAAAATCAAATTTGTATTTTGATATTAGACACAAAATGAGTAGGTTCCTACTCAGGTATAAACAATTTTTTATTAATTAATATTTTTATTAGCTATGTATAGCTGGTACCTGCCATCTTGGTTTTTGTCGATAACAACCCGTGTCCTGAAAAAACCACACGACCACACGGGTCGTAATTTCCATATTATTATGGTTATTTATAGATAAAGTGTTATTCGGAATACATAATTTGCGGGGCCCCGCACAAGCGCCACAGCATGCCACCCCCACCGCTATATATTGAAATCGTGCATATATTTACATATTAGGGCCACTAGTACATTCGGTTGGAGGAAGCCGGTACATTTGGTTAAGGGCAACCGATACATTTTGCTCTAAGTAGTTTGGGGGGGGGGGAATCGTTATAAAAAAATAGGCACTTTTTGAAGCGATTGGTATGCGCCCCGTTTAATACGTATTCACCGCCGTTATTATTATTATTATCGTTATTTATTAATCCACTTAAACGCAATATTTTTTAAAATTCTTACTTATTGCACATTGACATTATTAGAGGAACCCCTATTCCAAATTTCACGTTCGTAGGATGTGTAGTTTTCGAGATATAGCGATCAGTGTGTGAGCGGTATTCGGCATTTATATATACATATATATAAAATATTACATTCATTCATACTAATGATAATGATAATAACAATATACCAGATATGTAGAGTAATACGCAATAGCCGACGGTTTGTTAAAATCAATATTCGCAAATAATTGGTTGTTTTGTTTATTGTGTTAACCGTCGAAGTGAACATGATAAATATTATAACCTGATTCATGTCATATTGATTGACACTAATTCATTGTTTTTTCATTAATTAACTAACAATATAATTAGACATCGATTGCCGTCGTCTCATCTAATAAGTTCTCAAACGGATGTTGTCATTATAAATAATGTCGACGTCCTATTATTATTTCTTGATTTTCAAATAGCAACCACTCTTTTCTTTCAACACAATATATATTCGAAAAAAAATAATATTTTTTCCAAAAACTGTGATATGAGGAGAGCGTTACCAGCTTTCCATTCCATAACCATTATTTCTAGATGATAAGGACTTTTATCATTATTTTACCCTACTCCTCGTACAGTCTGCTGTTCTACACATACTACTGGTATATTATTCAGTGTTAGTGTTGTATTCGTATCGAATAGTTGAGAAAAATATTCTATTTTTAAATCTGAGATAACATTTTTGTAAATCAGACCTTTAAACAATAATTAAACAATAATGACTGATTAATACATCAATTTCACTCGAAATCTTCCTAGATAAATGCTGGATCGCGATAAGAAAAATAAGATTACTAAACATAATGCCCGAAAAAGGAAAATAAGTAAATAAAATAATTAATCAATAAACAAATGCATTAATGTAACATATGTAATCAGTTTCTTTCTCACTCTATTTCAAGAGAGCCTTGTCGCTGCAAATCTGGATTTCTGTTATTCTCTGTTCATTGCCAATCATTTCGTATCGGTATACTAGCATGCGACCAGCCTGCCTCATTGTTGTATTTCTTTGACAAATATTTTCCTCGATCTTTATTGAATTTTCTTTTCTTGTATGACCATTTTCACCCATCCCTCAAATATGTTTGCCGGAGCTAATTGTGCCTCACCAGGTGACCAAACATCACCTATGTCAGGGGTGGCGAACCTATGGCACGCGTGCCAGAAGTGGCACGTTGAACAAATTTCAGTGGCAAGCCAAAATTTAAAACTTAATACAATAATATTTATCTTAAAAAAAAAATTATATTTTAAAATTTTAGTATGAGAAGTTTTAAGAATCAAATTTATAAGTTTGTAATAATAGGTAAGGAAATGTGTTTATAAATGACATAGACCTTATGTCTTTTATGGCACCTATAATGGGAAAAATCGGTAATCGACTTAAAACCTGATAATTAATTTAGTTCTCTAATTATATTGTGTAATCAAAAAACTTAATATTACTTCACTGATTATGTAATGCAATTTCGCTACAGTTTTATATCCAATCGATTTTTTGTCCAAAAATTATATTAATAATTTATATTATGTGTAATAAATAAATAACTCAATTTTAACCGTGATTTTAATAATAATTGTGATTGTTTTTTTTATTTTTCAGGTATGTTTGTTGGTTATTATATTTGGAGAATAAAAAAAAACGTGATATTTGGGAAATATTATACAAACGCGTATTTATCATCAGATCATTTTAATCGGTAATAAAACACAGTTTGATGGTAAGATTTCTAATATTTATTTTGAAAATAAAACATAATCTCTAAAAATGTACCCGACGGGTTTTTTTTTGTTTGTTTTATATAACGTGTATAGGCACTCAGACGTTTACGTACAGAACGGGCGTGTAGCCAGAAATTCCCGAGGGATAAGTTATAATAAAACGACCGTTTTACTATATAAATGTCCCTCATTTAAACGAACCGGATAAAAATTTATGTTGTGTATTTCGACGACACCGTTAATCTTAATAAGTACCATATAATACATGACATTCCCGGAATACTTTAAATATTAAGAGGACGTCAACCGCCTCGGTATTTATAATAAGGGGTATGGCGTATAGGTGATTTTTGTCAAAAAAAAAAAAAATGAAATTGAATGTTTATCGATTATGAAGGCCGGAGTATATTCGTCGTACGTTCTATCTGCGGGAAAAGAATTAAATCAATTAAGATAACGAATTTTCGTTTGGTAGGGATAATATTTTTCAGCGCTGTTAGTTTTAATATTACAGTGAATTTACTTATTATTAAATGTAAAGGTAGGAACACTAGGAGTATTATCTGTGCAATCATGTAGGTATTTTTAAATGGTTGAACATTTTTCCTTAAAAAGAATTTGTGTACAAAAATGTATTTAATTCATTATGTCAATTGACAATACGTCATTATAATATAGGATTTTTAGTTTTAGATATAATATAGTCATCAGTAATTATATTCCATTATCCTTATTATAAAATGTATTAATTAATAAATTAAGGTCATATATGTATGCAAAATATTGATAGAAACGCTCAGTATTTCGATTACTGTAACTTCGTTTGATAGCAATGTTACTAAAAGGAAATTCGACTGGAGAGATACTATGGATAGTTAATTTTTCGATTTTCTAAGGAGTTTTGTCATCAAATTTGAAAACCAGGAAAAACAAGAGAATATAGGAAATGTAGTTAAAATATATTACGGCCTTATTTTTTCTGTGGATAATTTTTTTTTTTTTAATAGATTTTTCTGATGGAAATGATGATATGATTGATCGGTAATCTATCTCTTTATGCAATCCTTTTACAGGCATTTACAAAAATTCTGAACTCGTTCGATGTTTTAGTTTTATTTCACGTTGGTTTATTTTTCCATCGCGTGCGTTTTTATTACGTTTTTACAATAATCCAAGTTATTATTAAATACATTTGCGAACAAATAAAAAACAGTTTAAACATGCACTACTGACACAAAAATGTATCTTCATTTATATTTTTTATAAAATTCTTTATCAGTGGCTAATCGTTACGTGCAGATGTACATTAAGTTTTCCTTTTACCTTCCCAAATTCTCACTTACAACAGTGGCCCATCCACGTGCGAAGTATGTCCGTCTTTTTATACGTGTGTCTGTAACGTCGTATTATTATAGCCATTGTAATTTTCAACCGGAGATTACTATTATTTTTTTTTTTTTTTATCATCATGTATTCAAATATCATTTGTAATATTATATTATTGTAGAATTGTCGCTGTACATTTTCACGCTTAATAATAATAATAATATAATACAGAAACGTTGCGGAAGGGCGTGACGAGTAGAATTGATTACGTTATTTCCCTTCGAGTATACTCGTATCAATAACCCTCGAATAAACACTGACTCTAACCTGCCTTGAATGTGATTTGTCGAATATATTGTTTGTGCGTGTTTGTTCCCTCTATTATATGGCCGCCAGAAATTCGGTCCCGTTCAATCCACCTAATAATATCGTTTATATTATATTACAAATATAATATACGATCTAAAATAAAGCGTCTGTTTCACTGACGATGTACGGTGTCCCGTTTTACGAATAACCCGAGCAAAATTAATAAGATTAGCTAACCTTGTCAAGAAAACTTGACTTGAAACTTATATGATTTATAAACTTTAACGTCTCAGCTAGGGAGAGAGGCTTTTTTTTATATTACCTCTTTTCCTTATATCCATAATTGTTCTACCCCGGTTCAAATGTTATGTGTCAACACTTATGCAAATAGTTAAAGTCCCCAAACCAGGCAGTGAGACCGATGAGGGCCGGACTGCCTGGATTTAAAATAAGTTACTAAAATCACTAGGAAAGAAATTGGGTTTTATCGGTAAATGCATTACAAATTTTGAGTGAACATGGTAGATACAATTAATTTATTTAACATACTTATAATTTTGGATTATCTCACAGAACTTGAACAAATTGACATAATTAATGTGTTTGCTTGACATTATAAAAGTTAATTTTATAATACGACATTTTGAAAGTATATATTATATCTTTTACATATAAAACCTTTAAACAACGTCAATATCTCCAAGAACTCCATACACAACTGAATGAGCTCATATCTAACGAGAAGAATTTTACAATCAAATATATGAAGGGTCAACCATCAATTTTTGCTACTATCATTACAAAAATCTAATTAATAAAACCAATCTGTCATTGTATTACCAAAATGTTAGAAGCATGATATCCAAAACAGATAAGCTAATCCCTACACTAAACATCTTTCATTTCGATGTAATTGCTTTTTCCGAAACTTGGTTATCTAACAAATTATCTAATTCAGAACTTAGTTTTAATAATTTTGCAATTTATAGGCGTGACACGTCATTATTAAACAGTACGCCTAGTGTTGGCGGTGGAGTTTATTAATAACTGTCAAAATTAATTTAAAAAGTAAACTATTGAATGTTTCTATAAATAGCGTTGAACATATTTTTGTACAAATAAATCATGATAATACGTGATATATCTTATACGTATATTCGTGGTATATAACCGCTACTTACCAAAGTATTGTATTATTAGGCGATTAAAATCCACCGTTAATATTACAGTCTCTCAACGTATTGCCTGTAAATCGTCATTCTAAACAGAGTCATATTTTATACGTATGCTATCTTATTATAATTTATGCAAATATAGTTGTAATCATAATTTTAACAACGTAATGCTCGATTAAATTTTATCAAATATCCATTTAACTGTAACTATTGACCCAGATCCATTATTACCTATTGATAAACATCACTCAGCTCTAAATGTTTTGCTTGATTGTAAACAGTTCGATACTATAATATAATATGTAGATGACTTGTTGACTGTTGAATTTAAACAGAGACGAGAGCCAAAAAGAGAATGATTTCAATATGGATAGCTAGCAGCACCGTTGACTTGTGGTGGTGATCGTTTGATAGGTACTTGGATATCTTTTGATGCCGTGATTGACTGTGGCTTTCGTGACTGTTTGCCCGAGTCAAAATGTCTTGGAGAATAATATCGGTTTATATCTGTACGCGGCGTCGGCGTGCAGCGCCCTCGATAACGGTATACGGTGGAGAAAGCGGTGGCATTTGGTCCTTGAGCGGTTTGTGGTGAGCGAACGTACGTTTAATATTCATAATAATAATCGTTTAATAATCATAGGCGCAATTAGAGCTCAAATCGGGAGTGCTGAATTTTTTAATACACACAAACCCGTGTGTCCTATGCTCCCACAGTACCCATTATCAATTAAGTAATAATTGCAATTACTATACCTACTCAGATACACAAAATAAACATACACATTAAGATTTTGGTATAATAACATAATATTTATTAATTATTATCGTACCTTAAACGAAGGTATGATCAATATGAGTAATATCTTTAATGAAGTAGATTACATTAATTGTTTACAAATACTGAGTAACTGAATAAGTATCCTACCAGCATTACAAGTTATAAAATGATCTTTCGATCACTTGTATGCAATTTATTTAGAAAGTATTTATTTTAGAGGATGTAATATTATTTACTATCTTTCTATCAGTGGTGTATTTAGGGTTGTGGGGGGGGGGTATCTGGAGGTCCCAATATTTTTTATAGTTCTATTCATTACTGAAGTATTATAAAATATTATAGACGAATAACGAAATATTTTAAAACTGCTTTGAAAATTCCTATCATGGGTTAATAATAATTGGAGATTACCAAACGATAATAATATTGGGTTTATGTGTATTACACGAATACATTATGAATATACGAATTTACAAAATTAATTAAACTGATATGGAAAATTACTCAGTCAATTTAAGTGTTAAATTAGTTTTAATTTATTCAGTCAAATCGTTTACACTTTATTGCTGTCATAATTTTACTTTAATCAAAAATTTTAGTAGCAACCCTAAAAATTGTTTACAAGAAAATTACCGCTAATAAGGTTTTAAGGTGTATTATAATCAAGTATGAACTCATGATGAAGTTATGTTAATATTTGTGGAGAAAAAATGGACAAACAGATGATAATTTTTTAATATAGGTTATATTAATTTTTTTAAGTAATTCGTGCAACGCACTAACAATTAAATAAAAAAGAAATAAAGGAACACTGAACATATTTTTTATTTTCAGGATAAGAATGTGTAGTTGCCTAAGTTTTGTTTGTGATACGTCCTAGGATATATTTACATTGTTATTCGGCTACTCAATACCCTCTTGACGCTGAAGGACCGGGTTTCCCCAATTGTATACGAAAGATTGTGCTGTAGCGGTCGATGAGTCGTACGGTTTGTCGGACGCACGATCGAGTTCATCTGACATACTATTAATAGGACACGAATATATTCAAATAAGTATTTTGAATACTTTTCAGTTTTTTTTAAACACGTATTTCGAATACAAAGCGTTCTTTAGGAGCCTGCGGTGAGGACAACTGAATTTTCACAAACTTACATTTCTAAACACGGTGTAATTTCCAAATAATAATTTATGGTTTTTTAGATTTTTTTTTAAATAAGTTTTGTGTTTGTTATTAATACCTTTATATATATATATATTTAGTTTTAAGCTTATATAGTTAATTTTGTAGTTTTTATTGTGGTATTAAAGCAATTGAATAGTTATCAGTTATTATTGGACGTTATATACGTCACTGTATTTGTTTGTCTAGAATTCAATTAAACACGCGAATATAATACCTCGTTCCGAAATTTCGCTTTAGTAATGTTATCTGGCCATAAAATAATCATATATGCAGTAATCGTTTATCATGTTCCGAATTAAATCGTGCCAATCCGACAAGCTTACGATGTCACGGGATTGTAGTGCAGTATAAATTATTATTATAATAAATCACGCGGTCCATTTTATTTTCAAGCGATTCGTCACACAATAGCGTAATATTGAAACGATAAAATGTATTTACAGATTTGACAATTTTTTTGCCAAATTCCCAAATCCAGTAGACGCTGTATATCAGAATTGGAGGGCTCGAATGTATAACAAAAATAATAATAGTAATATTTTTCTGAAAACTGTTTTCGGTTTTACGTAAATACAGGTTTTGTCGGAAATTTTCGAGAGTAGGTACTATTTATATGATTTTCAGCAGAAAATACAAAAATCGGCATAGATTAAACGCATTTTTTTTATTTTAAAATATAATTAGTAATCTTACATAATGTGATTTAATATTTTAAGTACACAATTTTAATATAGTATGCAAGATGCACTACTAGACACTAAACAGTAAAATAGACGTTGGTATACTTAACTTAGTAACTTAGTAGTATATATAATACAGGTAATTACTCTTTATCAGTGTTACACTATCATCGTTCATTATCATTATCGAGCGATTTTTCTTGAGCGATATCTTGAGTGTTGTCCGTGCAATTTTATCTATTGACTATGATTAGGTATGGTAAAAAACCGTTTCACTTAATCGAGATTTAAAATATTCAATTTTTATTTTGCATATTTTGGACACTTTAAAGATTGCAATACATATTTTGACATTTCGAAATGTTTAAGTCATATTATTGAGATTATTTGTAAAAATACTAAATATACTTATCAATACAGTATTCATTCTTAGTATTATGTTTCGTTAAAATGTTATATTAAATTTATATTTTAAAGACTTTTCGTTAATTTAATAATTATTAACATACAGTGATGCATATATAAAATAAATGTCTGTCTATGGTTTATGTTAGAAAGTATAGAAAATGATAATCGTTTAACATTACATTTTAAATTTGTTTAATGCATATTTGTTTAAATAAATTTATATTTTACGTTATTTTTAAATTATAAAATATGTATAGTATATATTATATTATAATAAAATGTATAACACTGTATATTTTAATATACTATGCATTTTTTGCAGTATTTTAGCATATTTCATAGTTTTTTACATTATTTAAATCATAATTTCAATGGCATAATACATATTACAAATATGAAATAAGCATTCTAGGCAGTTCTTTAGGGAGTTAATTACAATTATTCGGACCACCGTACGAGAAAGAAAAGTTGGCGGAAGATTTGTATACCAACTTTAAGGTTATACATTATACTAATATTGTGATGTTAATCTCTGATGTTCAATAGATGGCATATTGGTTTTATCCAGTTGATTTTTTTTTAAAAGGTAAAGTTAATTTGTAAATAAGTTTTTTAATTAAATGTAGATTGTAGATTTAATTCTTCATGCGGGTTTGTAACGTGGTAATAACGACTTTAATTTAAGATTGATCTCAAAATGTTACTCTAGACGATTTGCAGTAGTTAAAGGTTTGATTTGTTTGGTTCATTGAATTATAGATGAGGCATTTGCATTAATACTGGTTTATCAACACTAAATTATTAAAAAAATCAAACAATAAAAACAAACATAAAAACTTTCCTAAAATTTCCTATACTTACATCGCTACCGCTAATATAATATTATATATTGTTAATATTTTACTTTTTGAGGACCCCGAGGGTTCTCTCGATTCTACTTATACGAGTATACATATAAATATATATAAAAATTTATATGGATACCTAAGGGTTTTTATTTTCATATAGATAACAGGTAGCTGTATTTTATTAAAGAGCTCTGCCGTCGACAAGACCACGTAGCTGAAGTTTCGGGAAAATTTCGGGGTTTGTCGATTCCAAGCGAAAAGGTTAAGAACATACTCTCGTATATCAGAGGGTGGCTGAAAGTGACGTATGAAAAGTACGCGATACTATTTTTTTGTTGTTTTTGTTGTTTATACTTATACATACATAAACATTTGTTCAAGACATTTCACTATCATGCGTGTATATAAGTATTTATACTGAATATAGTCTAATATTCAATTAAAAAAGAAAAAGAAAGTATTATCGTTTCTGAGAGATAGGTAATTTATTACGGTGGAATACTCGTACATTATTATTATTATATTAACTTTGTATACGTCTTTTATTTAGTTTTTTTTTTTTTTTTAATAAGTTATCAAGAAACAAAATTACGTTTCAAATATTATAGTAGTGTAACGTTTTCGACTCGAGTACATTGGTAATAATATTATATATTACACACTGTACGGAAAACGAAATACTAATTATATTAAGAATATAAAAGACATTTTTTTAAATTAAAACACGATGTTATAGAATTGTATTTTAAAATTTTGAAATAATAATTTTTAAAATATTGCAAGTATTACACTAAATGAAAAATATATAATTATCATTATCTTTTGAGATACGAAGAAGCCATTACATTATTTGTTTTACAAAGATGTGTTTTACATCTTACACGTCTTACACCTTACACTTGTACGGTTATTAAAGACTTATCATATAAATATACTCTGATTAGGTCATGTCATGATGCGAAATTTCTAGCCAATAGTACTTAATTTTAAACATTTCTCGAATTTTTTAGCAGTTTATTCCTCTCCCACCACCTATTAGGTTCGTTTTTTTTAATTGTTTAGTTTTCGTTAATTTCTGGGTTACCTTGGTAACAAAGGAAAAAATATGGCATAAAACTCGGATCAGAATTGTTTTTGTTTTCGTTTTCAATGATTTACCGTTGAGTAGAAGCATATATAAACTAAATTATCATGTATATGTATTATTATATTATTATTTAAAAAATATAATCCTTCATTCTTTTGAAATAAATGCACAAACTAATATTATCTACATTGAATTTTCAAAGACATTTGATCAAGTTAATCACATAATTTTTATGAGAAATCTCTAGTTATTTTGACTCTTCAATTTCTTACTTAATTTGCTTCACTCATTTTTATCTGGACGTCACCAAATTGTTAAATATTTAAAAAAAAAAATAGTGTAAATTTATGAAATTTCAATAAAAAATCCTATTGACTTTTTACAATTCTATTTCAAACTCTAATATCGAGATTGTTCCACAATTTAAATATCTAAGTATAGTTTTTGATTCTAAGTTAAATGTTTCTTCTCATACTAATATGATCAAGAATAAAGCTTTTCGTAACTTAATTTATAATGCGTACTTGTGGTTCATTCTTAGATCCTATTCCCTTTAAAGTGCTCTATTGTTTTCCTGCTCAATATACTCTAGAGTACTACCCCTCTGGATTAATAATACGTTAAAATAAAATCTTATGCTAGAATCTGTTAAAAAAAGTATTTTATGTTGTATCTCTTTTAAACTCAATATATACAGACCTCTTTATGATTCATATAATATTCTTTCAAATTCTCTTAATATTTCTCAACTTTCAGATAGTCACTCGTCATACACTTCTAATCTCTACATTTCTTCAAAAACTAATATTAAGTTCGATTGATTGCCACGAATTACTTTCTTTAATCCGCTTTAAAATTAATTCCCTTGATACTAGAGGTTCTAAACCTTTTTATCCATTTTTCAAATAAAAATTATATCTTAAACTTCCCTGATAACCTTCTAATGTTTGCAGGTAATACATAATGTCCTATTGATTATATTTAACAAATTCTAATTATTTTTTATTTGTATTTTATATATACTTCTAAATTACTTTTAGCCTTTCTCATTATATACAATCTATTTTAAGTGAAAACGACTAATCTATAGTATTAAGTTCGTTATTTTCCACACAAATTATTTGTATTATTATACTGCATGACTTTATAATATATAAATAAATAAATATTAAATCCCAGGTAGTAAGCTTCTCAACTACCCACGTATGATATCCGTGGGCACTATCAACTTTTATTTTTTACCAATTCTTAAATGTAGTCATTTAGTTCTACGTAATTTACCCAAATTTTATATTGTATCCTTCTGATATATCCAATAAAATGTAAAATTAAAAACTTGGATTAAAAGTTAAATAGGACCATCACGACTAACAAGACTAGCTTTGATGCATAATATATATAAATTATATACACATAAATTGATGTGAATTGCATTATTGGCCACTTTGCCAAATCTAAAATAAAAACAGAATTCATAATTTAATTATCTGATATACACTACGCAAATATATACAAGGGGCCCTACAGTGTTATTTGTATGCTAATAATTCAGTAAATATTCAATTTTTTTTCCTATCGTATTCTGTGTCAGGTGTACACAAATCTAGAGAAAAATTTAATTTTTATTTTCATCCTTCAATCACCGAAAAAATTAACTTTATTCTTTCACTTATTAAAATTATCAAACAAGCCATTTTATAGAATATATTATTGTAAAAATTTGAATGTACCATTTATTCATTTCCAATCGATAATTTTTTAGTAATAGTAGTTTTAATTTTAACATTTCGTATCTTCCATTACGACCACGAATTTAAATCGTATTACGTGGTAGTCTCGTTTTTAACATATTTCTCTATATATTAAAACAGCTGTTACTAAGAAACCATTGATCGAAAATAAATGTATTGAACATTTTAAAATGATAGAATATATCGTGAAAATGATTTTTAGTTACCTATTGAAAACAATAGTCTGACTACTAGAAGTAGTAGAATTAACCTACATTAATTTGGGTTGGATAAAAAATAATAATTTATCATGTATTCTTTATAACTTAGTAACCATATAACTGATTTCTATAGTTTTAAATAAGTTTTAAAAGAAAAATGAAGAAAATACATTTAAAAAAAACGACGGACATACTTCGCATGTGGATGCAGCCACTGTTGTAGTTGGGATGTTGGAAAGAAAGGATACAAATGGGAATTCAATGTATATCTGTATGTAATGATAAACCATTGATGAAGAAAAAACGATTCTGAGCGGAGTTCAGTTGATAGTGTTGCTTTGTCAACAATACAATACATGGTATATGTCATATTATGGTAAAATTATTACAACTGTCGTTTCCATGACAACTATGATTGTTTAAAAAAGATTAAAATAATAAAAACTTAATAATAACAATAAATAAATAAATAAATAAGGTTGTCTATGACAACCTTATTTTTAATCTTTCAATCTTTTTTAACCTAAAGACCGAAGTTTTCCTCATTATCTCGAATATTAATGATAATTTCAACAATCATCTCTTTAGAGTGCTACCAGAGAAAATTTCCTTTCAGAAAAGTTACTATACTTGATAATCGGAGTATGCTTTCTGGTAGAAAAAGTGTTCACATAAAAAAAAAAAAAATAAAACAAAAATAATAATCATCATTGTAACAGTGACAGAGTTTTAAACATGAATTCGATGTGGAAATTGTTTTTATTACACATTTGTTTGACATGAGAAATGCTGGGCCGGACAACTAGTAATATTATACAATTAATATAATATTATAATGAATGAAGACGGTGTGGTAATGTTTTATAAAATAAATCAATATTATTAACGTTTAATTATTATATTCTATAATAATAACTAATTTTACTTTATACTTAGCTCCTTAAATTCTTGAGAATGTCTATCAATAACTATATTAATTCTATCGAAGTTATAACGAATATTGTAAAGAACTATACTTTATTAAACATCCGACGAGTAGTAAGAATACATGTATATTTCAAAATGTAAAATATTTAATATAATGTTATTATAATCCCAACTATTCAACTACTCGTGATTTAATAATGATTTTTCAAATTTCTAGTTAATACCAAGTTGATATAATACTATATTTATTAAATTTTAACTTTAAATTTAATGAATAAAATTCAATATTAAACATTTCGTAAAGAACCATTCTTGAAGACATTAAGAAAATGTCGTGTTACTCGCATTTAGTCTCTCAATTCAACTAACGGGCGGCATAGAAAAATTAGGTTACTTGAGACATAAATACATTTTGATGTTTGGGTTGAAATTAGAGTTTTATCATACTATATAAAAAAGGTAATATTTTCGAGGAATGTTCAAAGAATTTTTTCTAATACTTTTTTGAATGGTCAAAATTATTTTCTAAAATTTATATCTAAAAAAAGCTACGCACAGCATTCGTGTACATACATTTTTTCTTTTTAAATATTCTATTGCGCCTTTCTTAAATTCCATGGCATTTGTACATTTTAATTTTTTTTTTTTTACAGGGTATTTTACAGTGTCCGTGCAAGTCACATAGGTGTAAGTTGTCGAGCTTCATTCAAAATAGTTTTATAAATGTAATCGCGTGATTCGTGATAGTTTTCCTCAATAATAATAATAATAAAAAAAAAAAAAAAAACATAAAACGTGATCAAATTTAAAAATGTACAAAACCTCGCATTTATATTCAATTTAAAGAGAGAGAGGACAGGATTTTTTTAATTTTTAGAAATAAAATTAAATAAGTAAAAAATACGATGCCACTGTGCGAACAAAAAACACTAAAATAATTTGACTTTTTTATAGGATTCGCAGAAGCTATTCGTTTTACAACTATATGTTTGTTTGTTGGTGGTTTTTTTTTTTTTTTGAAAAACTCCTAATACCAACCAAATGTTTTGCAGTTTTGTTCGTTGATTTTCAAGTTTGGTAATTATTATTGTACTGTGAAGGAATGGTGACTTATATATTTTTTTTTTGAATCAATCGTGCTTTTGGATAAATAATAATCAGATAAGTAGCATTGGAGCTAATAGGGGGAAAGCGCCCCGTGAGATAATGACCCAAAAATTTAGCTAATCTCCTCTCAAATCAAAAACTCATCAGGGAAGTACACAAAGTATACTTAAGTTATTAAATACAATATATTAGAGGATTTACGCACCATCCAAATAAAATATTTGACAATAATTAATATCTATGATACAGTAAACAAAATTTCAACAAATATCAATAAAATATTTTTTTCACTACATTTTTTTTTAAACAAGACTTGAAATAATTATAAAAATAGACATGGATTGGTTTGATTCCCAATCTATAAATTATTCTATCACATATTTTTATAATTATATTAAAAATCTAAAAAACTACATTAATTACATTACAATAAAAGTACATTTTACTAGAGTAATATAAACTACAAAGACCTAGAAGATGTTCGAAGTAGAGATGGCCATTGAGAAACAAGGTCTGAATAAATTAAGTGCAGGAAATTTGCATGTTCACGATAGTGTACCTCTAATCGCGAGGAGTGAAAGGCTATGTCAGTGATGGCAAAATCTCTTGTGAGTTATAATGACCAAGAAGAAGGAGAAAACACTTTAAGTAGGTACCTATGTAAATTACAAAACGGAATATATCATACGCATAAAATTATATACCTAACAATTATAATAAAGTTACTTTCATTGTAGATAGATTTTTTTTTTTTTTTTGTTATTAAAATAATAAGACAGAAAAAACAAATCATCGTTATTTTTTAAAATTCCTTGTAACCCTTCGCTTTTCTCTGAAAAAAATTATAATAATATAGACAATTCAAAACGTAAATATTTACTATATCCAGGGACAAAGAGAATAAATTAATAAACGTTATTATGTTTCGTCCTTTTAAAATACATATAATAATAACCTTCACAAAATTATCGATTAGTAAACAATTTATAATTAATTATTATTCTGACGCAAGGGTTGAATTTATTATCCCATTGGATATCACTAATATAATAATATATGCGTAATTGTTGATATTCGAAGTTGTATATAATTATTCATTACGTAATTAATAGTTTCTAAAGTTTCGATGTAAAGCCGATCGCGTTTTACTTTTTGTGATTTTGTACTTCGATCTTCCGGATTTCTGAATGAATATAAATTAATTTGGATGGGTATTTACCTAAATGAATATAATTAAAAATTTAAAAGCTCGATTTGTTTTGTACTATAATATACATTTTATTCGAGTTTTTTGCAAAGTTAGTTTCATCACCTGACGTTCTAATAATATTTCATAAATTTACTTGAAAAAGTCTTTAGACATTACATTTCTATTTTAAAGCACATGACAAACATTAAAGATTTTAGTTTGATTTAAATTATCAATATCACTGTTAAAAAAAAAAGAAAAGATGTCCTAGGATAATGGGGATGGGTGTAGCACGGTTATAGCTAATGTATACCCGTATTCAACGATAAACTATTGCTTCCGAAAAAACGATTCTGAGCGGAGTTCAGCTGATAGTTATGCTTTGTTAACTATATATAATATTAAAATAAATAAATAGGCTTTATATATTTCTTTAATAATATTAATGTCCTGTTGTACCGATTTTTTAAATTTGTCTACGTTTTCCATGTGTTATCTCGGTTTTTCATATTTGCTGGGAAATTTCTTGAGAAAATCGAAAAATGACCTCCTTAGAGTACCTCTCCATACCAATTTCCTTTCAAAAAGAGTTCTACACTTAAAAATTGAAGTAAGTCTTTGGGTATAAAATTTGTGCACAAATAAAAAAAAATAAAAATCTTTGTAAAACCATAAGCTTCTTCGCTCCACTCAGAGTCTAAAAAGAGTTATTCATGTTTGGAAAATGTAATTTGCTTGAATTTTCTTATAGTAATACGATATTATATTATTTCCAATTTTATATTAGATTCTTAGTGGATCGAAGAAACCTATGGTTTTAAAATGATTATTTTTATTTTTTTTTTTTCTAAATCTGTGAACTTCTATCAGAAATATTACTTCGATTTACAATTGTAGCACTTTTTCTGAAAGGAAATCTGACTGGAGTGGTCCTTAAAGGAGGCCATTTATCGATTTTCTCAGGAGTTTTTCCAATAAATAGAAAAAATCAGGAAAAACTTAGGAAACGGGAAAATAGGTACAATATTAAAACAAATATTATTAAGAGAAATATATAACGCATATGTAATTTTTATCATGATACGACATATTTATTGCAGACAAAGCTATACTATTAATCAAACTCCGCTCAGAATCGTTTTTCATTAACAACAGTTAATCATTGCGTACAGATATTCAATAAATTAATTTTTTTATCTTATTTTCTTAACTTCTAACCTAAAACTGTGGTCCTCATATCGTGCGTAGTTTATCCGTCGTTTTTTTTAAAAAATTGAATTTAGAAAAAGTTTTTATAATCTAGAAAAAAAATAAATACATATTTCAAATAAAATATAGTACATCTTCGAAGGCGTGATAGTTTAGAAAGATTAATCGAAAGTAGTCACAGACATAAAAACGAAAAAACGCTAATTCGTTAACTCCGCGATAACTACATAAAATAGAAATGTTTGTCTTAACGATGTTTGGTTATTACTTAAATAATATCTTAGAACTATTTTAATTAATTTCCAATTAATGCGTATCCCCAGTTAAACTAGAAATATGATTGATATGTTAAAAAAAATGTGAACAGTAAAACTTTTTTTTCACAGGTTTATAATTTGTACATATTGGTACAATTCTATAGTTAATATTTTCCTTCACAATATAGTCATTGTCAAACTTTGAGATCGCATTACTGAAAGCCAAAGGGCTTAGTAATTTAATTTGTTCTGTAGTTGAAGATAGTTTGTCTATAGTGTTATGTAAGATGATTGGTCTTCCTCTTGTTGCAAATAATTTAGATTACACTTCCTACAATTTAATTTTAACACTTTTTTTTAAGTTTAAGTTTTTAATTCTAAGTGGAACGAATAAGTTTATGGTTTTACAAAAATATTTTCTTTCTTTCACGTGTCTATTGGATACCTAGCGAGTTGTATACATTACAGTGATTCATCGATACATATACCCTTTAAATCCTGCTCCTAATATTTTAGTCACGGACTTCTTGTAAAATTCAAACTGGCAATTTAAGGTAAGTGATACATATTATATTTTCGCAGCAGAATATTAATTGGAATAAATATACAGAATGAAACAATAACTTCCTACGATTAGGCAATAACTATCGTCAATAAATATAATACGTGTTTATATCGAAACAGTATACGAGGGCTAATCAAAAAGTATCGAGACTGATAATATTGCTCGGAAACCGAGCGTTGAAGAGCAAAACGATTTGTAAACCTAGCTTCTATGACTTATACTGAGCACATCTATTCGTATAAAATCTCTATAAACTTCTTCGTTTTGATTTGACGATATTTTTCTAAAATTTGTTTTTCACGTTTGGCGATTTCGTAATGAATCCAAAAGAAGCGGGACTTGCTGCCACTCGAGGGCACATTTTCAGTTTTTCAATTGACATTTAATGGCAAAAACCATGAAATGTTGCATCCCTCTGAAACTGGAAAAAAATACCAGACAAATTTTCTAAAATCTCCAAATCTGTCAAGTTACTCTTCTTTTGGGTTTATTACAAAATCGCCAAACTCGAAAAATATATTTTACAAAAATATCAGTGAAATCAAACCGAAGGATTTTATAGAGAAGCGATAAAAACAAATGTACTCAGAAAAAGTTATAGGAGCAAGTGATACCAATCCTACTGCTTTTCGATGCTCCTTTTCCGAATGATACTACCAGTCTTGATATTTTTTGATTAGCCCTCGTATACGTACAGTACATATATTATACAATACAATCCGTACGAACGCACACACAAATAGATCCATTTACAAGGGTGCCCGCAGAAATATAAACTGGAAGGGGGGGGGGGCAAAGTCTAAAGTATAAGACTTTTTTTACAATTTACAACTTGCAAGTAATCGTAGCTTACATATTTTAGTCATGCAAGCAATAAAACAAATTATATTTAATATTAACTAAAATAGCAGGGTTAAAATTACTCATACCCCTATATATACCTAAACCTACTTCAACTCTCTTTTTTCATTTTACCCCATACCACCTCATCTTTTTTCTCCTATTATTATTTTTTTTATTCTACTACAATATCAAAAAAAAAAAAAAAAAAATATAATAATTAAATCAACAAACAAAATTCTTTTCAGATAAAATCAAATGACCTATCGATTTCGTAATTTTCTGTGTTTCTCGCACACGTGATTTGCTCGTATTCGAGAAACAAATAATTGGAAAATCCCTAATATTATCTAATTGAATTTCGGTCACATCGTGTAGGATTCATCTGTCATGTCTAGCCGAATGCGTATAGTGTATACGTTTATGTATACCGCAGGAACCTTTGTAAAACAATAATGAAGACGCGCGCAAACACATACATACACTGAAAGATCTAGTGACGGCCTGGACAGGAGCAAATATTGTTCGAAGAACGGTTAGTGAAGAAGAGAGATACCGAAATTGATTCAGTACTCACCATTGTGGCGACCACGCCATACAATAGACAAACCCTTATATTGCATTACACCAATCGTTTACACGTAAAATGTCGACGAGAGATTTTAAAAAGAATGGTATGGATCCCTATAAATCTAAATTCTCATTTTGAACAACGAATTCTACATAATATAGGGTGTCCCACGATGATCTGCCATTTAAAATAACTTATGTTTTATACAATATTTTTGATATGTTTTCTTTTAAATTAATTAGTATGCCTCTGCACTACAGTTTATATCTGAATATTATGGGGAGGGGATCTTAAAATAAAAAATAAAAAATTTTACTACAATTTTTTCAATCGTCAATCAATCGGTGTAATAACCAGATACGTCCGAACGTATCTTGTTTTTGCATCAAATTAACCTGCGCTATTTATCATTTTTTTTCTGTGCATTCAACGGTATATAATGGATTTGAAAATAAGACCAACAATATTAATTGTATGCATTATTTTGCTTAATAGCCAGTTATTTTTATAATATTGAAAAAACTGTGGAGCACTAATCATTTTATCACTAATATTCTTGATTATTTTCATAGAGTAATACTCTATGATTATTTCAACATATTAATATGTATTAACAAAATATATCAAACGAAATAAATAAAAAAAGATCTGATAGTCGGAATGGAAGCAGCCACTGTTGTAGGTAAGAAGTTGGGAAGGAAGGATACGCTATTTACAAACATTATTTATTATTCATATTTATAAACATTATTTTATTTATATCTGTAAGCAATGATAAATCATTGTTTGACGAAAGACGATTATGAGCGCAGTTCAGTTATACATAATTTGAAGTGCCGTAATTTATTTTATTTTTTTTTTGGCAATTTTCTTTTAAATTTGATTTCAAAACGTTTATTTAAAAAAAAAAAGTCTTCTGATCATTTTGGAAATTTTACCACGTTTAGGTAAGTCCAATATAAGTATTATAAGTTTCAAGTCTTTACGCGTATATATAACCCAATTTAAACAAAAAACTCCTAAGAATTAAAATTCCTTAAAAGCTGGCTCAAAAGTTTTGGCGATGATATTGTATAAAAGTAAATCAAAAAGGCAATAAAAAAGGTATTTTATGGTTTTTTCGATTAAATAATTTTCTCTGGTAGAAAATATCGTCCTTGTTTTTTTCAAACAATGAAATCGTAAAATTGGACGTTTTCCTTCGTTTTTTCCCACTTCGAAGCTTTTGTTTTAAAAATGTCATCGAAATAAAAAAATGACTTTTTAAAGTACCATCTAGACAACTTGAGCTTTCAGAATAGGTGCTACACTTATCGGAGCAAGTTTACTAGGAAAAAACCTGTCCACAGACTAGAACAAAGGAAAAATAAACAGTATTGTAAATCCAATAACTCCCTCGGAATCTAAAAACAATATTATGTCATTTATTAAGTAATTTTATAAAAGGAATAATAACATATATATATATATATATAGATAGATAGATAGATAGATAAAATAAGTTCATGAATTAATAATGGATAATTTTATAAAATATTTGATCGTCTGAACTACTTTTCAAATAAATTTTCAAAGTTTGCCATTCGCCAAATATTTGATCGTATAAAGCGGGCTTATTACGTTTGTTCATAGATATTTAGTATATATTAGTAAATAATTCAAAATAAAAAATATAAAATGTAGTATTTTGCTGGTAACATTTGTTCATTTTTTTAGGCAGCTACAGTGGGTTTGGTGGTAGTGAAACATTTCTTTAAAACATTAATTTCTTCCAAAATTCCAACAAACATGTTTTCAAAATATAATTTAAATTTGTTTTTTTCAATTTGGAAAGTAGATTGTGTTGATATTGTTTGGTATTATTTAATTGTGATTTAATACAAGTATAAAAATACGTTCTAGGATAATAGGGACGGGTGCAACTACTGTTATAGATAATGTTATGTATACCTGTAAGCAACGATAAACCATTGCTTACGAAAAGACTATTCTGAGCGGAGTTCAGTTGATAATGATGCTTTGTCAACAATTTATATGTCATTTTACAGTAAAATATAAGTAAATAGGCTTTATTCTTCAATAGTATTTGTTTAATTTTGTCGGTATCTTGTCAATTTTCCCAGTTTTTCTACGTTTTTCCCTGTTTTCTCATGTTTCATTCTGGTTTTTTACATTTACTGGGAAAATTTTTGGAAAAATCAAAAAATTACCTCTCTAAAGTAACCTCTCTAAGTAAATCCTTAGTGAAATATCCATTATAAGTTTGAGTAAAATTGCTGATAAAAAAGTTGTGTACAGGAAAAAAGAAGGCCGTATTATATTTTAACTACAATAACTACATTTTGTAAATTTTCTCGTTTTTTTTCAGTTTTTCAAATTTGATGAGAAAACTCTTGAGAGTATCAAATTATGACTTCCCTACCTTCTCATATTGATTTTCTTTCAGAAAAGTTACTATACTTAGAATTCCGAGCAAATCTTCTGGTATAAACGTTGTTCACAGATAAAAAATAAACATCTTTATAAAACTATAAGCTTTTTCACTACACTCAGAATCTAAAATATAAATATAATTTTGTAAAAATTGTACTTATCTGATATTATTTTATTTTATTTACCTTTAATAACATAATATATTGTATTTAATCAATAAATAAATTAATACTCGTACAATAATACATTTCATTAAATAGCTAAATTGTTCTATTTGATTTTTAAACATATTAAAATACCCCGATTTTGGTTTGAAAATAAAATAATTCGTAACATTTCTACTAAACATACACAATGAACAAGGTCAATCACATAAGCAACAGTTTAATTTAAAAGAAACACAATTTATTTACGACGACAAGTTTAAAATCGTAAAAATGTAAATCAAATTGTAAAAAATGTAGCGATGAGCAACATCAACAGTGTTGATAGACTGTAAAATTTGTGTTTACTAAATAATAATCATTTATTTTTCTACTTTAAATAACCCTAACCTAACCTAATACAGCCGATTCTCGATAATTCAAACCTTTGATAGGTAATTCAAAGTAAATGCTCGTTCTCTTGAAAATCTTGCGGTAATTCGAATAAAAACAATTAATATAAGTACACTCAGTAATTCGAAATTAAATTTTGGGAAAACTGGCCATTAACACGTGACAATTCAGAGTTTCATCCGTTCAACGCTCGGCAATACGAAGTATATTCACCAAATGTATTTCTTATAATCTTTTCGTTATTTTATTGTTATTCTCGATAACTATAGAAATATTATCGTAAGTACTTTATCGCATTTTGTTTCTTAATGGTCTCTCTTATCCTATTTTAACTCATCGAATGCCGACTGTAGTTTTATTTTAATTTCGTTTTGATGGTTATAATATAAAGTTCTATAATAATGATTTTATATTTACATTTTAAAAACAATAAATACTGTAATACCGCCTAATATGCTGACATATTTAATAATAATAATAAAAAATAACATTTTTTTTTAAAAAACTCAGTAATTCGAATTTATTTTGCTCTCTCGATATTTCGAACTACTCAGCAATGCGAATTATAGGTAATTCGACATTTTTTATAAGTCTCGTCAACTTCCAATTATCGAGAGTCGACTGTATATCCTTCGAAAATCCGACATTCAGCCAAATGGTTAATCGATTCGGGAAATATACCATTAGGGAAAAGGTTTGGAACTATAAATAATAATATATGTGTGCAGATTTTCATGTTTAAAATAAGAATAACGTGAAATTATGAATATTATCTTAAGTTTAACGCAACTTAGTTGATTAATAAAACAATTACTTTTAACCCGTAAATTCGTTTAGTTTTTGTCAATTAACTGGAATTATCCGAGTCGATATAACACTATCTATAGACTTAGCTTCTTGGTTTTTTTTAAAAAAATTTAATAAAATAAACAATTTATTAACAATAAAATATATGCAATATAATGTCATATTTTATAGGTTAGGATAGGGTTATCAGTCATATATTTCGTCGGACGAAATAACTGAAAACTCAAGATGTATAATAAAATGGCGGGAATCAGGTACTTAAACTTCGAAATTATATCCGCGACGTCGATAAGAATAAAAACTATAAACGTATAGGATCGACAATCACGCGCCGTCGAAAGGTCTCTTGAAAAAAATAACTGTATAGTACGTAAGTGCACTGAAGTAATATATTTTATACATTCGTTTTGTACAACTTGGTTATATTCTTAATTTTTAATATTAAATCTCCCACGAAAAGGTTCCGCCATCATATTACATACATTTATATATTACAATATATTATGTGTGGCGCGTCATATTTCTACGTGTGCGCGTATCGATAAATTGTTGAAAGTTTTGTTGTACCAATTATTTTGCTCCGACGGTTTCCGAATTCCTATAATGTGGCGTATACGAATACCTATGGCGAAGCAGCTAGTTGCATACTTAGTTTTAGTGATTGTAATGTTTTAGCCGTCGCGTGAGATGAGAGAAGGTAATTTATAATGTTTTAAATTATTACCATTGGTTTAAATAAAATATATTCGTATATTTTCCTATACATTTGTATTACAAATCTAAACCGCTCTGGGAATTTGAGTAATCGAGATATTATAAGTGCAATGAAATAAATACTTACATTATTTATGAAAACCTATGTAGCTGAATCAAGGAAATTACATAACGTTGAAATCGATTGCATATTTTGACAGCCAGATCTGATTAAGGAGGTTAAACAACATAATTTTCGTCCAGGCAGATATTCAGTTACTTGGAACCTCTCTTCTTGTAATTTTTTACTTAATGTCTTTAAGAAAAAATTACAAGTCTTTAAAAAAGGTCCCAAGTTGATGTCCTATGTACAAACTTCGCCAAAGCATTTGACTCAAAGCTTGGTCTTAGTTTTACATTGCATGATTCAGGATTCGATGACTCTATTCTTTCTTGATTCAACTAGTTTTAGAAAATCGGTTTGTAACGATGAATGTATTGGTGATATTGATGGTATTATAATGATGTATTTTTTTTATTTTATTTTTTTTTACTATGAGTAACTTTTCTACCAGAATTCTGACTCTGGTGTACCTAATGTAATATCTTTTCTGGATGGAAATTTTATCTTTTTAGTACATTAAGAATGTCGATTTTTGATTTTCCAAGCTAGTTTCATAATAATTGGGAAAAACCTGCATAAAATGTCGAAAAAACGAGAAAATTTACGTAAACGTAGATCTTTTTTTAAGGCTTTTTTTCCGGTGAACAATTTTTCTTCTGGCAATTTTGCTCTATATAGTAATGATAACATTTTTTCTGAAAGGAAATCTGACTGGAGTACATCAGGAGGTCAATTTTTGATTTCCTAAGAGTTTTCCAATAAACGGAAACAATATGGAAAAAAACACGGAAATACCGAGAAAACAGGAAAATAAACACAATATTAAACGAAAATTTAGAAAATATATGATGCATAGGTCTGTAATTATTTGACCATAATGTAACATATATATTGTTCACAAAGCAACACTATAAACCGAATTTCGTTCAGAACCGTTTTTCGTTAGCAATAGTTAATTGTTGCATACAAAGATACATTCAATTTCCCTCTACCTTCCCAACTTCTCACCTACAACAGTGACACACACACCCATTGTGCGAAGTATGTCAGTCCTTTTTTTTTTTTTTTATTCTGCAAAGGTTAGTACAAAAATAATTTAAGAAATATGCATATCACATGTACGATAAGGTTGGCCAATTATTATCTGTAATTTCTTATTTGATTATAATAATTATTGTACGACTTATATTATCTAAATAAGTTATCTTTGTTATCTGTATGTAATACTATATTAGTGAATAGGGCCCGTTTATCTTTAATAAATAAATAATGTAAAGTGTGTGTACATTTCGGGAGATGCATTTCACCAGTCTGTACAATTCCGATTTTTGAATATTATTATATATTAAGTTATTTCCCGGATAATTTGTGTAACCCAGCGGACATTTTGCGATTTTCGCGGACAACTATTTTTTTATGCAAATCAAAAAAAACTTTTTGAAAGACTGGTACAAATGTTGTACAAATATAAAAATTCACTTTCTTCACTTTTTAATACACCATTATTTTGCGGATATTTGGGCATTTTTGAGGATATATTCTCAATTTATGAGGAAAGCTAGTTTTTTCGCAAATCAAAAAATTTTTTGCAAAAATTTAAAAACCACTTTCTTTACTTTTTATTATGCTAGAATTAAAAAGATCAGATATATTTTACACATGGGTGCAGCCAATTTTGTAGGTGGGAAGTTGGGAATCGAGGATACAGATTTGACAAGTTTCTGGATGAAGAACAAAGATCTCACGCATTGTAGGTGACACGAGTTCAGTGACCTTAAACGCTGTAAATCAGATTTAATTATTTCATATTAAAAACTTAAATAGTAAAATATCAAGAATAGTTTTGGTATTGGTCATTATGTAGCAGCTTCTCTGAGAAATGACAGACATTGGGAAGAGTGTAATAATTTTAAACACAAATACTGGTACCTATATCAAAACTTACAAAATGTGGTGTACAAATACTTTTATACACTAAAGAAACTCAAGATCAAGAACTTTAAATGTTAACATTCGATTTGCTATTTTTAATAATGTTTAATTTTAATTTAAAATGTTAAAAAAGCTATTTATTTATTTCATGATAAATAGATATAATGACAATGGAGGTAAATATTTTGGAAAAAAATTGATTTGTATAATAAATAATTTTAATATGTGAATAAGTGAATTTTTTTAATCCTTGCATAATAAAAAAATGAAGTACCTAAGTGGGTTTTTATAGTTTTGCAAAATAAAACGTTTTTTTTTGTTTTCTCCAATTACCCGAAAAATTTGTCCAAAAATTATCTGCAAAATAACTTATATAACAAAACTTAAAAATTTGGAAATGGTACATGCTGGTGAAATAGAGCCGTATACAGAAAAAACAAAAAAAAAAAAAAAATGAAAAAAAAATAGTATTATTTCAAATTCAAATATTTTATTGCATAACTGACTGAAAATATAATTTAAAAATATGTATAAAAAGTGAATTTAAATACAGTTTTATATTCTATGAATGCTAATAATTATTATTATGAAATATTATGTTAATCATTTTCTATATAAAGGTCCCTCTAAATATAATATATATACAGTGTTTTTTTTTGTTATCATGAATCAGCAATTATGTTGGAGTATTTTAGGTGAACTTAATTAAATCAATTTATTTTTTTAATCATCGTGGAATCGCTTAAGCTTTATTTTTAATGTTTTATTCCTACTCTATTACGTATCTTAAATAAGTATATACTAAATAGTAAGTATACTTTTGTTTTTCGAATAAGAACCTTCTTTTTGAACACAAATTCGAATAGAGAACTTACAATGGTCGACATGAATATTTCTTTCAGGGTGGTTTTTCTTAATTTATTTTCCGCATTATAATTTCGTTTAAGAAATTCGTTCAGTTCTTTCACCATACAACGACGCGCGACGGTGTTTAAAGTTTCTATAAAATGTTATTTAACATTATAATATTTATTAAAAACACGGTTTTATCATCGGAGAGAGTTTCACGCTGCGGGCACACAATATTATTTTAACACGAAACGGACCATTGCTTTGGACAGTTTACATTTAGAAAGGAGAGAACAATAGACAATATTATACTTACCTATTTAAAACCACGAGTAATGTAATATTATTGTTACAGAAATTGCCACTTAGAAATAACATTTTAATAAATTACATCTTATCAAATTGAAAATGAAATATTTCTCGTTTAACCTAATTATATTAATGTATAACATGATTATTTGGTATTATAATCGGTTTATACCTTAATCGATGATAATATTTTCGGTTCGCATTATTTTTAAGTTTAGATTAACCTTAGAGATTTAACTTTAACATTATTTTTGTTGATATTCGATTTTCGCAATAATACAATACCAACTTAATAAAATTAAAAATGGAATTCGTATAGATATATACATAAAACTTGTAGATGGTCGTATCAATGTACTCGCATTCCGAGCACAAATTTTTATTAATAAAATAATAAAGTAAAAAACAAAATTATTAAAATGGTTAATATTCGTAAATAAATATATAAATAAAAAATGTATACATAAAAATAAAATAAACAAATGCATGATAGCGTCGCCTGGACTATTATGATAAGTGTATTATACGACCGGATTAGAAATTCATCATCAGGTATATCACAGTTAAAATGTAAAGCGCGACTCTAATAATAATAAATAATATTTGTATTAATTTCTTTGATACCTTTATGCTCAGATTATCATTAACCTTCTTCATCTAACAAGGATTTCGCATATTGTAGAGCTGGGAAGCCTTGTAGTCATTATTAATTCCCCTGCCAAATCTTGGCTTCCGAGGACCATTCTTGTTATTTATATCACTTACATTTACTTGCTATTATGACATACTAAGGATAATAATCAGGTGACCTCCTTAGTCCTAACATTTAAACATTTTAAAAATGTTTTCTAAGGATTTTGTTTAATACAAAATACTTTTTTATAAAATAATAATATAGTCAAAATGTATAATTGACATTGATTTTATTTAAATTTGCGTCTTACTTATCTAATTGAATATTATAAGATAATTTTGACTTTTTTACATATAAAAAAAGTTTTGTTAAAATAAATGAAAAAAAAACAATATAAAGTTTCCAATAAGAAAAAAGACACTAAAAGTTTTACCAAAGAAAGTTTTAAATGAAAAATAAAGACGTACATTCTTTGCACAGTGGGTGGGCCACTGTTGTAGATGAGAAGTTGAGAAGATAGGATACAGAAAAAAAGGGGAATTTTGTTAATATCTATACACAACGATAAACCATTACTAACGAAGAAAGATTCGGAGCGGAGTTCGGTTATACATGTTTTGAAAAGCCATAATATTTACATTTTTCGTTAAAATTTGATAGTAAAATTCTTACAAAAAAAAATACTACATTAAACTCAATTTTTTGTTCACCATTAAATATAACTTATATAATGAACTGATAATAAATAATTTATACACGAAGTACTTATTACTCTTATAATTTAATAAAAATGACGTAAAAAATCGCAAAACTAAAATGTCTATGATGCTTAAATGTTTAGGAAATTTTACCATATCCATAAAAGGCAAGTTTAAGTTTTCTGATTAATTTCAAGTTTCCACAAATATTTTTAACTGTATTACAACAAAAAACATAGAATTGAAAATAATAAAAGTATGATTTTCGTAAATATTTCCAATTTCCTAAGTTTTTCCTAATTATATTGAAAACTAGTTAAAAAATTAAAAAATGACATTTTTACATACCAACTCAGGAAAATCTCCTTTCTGAAAAAGTACTACACTTGAAAATCGGATCAAGATTTCTGGTAGAATTGGTATACAGTGTACACAGTATCTGTATATAATAACAAAAAATAAACGTCATTGTAAAACCAATACATTTCTGTCTTTGCACAGAATCTAAAATAAAATTACAGAAATAATAACCTAATGTAGTTAACATCATTATTTCTCATCTTTTTCTTTATATTCTTAATTTAAAGTGGCTCAGTGGCAAACTAAAAATATTCTAAGTGGGTGGCATATTCAATATTACACATCGGATGTAGCTATGATGAAGTACAGCAACTGGGCCCCGGCGTTATCACTACGCACGCACAAAACATAAAGTATTTGCGGTTATAAATATATAATCGCAATTATATTACCGCTACAGATACACAAATAATGATTGTGATTCCTACTCCATCCCGTGCTATTTCGTTTCTAACGCATGGGCATCATAAATAAATCGGGACCGAACAGGTCTGCTTCAATCACAGATTACGCGTGATATACGCTGTATCCTGTGTGTACTATCGAAACGTGTTATACGTTTTTTCATCCGTGTTACCGTAAATATCCTCACAACACAGGGATTTAACCATACACTATATCCACTACAATAACGCTAAAATTATGAGGATATAATAGTATTGTAATAGTGTAGTGTTGTTGGTGTACAAAAAATACAAAGGTTTAAAGATAATATGTCGTCGAATTGGCTCATACTGTTCCAAGCCAATAGTAGTCCGTCATAGAGTTAGATACACTCTTTATATTAATTTCTTATAGTTGTAGTTATGATACTTGGATTTATGTTTATTTATTTTTTATTTTAAATTGCTTTTACATTTCATCCATGTAACTAAAGTAACCCATAATTTTATTCTAGAAAAATAATTTCATACTCATACCAAAAATATCTAAAAATCTTTCAACCCCCATTCCATCCCATTCTAAGTCATCAATCGAGATTAAGATTATTCTACCTTTTAAGTCGAATCAAACACACACATTGAACATTCTCTTATCAAAATCGGTTGAGTAGTTTCAGAGTGCATGTAAACTACGCGTGATTTATATATATATAAATATATTTATTTATATGACCGTTTGTATTAAATGATTTATGTGTTGATTCTTAAAAATAACATTTGTATAAATTATTTTATTATTATTTCATCTAGATTCTAGATAACTAAATATTATCTTTATATTTAATCTAGACAAAATATTGGTTATCTTTTCACACACTGATAATGAATAATTATGTAATATGTAAAATATATCTATTCAAACTTCTAATTCTATTTGGGTGACGGTGCCGTGAGTTGATTGTCATTGCCACCATTAAAAAATGCTTTTTCATACCCGCTAAAAATATTTAAAGTAAGGGTAATTATTATTTTTTTTCTTATACTGAATAATAGCACTCAGAAAAAAAACCGGAAATTAATGAAAACGCTACATAATAAAATGGAATGAAATCAAAACATTAAATAAAAAGGTCATAAAATAAAATTCTAACTTACTACCTGATTTATCTTTTTCTAGACAATTAAATTGCAATGTAAAATTTATCTCCATCTTGATAATTATTCTGGCAATTATTATCTCTTATCATTTATAGATATTTTAAATATTTGTATACAAATGGTAATTTCCGTCTATTTAGTAAAGTTTTAAATATTTAATAATACAAAAATGCATGAAAGAAAAAAATGGTCTACAAACGACCTTAGTTCATTTAGATTTGTTTTTTTTGTAATAAAAACCAAGAATTTATTGTAACCCTAAAACTTTAATGACTTTTTTGTAACCATATACATGAGGATTTTTTTAATTGAAGACACCAAGAATTTTATAAAGCTTTAATTATTTCAGTTGTTCTTATTTTATTGATACATTTTTATAAAATTATTTTAATATCTATATAAAAAAAACAAATTATTGTTCCTAAAAATATATTCTAAAATTTATTTTAAAATTGTTTTGACAATGTTCCTTTATTACTATTAGAATATATTTTTATGTGTTCTAAAACAACTTGCAGTAAGTTTTGGTTTTGTTTTTCATTTTTTGTTATTAAGTTGTTATATTCCTTAATTAACTTAACTCCGCATTCAGCTGTGTTATAAATAACTATTAACTTGTTTAATATATCTAATCCTTTGTTGAAGTTTTCATCATTTTTCTTAAAGATGGATTTTTATCCAAATATTCTGTATTTATCATAAAACAATTAAAAAAATTAACTGGTTCAGTAGTTATAAATTAGTCTAACTCAGATTGAATAAATGTTTCAACATCTCGTAGGTATAAACAAATTTTTTAACTGAATCTTCAGATTATTTATTACATTTTAATGCAAATATTATTTTTTTCTCTTTATGTTGACGGGTATATTTTCATCGGAAAATGCCAATGATGCATTTTCAAGAGATTAATTACATAAATGGTTACTAAATTATTCAGTAGTCACACGAATTATACTTTCGTCGATGTGCTTGTATAAGTAAAAACTTTAATGAAATTATTGTCAGAAATTGAAGCTTCAACTGCATCATCTACTTCATGACCTGTGGGTTTGGATACAGCAGTTAATATGAATACCACATCTCTATCATAGTTTTAAGTAGCATCGGGTTAAACAATAAATATAACCAATACAAGTCAAAAAGTAAGACTATCACAGTATTGACAAATAATACCTATACTAACTATCTGTAATCTAACATTACAGAAAAATCCTAGTATAATATACTAAGCTATTCATCAAAATTTTATATTTTATTTTATTACGTGGATTTCAAGGGAAACCTATAAATTAATTTGAATTGTTATGGTTTTGGGTAAAATTATTTTAAGATAATTACGATATTATTATTTACATATTATTTTACGACATAATAGTTTAAGTTAATTTCTGAAACTCCTAAACAATGTGATTCCTGTGTATATACTAATAAAATCACTAGCATCTTAATATTAATATAGGTTCTTAGTTTTTTTATTAAACAAATGAAATCTAAACGTACTATGGTTGGTTGTTTGTACAATATTTTCTTTGATTTCATACATTTTTTGCATTATTAAATATTTAAACGCCGTGTGCCTTCACTAAATATTATCCAAAAGGCCTTAAATTTTTATTTTTTATTATATGGCACAAGATGATGAAGGGGAAGGGGTGGCCCGGAAGAAATTTTGAAATTGGCCATATAAGGACCACCTTCGAGCAATGTCATATACGGTGTCATTTATTATTATAATAATTTGTTTGAATTCTGAATTTTATTACGGGAAAGTTGCAGGAAAAAAATTATGTTAGGTATACCTAGCTACGTGCAATAATTTATTGCTTTTACGAATTCATAATATTTTCATGCCTATATAATATCGCGCATTATGATAATAATTTCTAAAGAATATTTCGACGTGGCATTACTCACTTCACATCACATGTATAATAATATTTAAATCCGTAGCCCTCCTGATCTGAGTCATATTGCCATATAATATAACTATTGCATATCTTACGTATAACGTCCTCGTGATGCCTAAATGTGAGGTTCATTCCGGCCAATTAATATCCATGCAAATGTATTAATATCGGAACTAGGTTAAAATATTGAGATTAACAAGAAGGAAATTATCTAAACTTTCGTTGTACTCGAAAAACCTTAAAAAAAAATTTATTTATAGAATATATTGGGCAATATTTTTTATATGTTGTATGTAATGACGAATCATGTGTAAACGAAAAAGGATTCTGAATGGAGTTTGTTTGGATATTTTTTTATTATTATACATTTAAATTAAAATTATCTGTAGCTGTAAAGAAAATAAATTGAAATTGCAAATTGCATTTTATCATCGAACTTTATCATAAATTTGAACTTTAAACAAAATTAAAAATAATAATAAACATTTTTATTGATGTATATTTATACCAAATACCTAACAATTTCAATTCTTTATTGCTAATTAATATCAACTGTGCTACATTATTAGAAAAATTAGGAAAATAATTAAAATTATATTACAGTGTTATATAAGTAATTAGTACAGTTATATTAGATACACGTGTATAACCAATTTGAGAGTAATCACGGATGTTGTAAATGCACTAAATTAAAAACATATTATTTAAGTGTTTTTTTTTTTTTTTGTTAAGTATTTAAGTATGTATAATATAAACATGGACAGTAAACAAATTAAGATAAATTATATTAAATCAATGGTCTAGTTAAGTTCATTTAAAAAAAGTTAACGAGTTAAAGCTTATGAACTGTGACATGTATATTCAGTGAACTATATAGTTAATTGACCAAGTTAAGTCAAAATAAGATGACTTGATAATTTAATCTATATTTATTAATTATTAGGTAAAATTAATTAATATTTTTATTGTTGCGTAATTGTTAATGTATTGTCGTACTGAAAATGATTAAAACCTATACATTATGCAATTCTTTAAAAATACGGCGTTAAATGCAAGATATTTTTTCCTGGTTATATCAAACCGTACTCGGTAAACCGCACACGTTTATTGAGTAAAAATAAAAAATTTATACTACGGTTTTAGCTGTACTTGACACGCGCAAGTTTTAAAGACTAAGACGAACATTTAAACGTTTTAACGTGTAAATCGAAAAATATTATATTATTTCTTCCGTCTCTTTTATGCAGCACAATTACTCAAACCTTGTGGGACTCTACGCGTACAACATAATATACGAGTAAACATACCTTTACACATACATATTAAATAGGTATACATATTATAATACGTTATATCATTCATAAGCTCTGTTTACAATCAGCTGCAGTACAGGTACTAAATTAAATTTTTACGATACATTAAGTAAATTTAATACACCGTGCACTCGTGCTAATTGGTTTAGACGCAGCGAACAATGCGTATATAATAGAATGGTCTATAAAGCTATGATATTGTTGTGCATAAAGTGCGTTATACGTCAAGAATTTATAATATATAAAATAAAAAGAAATAAAAAGAAGTTTATTTTACAGTAATGAGGCTCAGTGGCCTCTAAAATTTCTTAAAGTGATCGGTCTCGAGTAGATATGAATTATAAATGATCCGAATAATATGTTGTTGGTGTCAAATTTGTTTGGAAAAGTAGATTAATCGTGAGTCCTCTTACACCGTACACATGATGTAAAACAAGATGAGCTTATTACTACAATAAGTATAGTATCTATAGTGTATAGTATAATAAATTTGGCTGGTATATCAGCCAAATCTCTGGTACATCTCTAGAGATTAGAAGGACTAATTGCATAGATAAAAAATGGAGATCAACTATAATAAACCTGAAGTACGGTCAAGATTAAATGGAAAGGATAACAGAAGACTTATGGTTTATAGGGGTTAAGAATGTCCAATAAGTCGTAAATGATAGGGACAAGTAGACGGAGTGTGATGCTATGGACATCGCGTGTTATAAAGGTTTTTTGTTACAACAAATGAATAATTATAATAAAGTAACACGTTATTTGCTATCTAGTATCTAGGTATTTATTGAGATATTTTTTTTTCCAATAATTACTACAAATTGCGATAAAACTGAAAAATAACACGTATGAATGTAAGTGGATAGGTATTGCATTTAAATTCGAAATCTTCGCTTCATCTTGTGGTATTGTTTTTCAAACGCTAAAATTATCACAAGATTATTATTCAAATTTAAATAAACGGTTTATTAGAAACTACCCAAGGAAAGTATCATAAATATTCGTACGCTGACATCTACTTTTAAAATGTTTATTTTTCCTTGTTATTTACTAAAAGTTAAACACTAACAACAGTTTTTTTAAATGGGTTTTTATATGGGTTTTATTTATCTTAATTAAGATATGTAGTTTTTGATTATAACTAAAATAAAATTGCAGTATAAGTTTACGTTAGCTTGTATACAAATCAAAATGCACAGATGATAATTTAAATAACGAAAAAAAAAGAACTGACACTAGAGACGAGTATGCCATTTTTGTAAAAGGCAATTGGGAAGGTAGTATAAATAATGTTATTTAATTTATTACACGTTATAAAATATTGCTAACAAAAAATAATCGGAGCCTTTAATGTTTTGAAAGGCCATAATATTTACGGTGTTCATCAAAATTTGATGTTAAAATTCTTATAAAAAAAAACTACTACACTAAACTCAACTTTTTCTTGTTGGCCACTGAGTATAACTAATAATGAACCTCCTGTGAAAACCAAACAAAAATACGTAAAAAAACTCGTAAAATTAAAATGTCTATAAATAGCTTAGAAATTACCAAAATGTTTTTAAAATTTTACTGCGTCTATAGAAAATGCAAATATAAGTTTTGTGTCAAAGTTTCAAGTCTATGAATATTTTTTACTGAATTACAAAAAAAAAAAAACAAACAGAAAAAAAAAACCTACACATCATAACAAAACCAAAGGATCTCTCGCTATACTCCGAATCTAAAATTGAAAATAATAGCATAATTTGAGTAAATTTTCCCGTTGTATCTACGTTTTTTTTTCAGTTTTGCTCAATTATGAAAATTACTTAAAAAAATAAAAATATAACTTTCTCACTCTACAACTACTTTAAAAATTCAGCAAAAAATGTTTCTTGTTGTTTTCTGTTGGAATGTTAAGAAAACATTGTACATACGAATTTTAATAATGAAATCGTACGCTGAAAATTTATTCGTTTTATCATTTTTCGTCTTTTTTTGATTTTTCCAATTATTATGGAAATTATTTGAAAAGCATTTTAAGTACAATTTTTTAGAAAAATCTTAAAACTCCGGCATTTCTAAACATATTTCAAAAAACTTTGGCTCACTCAGGCTTGTATTTTTAGCAATGATTTGTTATTGTTAACAGAAATAAATTTAATTATTTTACGTATCTTACTCTCTTTACTTCCAACGTACAAAATAGTGGTACACCCATCACAATTAACGTTTCTTTTTAACTTTTTATTTTAGTTAGTAAATTTCTTGCTTCGCTCCGAATCATATAAAGGTTTATGTAAAAAAAAAAAAACATATTTCATATAAAAATATATATTTTTTTTAAACATTGATATTTTTTGGTTCATTTTTTTATAAATCCATGTAGTAACTAATATTAATGAATCAAACTATTCCAAAATCAAATATGATACATTTTTAATTTAACTGTGATTAAATTTAGATAGGTATATTTATTTTTTAGATTAGAACAATATAATTCTTTAATAAGGTGGTAATAATAAGAAGTATTTATACAACTATTTAACAAATAAAAGTTAAAACTAAAATCGTAATTTAAACAATTTCTTTTTTTTATATATTGAAAGCATAATAGATATACAAAAAGTACTGGGGGATAAATATTTATTTATTTTTATTTGCTTTATTTAGTAAATTATATTACTATTTTTTTTATTAAAAATGTGTTTGAAATAATGCAGCCTATAATGATGGAAATACGCGCAATATATTTTTATCGTAATATGCATTATAATATTATTATGTACATTTATTGGATTTTTTTTTTTTAAATTTGGGTACTGTGCAATGTAAAGTACTCAGACCTACTTAAATTATTAAAACTGGTATTTTACTATATACAATCTATCGTTGGCACAAACGCAAAATTATAATAATACGTATTCACGCAAATATGTAATAAAATAAGAATAATATAAAAATGAAAAATGTATTAACGCTCTTGGCTTGGAGTGCTATCGTTTTTACGGTTTTTCATGTTTTTCGCGATGATCGGCATAAATAGATCCGGATTGCAGTTGCGGTTTTTTCCTGCACGAAATATTGCGTTTACTATCACCGCCATCATACACGTTACCGCAAATCCCAAAACTACATAGTACATGTAACTGATCCGATACAGATATATGTAACCGCCTTCGGGAACGAGTGGTCTAGAATAAAAAAAATAATATATTTATTATTTATCTGTAGAGCGTTGAACAGCAGCGATTATATTGTTATGTACACCAAAATTTCGAATAAATTTGACTGAACGAATTTTATGGACGATTTAATCTCTCTTAATTTTCTTGCACAGACTTTTGTACTCCATCCAATCATCCGTCTTTCTGTTTTGCTGTCAAATCTTAAATGGTTTTTCTTACTAGCTAAACTCTCTGAACTTCCTCGCCCCACTACCAAGTTTTCTTTATCTCTAGCGTATTACGCTAGAGTAGTATGCTAAAGATCAAGAACCACTTTAAAGCTAAAGCTGGAGTTAAATCTCACCAGCGATCTCCTTTGCAGTAATTTTAATATAATTGGCCATCCTTTTACACAATTCATTTTTATTTTTCTCAATATTCCATGTAAACATTTTTTTTTCATTTTATTTATATACTATTTATCCTTATCTATCATGAATTTCCACCATCGAATCCTCCAACTCTATTATTTGTATGCACTTTCTTCCCATAGCACCAAAACTCTATAATCACGCTGTGATATACAATTCTCACAAGGTATTATTTTACAATCTTTTATTTGCTTAAAACGTTCCTTCTTCCACATAAAATAATCAATTTGCGATATATTCCCTTCAATCTTAAGAGTTATAAAATGCTTTCACTCTTGCTAAAATGCGTGTTAATAACTGCAAGGTCATAATATGCTGACGCAAAATCTTAATTTCTTAATTCCTTTACTCCTTTTGGATAGTTATATAGTTATTTGATTCCCAAGATGATTAATTTGATTTTTGATATCCGGCTTTCGTTATTTATAATTACTTTATAAGTTTTTATTAGTTTTTATAAAATATATTTAATAATTATTAACATCATATTTAAATTCAGGTATTAAAATAATATATTAATTTAAAACGATAACTCTAAACATTTCTTTGTTATATAAATAAAAAAAAAGACAGACGTACTTTGCACGTGGGTACTCAACCCGTTGAAGAAAAATTCCACTTTTAAGTTTGGGTAGAGAGAATGGTGGTATTTGAATACCTTGTGATATAAGTATCTTATCGATGAATAATTATTCTATACACGGGGTGGGGAGACCATTAAATTTACGTGACATAATATCGAACAGTGCAGCAGGGAAATATCATAATAATATATGATGAGGCATAATATTATTATAGCATTATCAAAAAATATTAATTATTCGACTAGTTTCTTACGATGCATATAAATTATTCAGGGACGCGTCTCTGAAAGGAGGCGGATTAATTCTTAATTTATATGCTAATGATCCTCAAACGAATGATCGGAAATATTATTTCCGAATTATTATGTTATGTGTTTAAATAGTATTTATTACGATATAATGTTGAAATATGCTCATTATTAAAGTAAATGTTCAAATATTATGTGAAGTGTTATTTAATTTCAAAATTATGTATATAGAATATTATATTATGTATTTAAATAGTATTTATTACGATATAATGTTGAAATATTCTCATTATTAAAGTAAATGTTCAAATATTATGTGAAGTGTTATTTAATTTCAAAATTGTGTATATGGAATATTATATTAGTAGCGTTGACTACCATGTTGCATCCCTTATGATATAGACAAATAATCAGATAGTTAGGAAATTCACTAAAACTATAGTATTTTATCGATACACACTAAAGGATGACATTAAAAAAATGTCTAAAATTATTGGTATTGTTAGCGATTTTTAGAGAAAAACAGAGGGCATTAAACTTAGAAATAATGATGCCTCTAAAATAATACGAGTTTACGGTTCGTGTTAAATTTCTTTGGTTGCATGTAGGTGGGTACCTATCTAAAAAGTTTAACGAGACGTTCTTATCGTATGTATATTTATACAATTCATAAAAAAAAATGTTTATGGAAACATAAAAAAATACATCTTTGAAACCCATTTCGTCTCACGAAGATATACCTATTGTAATATCTCGGAAAATATTAACTTTTTTTGATTTTTTTTATTTTTTTTTGTTTTAATTAAAGAAATAAGCAGCTCTAAAATAATTACCATTTTCATAAAAATTACTTTTATTTTTTGTCACCTTTAATTTCGGGAATGAAACAATTACCTACTTTTGATTTTCAATTAGCAATTTTTATTATAAATTCTATACAAAGATGAAATATTAGTTTAAATACGTTTAGGTGTTGACATTTTTTTTCGTCTACCCGTTGATGAGATATTCCACTTTTAATTTTGAATAAAGAGAAATTTAAATAGTGGGGTATAATATGTGTGGCGACACGATGTGCTATTTTGAAATAATAAAGATGAAAAGTGTCATTTAAAAAATTAAAAGTAGATAGTCTATTTACCACCAAAAATAAGGATAATAATCCTTAGTGGTTAAATACTATTTTAGAGTTGTTTATTTCTTAAAGTTTTAAGAAAAAACAATTTCAAAATACGTTAATACTTTCAGAAATATCGCAAGAGGTATATTTGGATACTCTACATAGCTTTTGTTGAAATTTGTGAAATTTAAAATAGCTATTTGAATTTATAAATGACTATGATGATTATCACAAAGTAGGTTTTTCAGGGTCATATTTATGATTGAAGATCATCATCTTCCTTCTGAAATTTCTGGTTTAAAATATAATGCGGGTGGATTCTAGAGCTTTGGAATGGTATTTGTAAAAAGGAAAATCTGGTTTGTGCCTACAGTAATGTCAAATAGTATTTTATTTTGATCGTACTTATAGTTCAAATAACGTTTAAACATTTCACGGATTTTTGCAAAACACAGTAGTGTTTTCACTATCGATTTTATGAAACGCAAATTCCAGATTAACTTTTTGTTATCAAAATAAATATAACATGAATATTTTTGGGTTTTATCAGAAATTCCAGGAGAATAGAGAATCTTCATAAACAATGAAATCAAGCAGTTTGTATCAGATGTGTTCTATAGTTCTTCTCAGAAGAAGAATCTCTGGTATAGTGTATTAGATAAAGTGTGTTCTTCTAAGAGAAAAGAAACGATCAACAATAAGATGGGTGGATCGGGTAAAATATAATGCAGACAAATATAACTGAGAACTTATTAGTACGATTTGGTAATACAAAATGGTAGAAAATAAAAATATTAAAAAAATTGAAAAATGTGTTCGGCAGTTAGATCTTTATCGTCGTATACTATACAAACGTAGAAGAACATTTAAATACGAATTGGTACTAAATTATAATACTTTGTTTGTAGTGACAAATGGGAAACGTTGTACGCTATGCACGAGTTTGTGAACGATGGTAAATGGTCGACCGGTGGTTTCGGTCCTCCGAATCCAAGTACAAAGGAAAAGACCAAGCCAAATATCAAACCAACCAAAGCTCCCTGAAAATTTAACCATACGAATATTATTAGAGATTAACTCGTTTTATATATCATAGATCGATTACTTTTTGATCGATGAACGGCATAAGTATTCCCAGTGTAAACACGCCCAGCACCGGTCCTCCGATTACACCGAATATCGTTAACGCTCCCTGGAGCACCGCGCCCAGATATTCGACCAAAAACGATAGAAATATGCAAATAGATCCGTACGTGATCATTAATATTTTCATCAGATAAACTCGTTTTTTATCCGATAATTCTTTGCTCTTGAACGGCTATAAATATTATATAGGCAATCATGTTATCGAACTTTTTCTCTTAAAAACGTTGTATGTTCACTTTAATGTAGTCTTCCATCGTGATTGCGGCCAACGAATTAAGTATCGGTGACACTGAACTCAAAGCCGACGAAAATATCCCGGCTATGAAAAGCCCCGTTAAGCCGGGTACGGAACTCATCGTATCCATCACGTACAATGGCATCAACTGATCTTCACTCGATACGCGACCGGACCTTTGAAAATAAATAAAATATTAAAAAATACGGATCAGAATTTTCGGAAATAAAAACTTTTTCTGGGCTTTACAATAGAATCTGTAGGTAATTTTTCCGATGATCGTCTATTGTTTCGATCCTTAAACTTTAATATCACATTTACGTCACGATTATGAATTGTGGTTTTCGTGATAAAAACCTGGGGCTCTATTTTTTACGCCGTACGAAAATTGGTTCTTACATAGTACGATCGTTCGTACATATTTTTTCGTATACGAAGATGATTTGGCCATAAAGATGTTATTCGTACTGCATTTATATTCGTACGTACGACGACATTATATAATGACGTTTATCCGAATTTTTATTTCGAACCTATTCGAATAACATTTTAAAATACGTAAACCTACATACGTAACCTATAGGTACCATCGTACTTATAGCAGTCCGTACATATAAACGAATAATGGTGGTATTCTAACTCACTATAGGAACGCTAATTTATTATACAATTATTCATTATATATAAAAAATATTGTATTGTTTACATTTGAATTTCTAAGTATAATATGTCTATTACATAAATATAAAATAAATAAGCACCTAAATCAAATTGTTAAATTATACATTTACATTTGTATCTGAAAACGATAGTGAAAATATATACATCAGTACTCATTGTAGTTTAATTTTGAAATTATAATTTCATATAAGATTCGAAAATTGTATAATTATATTATTACTATATAATAGCTTTAACTCCGGTAGAGATTCCATTTATGGTTAAAATACATTAACAAGTTTGAAGCGTATTGATAATTGATATTACACTGTAATGGTTATTTCCCGTACAGTCGTACTCGTGTTATTCTATTGGAGTGTGTGACTATTTATCAGCTTATTTTTATTTGCTTTTAAATCAAAATTTCATTAGAGAAAAAAAAATTGAATCTGGTTCTGTAACCGGCGACTAAAAACAAACTATTATAAATTGTATGGAGTCGCATCCTCACTTCGCTAAAGATAAATGTGTGCCTCATTTAACAATGCCTGAGATAAGGAATATTTATTTTGTTGTAGCATACGAAAACCAGCTTCCACATACCCTACACCATACGTAGCAATCATACTAAAACTAGTCGTATACGGGGTGATCAATCTATCATAAGACACTCGTTTTTTCGGAAAGTATTAAATTTTTGAGGAATTTGTTTTCTAAAACATTTAAGAAACAGCTGCTCTACAATTTTATGTTATTTTTTGCCACCTTTATTTAGGGGGTAAAATCAACACATACTTTTGATTTTCGAACCTATATTAAAAATTCAATAAATAGATGAAGTATTAGTTAAAATAAATTTGGGTGCTGAAATTTCCGTCTATCCGTTGACGAGATTTTCCACTTTTAAGTTTAGGTTGGAGGAGAGTAATGGTGCATTATATTAACACGTCGCTCGCCGTACCACCCCATAAATGATACTCCACTACAGCTCTCCATTTAAAAGTGGAATATCTCGTCAACGGATCGACAGAAATCAAAAATCTCAACACTCAAATTTATTTTAACTATTACTAATTAATCTATTTATGAAATTTTTAGTATAGGTTGCCGTTTGAAAACCAAAAGTATGTAGTGGTTTTACCCTCAAAATAAGGGTGGAAAAAAACAATAAAAACATAAAATTATAGAGCATCTTATTTCTTAAATGTTCTAGAAAACAAATTCCCCAAAAATTTAATACTTTCCGAGATAATACCACTTAAATGGATCACTCGGTATTATTGTCAAAACGCTTCAAAACTTGTTATATTTTAACCATAAATGAAATTTCTATTTTATCGTAAGTTAAAGTTATTATATAATAATCAATGGCGTTAATATAATTATATAGTTTTTGAATCTTATACGAAATTATAGTTTCAGAATTCAACTACAATGAGTGCTATGTGTATATTTTCACTATCGCTTTCAGATAAAAGTTTAAATATGTTATTTAACAATTTGCACCAATTTGTTTTATTATATTATATTTAGAAATTTAAATGTAAAACATACAATAGTTTTTATAGATAATAATACATTCAATTAGTGTTTCTATAGTAAGTTAGAATACCGTCATTATTCGTTTATGTGTACGGACGACTATAGGTCGATGTAGATTGCACGATGCACGATGTAGGTTTACGTATTTTAAAATGCTGTTCGTATAGGTTCGAGATTTAAATACGGATGAACGTTTAAAACATAATAAAATGACGCCGTACGTACGAATATAAATGTTGTACGAAAAACACGCGTAATGTCAACGATTCGTGTATCTAAGGTTAGGTTATGATTACACAAAATACCAAATCGTGCTTGTATACGAAAAAACGTACTAACGAGTGTAAAATATTCATACGTCAAACATAATAGACCCCAATGGACCAGGAGCGCAGGACTCGGAACGCTATTGCCGCGACTCTTCGTAGCGGTCGGTACCCGAACGATATTACTGCGACGAGTCGTATCGGTCGGCGGCCGAACGAGATTCCCGCGACGAGTCGTCGGTGGCAGCCGCAGCGGCAGCGCACACCGAACCTCCTGTACTCCTGGTACCGCGTGGTCCTTAATAAAATTCTCGTTTCAACCCCGGCCCTAGAAAATTTTCGAAACGTTAACAATAATAATTATTATTATGATTTATTTGAATGGTATGACGTCATTATATCCGTATTTTAATATTGAACCTATACGAACAACATTTTAACATACGTATACCTACATCGTATTTAGTCCGTACAAATAAACGAATAATAGCGGTATTCTAACTTACTAATTTAATGTACAATTATATGTAAAAAAATATTGTATTGTTTATATTAAAATTATTTAGTATAATATGGCTATTGCATAATAATAGTATACATAGGCACCTACATCAAATTGTTAAATAATACATTAACATTTTTATCTGAACACGATAGTGAAAATATATATATCAGTACTCATTGTAGTTGAATTTTGAAATTAAAATTTCATATAGGAATCAAAAATTGTGTAATTATTGAGATTGATAACTATATAATAGCTTTAATTTAAAGATAAAACAGAGATTCCATGTATGGTTAAAATATAACAAGTTTGAAGCGTATTGATAATTTATTAATATTATATTGTAATGGTTACTTATTTCTCGTACAGTCGTACTCGTGTTATTCTAGTGATATGTATGATTATTTATCAGCTTGGTTTTATTCGCCTTTAAAAAAACCAAATGTCTGTAGAACAAAAATTAAATCTGGCGATTATAATTGGCGACCAAAAACCAACTATTATAGATTTTTTGGAGCGCATCCTCACCTCGCCTTAAATATAGAAATATTCATTTTGTTGTAGTATACAAAAATCAGCTTTCACATACCCTGCACCATATGTTGCAATCATAACCTAACCATTCGTACATATGAGCGATTTCGTCTTACGAATATAGTTTCAAATTACTGCTAAACGAACGTTAATTTCGTATAAATTACCATTTTCGTGCATCACGCGTAAAATGTACGTATGAATGGAATTCAATCGTATTTACGATAAGTTTTCGTATACGAAAGTAGTGACAAAATACTGAATTGGAATTTCATACGAAAAATGCCCAATTTTTGTATACGAACTACATTCGTATGGCATACAAAATAGACCCCATATAGTCAGTTTATTGAGTTTCGATTGGATTAATTGGTAAGACAAAATTAAAATTATATTCAATGTAGATTTTTTTTTTTTTTTTTTAATTAAAAATATAACGTTGTATATTCGTAAACGGATGGATAAAAAAAATGTAAAAATGCAATCATGTTTTAATTATCTGAACATTTTACAGAAAAAATTAAACAGTGATTATTAAAAAAGTTTATGATTATCGTCGTGTAAAGTACAACACCGCTTTTATAGATGGTCGATTCGTTGATGGATTTGTACTTTCATTTTATAATATACACGTATACCGTATACGCCCATAAAAAATATCCAAAAGATATACATAACGATTTCGCTGTTAAACCTGTTAAGCCTGTTAAAACGTCCAATATTACAGAGGTTTGTTGTGTAATGTATATAATGGCAACTCGTGGGCGCTAATGAAAGAAGTGCGACAATATGAAAACGTCCTGTCTTAGGATTACACAATTACCTATACCAATACACATACTTTTATGATACCAAACAGTATTTTTACGATTATCATTATTGATTAAACGTTATCTTAAATATTATCGCCGGATATAATGCTCGCTGCGAGCGTATGAATTGAAAACGCGTAGCAAAATCCATCATTCTTGATATTGTTATTAACATTATCAATTTATGATTGTTCAAACGATGCTGTGAAATTGTATGTTATTATTTTCTAATTTTAATGACAACCAACAGAACAATACAATTTTTATAAACCTAAAATAAAATTAGAATTTGTCCTATCGTTAAATTTTATGCAGTGTGATCGTCCTAACATCCAAGCCATGAGCCACCACAGTATAATATAATAATATATACATGTATTAAAAAGAAATAATAATATGTATGTAATAACACGAACTTGAGGGGATCACAATTGTAGTATTTTGAAAATATTGCCAGACCCGAAAAACTCGTCAAAACCGATATCAGCATGACTAGCGGCAAGCTAACCCAGAGCGCTGTCACGGCGGATTTATAATCTTTCATGGTCAAAAACCGCTGGATTTGTGTTTGGTTTACGGCGTACAGGGATATTTGCGTGAAAAATCCACCCATAGTTATACTCAACCAACTATGCCTCACTGTCGGGTCGATGTTAAAACTGAAATCGATAATAATACAAATTTAATAACTATAATAATATTTTATTCCGTGAAGACAATCGTATAATATTATTATGTTGTTTTGATTTTTCTGGTAATCGGGAAAGCCAGATAGTAACCACTAAGAGAATTAGATGAAAGAAAGTTCTTATCGGTAGAAAGGGTAACTTTGTAGAAAATCTCCGGGCTAACAAAAGATGAATACATTAAACGTAATTGGTGAACCGAGAAGGAGGAAGAATTTGGAGCTAGGCGCCTTATTTTGAAATACGCGTATAATAATAGATGTAGTTCTGTGATAAGAAATTCAAGATAGTCATTACTCATTATAAACAAATTTATAAATCCATTTTTGAAGTTAGCGAACAATTTAAAATTGTTGTCATAGTCACAACTACATAATATTAATCTATTCGTCAATTTGTCCATGACAAATAATTTTCTTTAACAAGTTGTAGAAACTTAATGGTTCATAATTACTCATTAGTAAAAATGTTTAACACAAAATTTTGTTACAAAATTATTTATGAAATGACTTGGATTTCACAAATCTTGGATTATGTAAAAAAAAAATTGTTTAAATATTTAAATTTTATTTTGTTTTGAAAGTATAAAATAGGCTATAGAAGAATCATAAGGCTCTAGTAGTTATTACAAGAAAAAAAAAAATGTAAAAAAGATGTTTTATTAATATTTTATAATCGAAAACAATAATAATTACTTATGAAAGTTAATACGTCCGTATTTATCTGCAATTTTCCAAATTTCCAATATACCACCAGTTTTGTAGATGGCCATACCGATCACGGCGAGGATCGACAAATACATGAGTAGTGACTGCAATCGAATACAGAAAAATTATGTCATTCCGATAAAATTTGAATTTTGTACACCTAATACAGTATTGACATTATTACTTTTAGGTGTTTTTACTCATGTGTGATTTTTTCGTTCAACAACTTTGCAAACCAATCGTTCACTAAAAAGAATGCGGATTTTCAATTCAGTGCAGTATTACTCAATTTGCAACTTATTTATAGATTCTCAAAATTATTTTAAAATATTTTTGAAAATTGACAACGAATTCGCAGGTTATGGACAAAATTTATAGCATTTAAATGGAATGCTATACAAATTATTTTTCTTCAAAATGGAATTTTGGATCTAGACAGTTGTTTGAAAATGTCTTGAAACCGGATTTTCAAATGTCTGTAATCTTATACGGATAGCTCACTATTGAATTTATACTTTTTGGGTGTTCTGTTGGGTTATTGTTTTCTATTTTTGACGATTTATTGATGCTTTAAACAAGCTATTATTATAATCAGTATTTTTAAAAATGCAGGTGTTTAAATTTAATTTCAGTTTAATTTATTTAATTAAAAAAAATTGTTTCTGGTAGTACAGATGTATAGACTACAGTCTAATTTCTTATCTATTTTTTAACTCTCAGGTATTTAACTGTAAATGCCTGTCGAATTGAATGTATATAACATACTGCCGATAACAAAATCTAAATACATAGACACGTTAAATGAAAAAATGATTATTATCATGGTCACCTACTTGAAATAAATCCGTTATGATTACTGCTTTTATCCCACCCATCGTAGAATAAAACACGCACACTATTCCCACGGTGACGATGGACACACTTCTGGGAAGTCCAGTCACAGCTTCCAGAGTCAACGCCGGGACGTACAACACGATTGCCATGTAGAAAATCATTTGTATACTGAATGCCAACGATGTGACCATCCGAGTAGACCGGCCGAATCGTATTTCCAAGTACTGTGGATAAATTACATATTTAAGAACATCAGACGCGTACATAAACAAACGAATAGTTATATATTTTTTTTTCGGAGAGGTGGTTAAGGTTTTTAAGGTTAAATCACTCATAACTCTACACAAATTAAAACCATACTTAACGAATTTCCTGGAATTTTGGGAGAGTGCGTAAACCCCTAACTCCTCTCTCAGTAAAGATCAGTACGAGTAGGTATGGGTACTATTGGATAAGTACGATTAGGCACAATTCGCGTATTCCTCGAAAAGGGTTAGAAAATATCCGATATTCTTCCATAGGTATTTTTTTTATTTATGTACTTAGTGTGTACAAAAAATTCTACTAGAAATCTTAGTCCGATATTTACGCGCGGCCCCATTTCTAAAAGGAAATATTGTCCAGATGGTACTTTTGGGAGGTCATTTTTTCATTTTCCAAGTGGTTTTCATAATATCTGGGAAAACCCAAGATAAAACTTAAGAAAAGTAGGAAATTTACGAAAATAATGCTTTTATTATTTTTCCAATTTTGCTATTTTTATAATTCAGTAAAAAATATTTAAATTATAGAGAAAAAAAATTGAATTTTACGCATCGTCCTAACCGACCTTACCTATATTATGATGTGTAATGTGTTATAAATGAAAATTATAATATTATTTTACCTCATAAAGGGATAGGTTGCCCAGTTTGAAGAAAACCGGTAGATACACGTAACCGATTACCGGTGTAGCTATCAGGTATGACAAGACCACGACGGAAAACTGGGTGCCGTGAGTGTATATTTCTCCACTCAGGCCGTACATCGTGATGGCTGATATAAAACTGGCCATCAGAGAAAATGCGACAGGCAAAACTTTTTGGTTTTTGTCACCCAACATGTATTCCTAAATATATATAAAGCAAAATTCCAAATAAATACAATGTAATTTAAGTTTCAATCTTAAGGTTTAAGTTTTCGACAATTTTTTACGTGCTCGTCGATCGGTAATATTGTGAATACTCATTCGCAATACAAAACACACCTTTTAGATTTTGAGTGTAACGAGAAATTTATTGATTTACTATGATGTATGCATTATTTTTTCTATCAGACATCTTGCTTCAGTTAATAAATTAAAAAATACTAATTTTGTTGTATTTTGGATTCAGTTGGTGCATTGAGGAAGTAAAAATGACTTTACAAAACCGAAAAAAAACGTAAAAATAAAAAAAAGTTGATACTGGGGATGGCAGCGGCCACTATTGTAGTTGAGAAGTTAGGAAGATAGGATACATAAGATTATTTCATTTATAATTTGTTTAGTAATTATTAGTAATTTATTTAGCAATGATAAACCATTGCTCACGAAAGACGATTCTGAGCACAGACATAATTTGAAGTATCGTAATTTTTTTTAGATTTTCGGTTAAATTTGATTTCGAAACGATTTAAAAAATTTAAAAAAGTTGTCCGATGATATTTAAAGTAAATATCCGTAAACAACTGAAATATTCACAGAATACTTATATTGGATTCTGACCTGGTAAATATTCTAATAACTTTTGAGCTATTTATAGACATTTGAAATTTTCGAGTTTTTAGTTTCATTTATTTCAATGTGAACGCAATTTTTTAACATTAATTACGAGGCTTATTGTATTTTTTACTTAGTAATTAAAAAAAAAGTTGAGCTTAATGAAGTAGTTTTCTTTTATAAGCATTTCAAGATCAAATTTTGACTAAAATCTTAAAAGTTACAGCGTTTCATAAATGCATATATTAATTTCCCCTAATAGTGTTTTTTGTTAGCAATGGTTTGCCACTCAAATTTTACTCGTCTATAGACTGTACTGATATTAGGCCAATCAGAAAATGGCAAAAGGCATACGTCACACGACGCTTTAAAAATACATATTAGTATTTAAGAGGAAGATGAGAAATAACAAGATCTTTTTTTTTTTATTATTTTTAAAGTTTAAAATATCGAAATAAGACCATACACTTTGTAACACAATATATTATGGTATCATAGGAATATGACACGATGAGCATATATTTTATACAAATGCCACTACCGCTGTGCTTTTCGAACCCATTTTTATAAACACAAAGAGTAAAGACAAAAACATTTGTGTATGTTTAAGGCTTACTATTGATATTATATGTGTACATTTATATACATGTATAAATGTGTCTATAGTAAATGTACCTGAGTGGTTTTTTGTTTTCCGCCAGTAAAACGGTAGTATAAGCCGATCGAAGTGGAAATCGTTAACATGATTCCGAACACGACGTAGTCGCAAACGCCCAACGCCATGGTAAAAAAGAATTTCAATGATCACGCGGTATTATTGATTGAAATCGAAACACACTTCTGGATTTCTTACATGGCAAAACCAATATGCCAGCGAAAGTGTAATGATTGCACTATTATTTAAATGTTGCCGGTTCTTATAATATAAATTATTAAGAAATGTTTAACGGTGGCTTGTTCGGTAACGGCTTGGGGCGAGCATACGCGCCTATTAAATTTGCATAAATGATAATATTATCTGGCGTTAATAAAACATTATTTTAAGCAGTATAATACGTTATCCATTTCGATTGTGGTATGAACACACATTGCGCACGTTTTATGAGCGTCTCTCGCACGCTACTTTGACAATAAGGACAATCGTGGTTATAAACGGATTAAACGGGAATATTCAGTACTTATACATGTACGTTTATTAACGAATCGTACATAATTCATACTAACATTTTTACCGCGCGTATATAGCACGATGCAGAGGCGTATTTAGGATTTTTCCAAGGAGTAAGTGGCGCTTTTTTAGTGATCAATTTATCAATTAAAAATAGATTTGCAATTTATTTCCTTTCCCTAATTTTCTGAACTAAAATTTAAACAGTTATGACTCGTTAACATTAAATCTGATATTACATAATAATAATAATACAAAAACATATATTAAATTCATTTATAATCTTCGGGGAAAATTGCTTGATCATGATATAAGAATCACCATGTATAATATGCATACACACATCCATACACACACACACACACACACACACACACACACACACACACACACATACATATATGGCTGGTGGACCTACCGGGAAGGCACGATTTTCCCGGTGCTTAACAACGTTAAAGTAGTTTATACTCAAAAACATAACATTTTAAAATAAGCCTTCGTATACACAAGTATACATTATCATATAATTAATTCACTTATCTATATTCATTCGGTAATCTTATGTGACTACAGCGCTTTGTAGTTTACTTATATATGTACCAATTCAGACCACTTGAATCGTAAAAACTCTACAATTTTAACAGATAATATTTTTATATATTAATTATATGTAAACAATAGTTACCCACTCAAATAAGTCCATCCACACAAAAACTTCAAGGATGAATAATATTGAAATTATTTTTTAATTTAACATTTTTCAAAAAAAAAAAAAAAAAACCCAGCCGTAGAAATCCATCACTAGAGTAAAATTTTACCCCACCTTTATTGTATTACAGACATTTTTTTTGTAAAACAATGAATTACCGAATAATTTCCACAATTGAAGTTATTACATTTTTCGGATAACTGGATAATTCGAAGGTTTTTTACTAAGGAAAAACGAAGTAACTCTAATAGAAATTCATTTATAACGTATTATAAAATATCGATCAGTCAAACTATTGTTCAATACGAGGGAAAAACACGGTCTGTATTGTTGTAGAGAATGAAGCAGTATGTACAATGGAGTTACTACTTATTTTCTTAGTAAACTAATTTTTACAATGCGTATATTACATATATACCAACCAAACCTCAGCTGAAACCACGGTTATAGATATAAATGTTTGCGCGACGAGCGCAAATATTTGACAAAGGAAGGTTTTCATCAACAAATCGTATTAAAAACCTACAGTTATGCAGTACGATCTGGTACTGGTAATAATTATTTATAATTTAAAGATTTATAATAGAAATATATAATAGATTGTAACACCAAATAATACAAAACTGTAATATTTGAATAGGTAGATAGAGCGGTGTAACTGGAGCTAAATCAAGGGGAGGGGGGGGGGGGTTTAAACATTTTAGTTTTCTACAAAACATTGGTGAAAGGGTTCTTCGTTCCAAAAAATAACGAGTTTTAATTTTTTTTTTTATCATTCCTCTCCTTGCAAATTAAAAAAGCTGTCTTAGGATAATGGGGACGGGTGTAGCTACTGTTGTAAGTGGGGAGTTGGGAAGATAAGATACAGGACGAATTAAATGTATATTCTTAAGCAACGATAAACCATTTTTAACGAAAAATGATTCAGAGTTGATAGTCAACAATATACACAATTCCATATTATGGTAAAATAGTTAAATAGGCATTATATATTTTCTTTAATAATATTTGATTAATTTCGTACCGATTTTCCCGTTTTTCCTACGCTTTTCACGGTTTTCCTTTAGTTCTTTTCCGGGTTTTCTCATTTGTTAAAAACTCCGGAGAAAATCAAAATCAAAAAATGGCTTCCCTAAGCGCAGAATGTATTGGTTTTACTCAGATGTATTATTTTTTTATTTTTTATATTATTTACAAAAATTCTACCAGAAATCTTGCTGCGATGTATCAAGTGTAGCTTAATTTCTTAAACGAAATGTAATCTCCATAGTATTTTTGGGAGTTCGTTTATTGATTTTTTCAATAAATGAGAATAAAGTGTATTATACGACTTTTCGAATTAAAAATTCATCATAAGGTATCACAGTCAAAATGTAAACCACTATACACTATTTACGAATATTACTTTATTATTTTATAAAAAAAATAAACATATTTGTAAAATCATAAGCTTCTTCGCTCCACTCGGAATCTAAAATATAGAGTGAATATTCTGCAAAATTATAAACATAATCAATACGTTATTGTTATTTTCTGATATTCGCGTTGTGTTTTAAATTAATAATATGACGTTTATTTTAGTTGGTAGTACAAAATATCGCACTAGCGGTTTTTGATTTCTAGTGTGATGTCCAAAATTGTTTTTTATTTGAAAGAATTTGTTGAAATGTTCGATAACCTCGTTCTCTTCTGTATATTTTTATATAATACACTTGGGTCAAAAACAAAAAAATCAATTAATACCGATCGTGCAGGCCGGTCCACCGTCATTGCGGTGTCATAATATTATTGTCACTGTTCGTGACACATTTTCGAAGCCATTTTTCACGTCAACTGACCAACCGACCGACCGAAACAGACATTCTCGATAGGTTCGTATTTATGGGAAAGGAATTTATGAAAGAACAAATTTTCTCAACCATTTTTGATATATTTATATACAGAGTGTTTCATTAATCATACTCACTCAATTCTTAGGGGTAAATTATGTATATATGCAAATTCTGATTTTGGGAATTTTTATTTATACTTAAATCTTTCAGAATATTTAAGGAGTTTCCTGTAGACAGTAAAAATGTTGGTTCTTTAAATAGGAACTTATATTAAAAATTCCATAAATAGATGAAATTTTAGATAAAATAAATTTCGGTGTTAAAATTTTTGATTTGCGGCAACCCGTTGACGAGATATTTTACTTTGAAATTTAGGTGGGGATTGAGAGCAGTGCAGAATAATTTATGTGTCAGCGCAGCGTCTGTATTTAAATAAAGCTCCACCACTCTCAACCCCTAATTAAACTTAAAAGTGAAATATCTCGTCAACGGCTTGATTTTTAATTTCAAAATGTATTTAAATTAATACTTCATCTACTTACGCAATTTTATATAGGTTCTCAATTAAAAAACCAAAGCTGGTGTCACCACAGGTCACATAATACTCCTTAAATGTTGGGAAAAATCTGTGCTTTGAATTTAAATAGTTAAACAACGCATGCATTGAATTGATATGAAGTTTGGATAGATTATGGTTTAAAAAACTTTTGGTCTGTACCAATCTTTAAATCCGTTTTTTTTTAAATGACGGATCAGTTTGAATACTATTAACTCATGAGAAACAAAACACTAAATCTAAAGCAGTACTATATTCTTGCCAATTATGATCATTATACCATTCTTTATAAAATAATGGATTTTTTCTATTCTTTTGTGTATAAGAATAAATGGACTAAATCAGTTGATAAAGACCTCTTTTAATTCTCTTTTTGAATTCTAAAGGATCAGTCGGTAAAGCGCGAATGGGATCTTCAATTTCGGTAAAATTCACTGCATAAAACATTTTCAAAATATGAAATAAAAATATATTAATATTTGAGGTGGAAGTAGTTAATAACATTATAATAAGTTTAAAAAGTGAAAAAATAATAATAATTCTATTACAAAGGAAGAAATTCAAGAAAAAAAAAATAAATAGAATGTAGATAGTATTAATTAATATTCACAACAAACATTTATTTAATATATGATATTATTTAAACAATATATTTTAGGTTAGGTTATAACAATTCATGTACATTATACACGTAAATGTCAATGTAACTATGATATTGTTATTTTAAACAATAGGCATCAATAGAAAACAGATTTTAGACATTGATTATAAATATGTGTTCCTGTGAAAATATTTTCTATAGCTGTGTATCTTGTGTCAATAACTTCTTCAATCTCGTTTCTACTAAAAGTTGGTACCGAACCAATAGTTTCAATAGCTAAAATATTAGAACATAAACAAATTAGTAATGCGTGGTAAACTTTTACCTTACATTTTAAAATATGTTTTTGTGTAAAATAAATACCTTCAATAGCATTGTTTTCAATAATATTTACAGTATATGCAGACCCATGGGTATTAACTTCTGATTGTTTCTGTTTGTTCCCTTCATTAAAAGTGATAACTAAAAATAAAAACACAATATTTTAATTGGTAAAATTAAATATACATACCAGATTATTCATTTAAGTGTAAGTTAAATTTTAGTCTAGACATTTTTTATTTCCGTCGATCCGTTAACGAGATATTGCACTTTTAAGTTTTGGTTGGAGGAGAGTAGTGGAGTATTATTAGTGTGGCGGTACGGCACGCGGCGTATTAATATTGCACCACTACTCTCTTCCGACCTATAATTAAAAGTGATATATCTTATCAACGGAATGATGTAAATCAAACATTTTTAACACTAAAATTTATTTTAACTAATACTAAATCTATTTATGGACTTTTTAATAGTAAAATGACAAAAAATAACATAAATATAATACTGTAGAGCTGCTTTTTTCTTAAATTTTCTTGAAAAAAAATTCCGAATAAAGTTAATACTAAACATGGACTTTGCGATCAATTTTAGAATTTGGTTCATGATTATGTATCAAAAATGATTTTTCTTGTATAAAATAGGTATAGAAACAAAATGAAAACGGTATCTATAAACAATTTTTTTTAAATATCTCCAAATACATTGAAAAAATACCACCCCATTTTATTTAACGAATAAATTATAGACACTGTTTTTTTTAACGACTTTAATGACTATAATATGACCACACGTAAAATCGAATTGTAATAAAAACGATGGTTTTCATTCCGTCGTTTTTCATTTTAAAACTAGAACTTTTATAATACAGCGTTTTTAAGTAATAAAATGTCTATATAAATGACTTATTTATTTTATCCAATCATCATAATTTAAAACATAATATAGTAATATTATAGTTATAATAGTAGTAATAGTCAGTTCAAGAATTAGAAGTCATCTTTTTGGTCAACGATTCAAGTTAAAAAAAAAAAAAAGTTGTAGTAAGTAATTCATGAGTGTTTAAAATATTAGAATATTATGCATCCAGTTGGGTATCCAGTAACGATGGTAATTATTGTAATAATATATTTATACTGCTGACAAGATGATAATTTTCTACAAGCAAAGGTCTGGAGAGTCAGCTATAACTATAGACATTTCTAATAGTATATTATTATAAAAGAATATAATTAAAGAAAAAAAATGGGAACCTAATAATTTGGTTGTATACAATTTTAAAAATATTAAAATATTATTATTATCATTTTTCGTTATCAAAAGTTGATTGGTGAACACAGACATTGAATAATTACACATCTTACCATTCTAACATCCCACCTACAACAATGGCACATTCATTCCCAGTATTACCTCTCATTTTTCTGTCTGTTATAAATATTTCTTTTATTAATTGTAATCCGGATTCCAGATTGGCCAAAATATCGCTTAGTTTTATTATAGAGGAAGTAATTCTGGCGACAGGTCTGTTTACTATACAAATTCATAAATGAATATGTATTTTATTGTAATTTATTTAAAGAATTGATTAACTGAGTTCGGGTCAGAATCGTTTTTTGGTTAGCAATTATTTATTGCTGATATGAATTTAAAAAACTTTATGTGTAACGTATAGATTCCCACCTACTATAGTGGCACACCTCAGCAGTTTAAGGTTATAAATATAATATGAGTATATTTCGTACTTTATTCTGTTTAATCGGTATATTATGAAATTAATTAAATTGTCAATTTTTTTTCGTCGTATTATTTTTTGTTCATGAGCTCTATATAGGGTGATTCACTTAGCGTGCTCATCCCAGTTTTTCGTTTAAATTTTGTATGTATTCAAATTCTGATTTTTAAGAATTTTTAAGTTTAGTGAAACCCGATATTTTCGAATACTCTGATTTTTCACAATATTAAAGGAATATCCTGCGGTGATAGCAAGGTATCATATCTTATCATCTAAAATAGATATTTCACTTATAAGTTTAAGTAGGAAGAGAGCAGTGGAGCTGTAAAGCACTAACAAAACGCCACGCACCGTAGCGTCATACAAATGATAATCCACTACTTTCCCCCAACTTAAACTTAAAAGGAGGATGTCTTGTTCACGGGTTGACGGAAATAAAAAATGTCGACATCGGAATTTATTTAAAGTAATACTCCATATATTAATGGAATTTATAATATATGTTCTCGTTTAAAAAACCAAAGTTAGTATCACTACATGAAACTCCTTAAATGTTGTGAAAAATCTATGATATCGAAAATATCGGCTTTAACTACATTGAATTTATGCAAAATTTAACAAAAAATAAATAAATTGGGCGAGCATGCTCAGTGAATCATTCTGTATATTCTCATCCTGCAGCACGTAGTATATAATAAATATCACGCGTAGTCTAAATTTGAAATGTCAAATATTTGAACGCGATGACGTTTGAACTAGACGACATAAATTGAATTATTGTTCCTTCGTATTTAGACTGCAGGCGGATCTGTATGATGTATATAGAAACGAAAACCCAGCACGTCACGCGTTGCCGATTGATTTGTTACGAAATATGAAATAATATATTATTATAACATTATATAATATTAAAATAATATTATAATACTTAATATTTTCCGGGTACTGCATTTCGACCACTGTTTTCGAAAGGTCATACTGTGTATATTATACTGATTATTACTGCAAGTTATTGTTAAAACATGGTTGTTGTGGGTAATAGTTAACGATCGAATCTTTTGAAGTTACATTTTCTTTTTCGGTTCTCTTGAAAAGTTTAATTTTAGTGACTTTCGTTAACTTATCTTTAGTGTACAGATATGAATAGAGTAAAATTATGATATATCTATTATAGATACCTATTAATTTAAATTCGGAGGCCGGAGCATAGCGAGGGATCTATTGATTTTACTTGAATCTGTGTGTATTTTTTTCTGTTTGTGAGCAACTTTTCAACCATAAAACTTACTTCAAAATATATAATATACCATTTTACCTAAAATTTCTCTAGTGGAGGTCAATTTTTTGATTTTCCAAGGTGTTTTTGAAATAATTAGAAAAAATTCGAAAGACAATTTTTAATTAGTAATAATTAGTAAAACGTTTAAAATTTAAATATAAAAACAACTATTAACAAGGTTATATTATAGATTATTTTATTTACATGTTAGAGCAATCCGAAATATCATATTTTTATTTATTTTTTTTGTATCATTATAACATACTAACTAAAGATTTTTTAACACATTTTTATTATAAGTATAATGTATTATTACTAGGTTCTGATTTAAATGTATTGAGCGCTTTTTTAAAAAATATTTTCAATTGTGTTCTGTTAGTTTACGTTATTTGGAAAATATTTTTTGATTTAATATTTTTATTAAGTATTTTCAAGTTTAGAACTCAGTGCTATCATAAACAAAATTAGTGTACTAGGAAAAATCAGATATGGCCGCACTAAACGTATTTTCGAGCACCCCTTCCATAAAATACAACATTTTGACCTACTCCCCTCTATTTTGTTATGTAAAAATTAAAAAAATTAAATATCATATATATTCATTAGTAACGCCGAACTACAAACAAGTCAATAGGGTGATTATACAATTTGTTCAGGACCAACATACCTCATCAACAATATTTTACTGGTATATAAATTAACCGAATGATATACGAATTCGGATAAACGAGTGCTCTTAATCAAAAAATGAAAACTAATGAACTAATTTATTAAAAACTTTATAAAAACTAGTAAATTTTAAATTTAAAAAAAAAAAAAAAAGTTAATTTAAAATATTAAAAATGCGTAGCCAATAATTGTTGGGAATTTGTAAAAAGCTACAAGCATAACTTCCTTTGATCATAAACAAATACGTTGTCTATTAAAATAATAATTATTTTTAATTTTTACCGTAGACGGTTTCAGATTTAATCATACGGATTTCAACATGAGGTTTAAAACGATTTTTTGAATAGAGGTTCGAAAGCACTCATCCCGCCATCCTCACAGTAACTGTTATGTAATTAATTACAAATAATCGATTGGAATAAATTAGGAGGTTTTCAAAGATACAAACTGTTTTTAGTCGTTTTCGTTTATTAAAGCAAAAGAGTTTTCATCGTAATAATTATTATCAACGTTATGCTAATGACTGTATAGTTAGCAGTATTACTGTAGGAAGTTACTTTTTAAAACTTACTATACATTTAGTTACATCTACTATACGGGGTAATCAAACCTATTGTAAGACAAGCATTCTCACGGAAAGTGTTTACTTTTTTGAATTTTGTTTTAAAGTAAATTTAAGAAATAAGCTGTTTTAAAATTAAACATTATTTTTCGTGACCCTAATTTTTGGGGGTGAAATGATGACTTATTTTTGAATTTCAATTGGCAGCCTATATGAGAAATTTCAAAAATAGATGTAGTAGTGTTTAAAATAAATTTTAGTGTTTAAATTTTTAGTTTCCGTCAATCAGTTAACGAGATGTTCCTTTTTTTAAGTTTGATTCGGCGGAGAGTAAATGTACATTCTTAAAACGCCACGAACTGTGCCCCCACAAACATGATGCTCCACTATTCTCCCCCGACCAATACTTAAAAATGGAACATCTTGTCAATGGGTTGACGGAAATTAAAAATTTAAACATCAAAATGTATTTTAACTACAACTCCATCTATTTATGGAATTTTTCGTATAGGTTGCTATTTGAAAATCAAAAGTAGGTAGTTTTTTCACCTCCAAAAAATAGGTTTACAAAAAATAGCGTAAATGTAAAATTGCAGAGCAACTTGTTTTTAAAACTGTCTATAAAATAAATGTTGGAAAAAAATAATCCTTTAAGAGATAATAAGTATTTTATGATAAATCACTTTGTGTATGACAAATGATAAAAGTAAAAAAAATATAAAATGAATAATGGAGACCGTTGCAGCCACTATTATAGTGTAGTAATAGCTAATAACGATTGCTAGATTTATAGATATTGAATTGCTAATGAAAAACGATTCTGAGCACATTTCAGTTGATAGTGATGCTTTATCAACAATATATATGTCATTAAAATAACTAAATAGGCATTATATATTTTTTTAATATTGGGGTTTTTTCCTGATTTTTGACATTTACTGGAAAAATTCTGGTTAAAATCGAAAAATAACCTCTTTATAAAGTATCTTCCCAGTCAGATTTCCTTTCAGAAAAAGTGATATCTTTGCAAATCGAAACCATTTTGCTGGTAGAAAAGTTTTACACAGAAAAAAAAAGAAGGCCGTAATATTTTTACCAATTACTACCTACATTTCGTATATATTCCTTAAACTACCAGGGAGAGAAAATTTCTTTTTAGAAAATAATCTAAATTTGATACATCGGAGTAAGATTTCTGGTAAAAAAATTCGTACAAAAAATCAAGGGGCATTTCTTGATTAAAATAGTCCGAGTGAGCGATGCACCCTAGGTACACCCAAAATGTATTTGTTTTTTCCCTGTTAGGTAAAAGGAGGAAAACAATGCATGCAACTTTGTTCAAAACCTGGGTTTGAACTCGCGACCTCTAGTATATACCAAGAGGTATGTATAAATATTAGATCACGACAAATATATTTTTTTTAAAAAAAAAACAATATATAATTAATTTAATTTAATTAAATAAATATATTATATAATATCCGCATAATTTCAGAACTTTAAAAAGATATAATTTCGAATCTTAGTTACTCCACTCAATTCTAAACTCATCATCGTTCTTAAATCGGTAATACACATAGGTTCGAAAAAGAAAAAATTGAAAAATCAGATTTGTTCCATATAATTTTTTACTCAAACGATTTTCGTCAAAATTTTATATTAAAATTCATCCATAAAAAAAAAAAATGCTGCATTAAACTCAATTTTTTTGTCCACAAAGACTCTTCATGAACTTCCTGTTGAATTTTCAAGCATAACTATTAAGTCTAACAATTTTATCAGAGAGTACCAACCGTATAAATTTATGTATAAAACACACAAAATTAAAATGTCTACAAACAGCTTAAAAAGAGCTTAAATGTTTTAAAGATTTTACCACATCTTAAAAATGCAAATTTAAATTTTCTGTTTAAATTTCAAGTTTCTACGAATATTGTTAACTGAATTATAACACATAACAAAATTGAAAAATAATAAAAGCATTATATTATTAAAACCGCTTGGGAAATCAAAAACCGACCTCCCAAAAGTACCATCTATACAACATTCCATTTTTGGAAATCGTGCCGCGCGTATATAACTGAGCAAGATTTCTGGTAGAATTTTTGTATACAGGATAAAAAAAAAAAATAAATACACGTCTTAGTAAAACTAATACATTCTTCGCTACTCTCAGAATCTAAAATGTTTTATTGAAAAGGAATATTTTTAAAATAAGACCGTATAAATATTAGACCATTTAATGTTTCGTCTCCGAGCTTGCTTCTTAATTTATTTCTCATATATTATGCAGTTGCTGAAAACGCACGTTCACGTACTAGTGGGAGGGAATTGAAAATAGATATTTAAATGTTAATTCTAAATGATGCCCACGAGATATTCCATTATCATACGGAATCATTTATTGGATAAACGTATTAAATATTTATATAATATCGATCATGAACCGTCATAAACTCATGGATAACAAATATACCCAAATCCTATGCAAATATTTAATGGTTTTATAGATAATCTGGTTAAACCATACATTCATTGATACTCACAAACTATTATATTTTGTATAATACGTTTATAATCTAAACTTATTTTTTATTTTCTATGTTACTACAATAAATACTCAATCCCCTGAGAATAGTAATATTTGGCAATCTCGAGATTTTCAAAATAATAATAATAATAATAATAAAACTATCCCATGATAACGAAAACGCGTGTAGCCACTATTGTAGGTGGGGAGTTGGAAAGGTTCCCAACTCCCAAATAAACGGGAATTTAATGTTTATCTGTAAGCAACGGTAAACCATTATGACGAAAAAATGATTCTGAGCGGAGTTCAGTTTATAGTGTTGCTTTGTCAACAATATATAATATGCCATTTTATGGTAAAATAATTAAACAAAAATAAACATTAAACATTTTCTTTAATAATAATTGTAATAATATTGTAACTACCTATTTTCCCGCCCTCTCTTTTTACTCAGTTTTCCTTGGTTTTTCGAATATATTGAAAAAACTCCTGAAAAAATCAAAATAAACTTAAATTACCCCTTCGGTCAAATTTCCTTTCAAAAAAAAAAATGTTATTATTATAAATTAAATCAAAATTGCTTGTAGAAAAGTTGTTCACGGGAAAAAGATAGGTCACAATACTTTTTTATACATTTGTACATTTTTCCGTTTTTTTTTTTTTTTACCGGTTTTTGGAATATGTTGAGAAAATTGAAAAATGGCTTCCCAAAAATACCTTCCTGTCCAAATTTCCATTCAGTAAAAGTGTTACATTTGTAAATCGGAGCAATATTTTTGGTATAAAAGTTGTTCACAGAACAAAAAAAAAAAAAACAAAAAATCTTCTAAGAATTTAAAAGAGTCGGGATTCCGGGATTGTATTCTCTATATGCGTATCATAACTGGACTGAAATAAGACTTTAAAAGGCCTGGGTTTCTTCGAGCAGGCTTAGCTGACGTTTATTGCCAGCAGCAATAAGTATTGAAATTGTATACAACATTTTCGACAAAACCGCATCAGAGGTCATCAAATGCTCCAGTTAATACCGATAAATCAGGCCTCCGAAAATATTTGTGCATACATTGTGGTCGCGGAGATGACTCACGCAGAATTTAAGTTGCCAGTTTAACACTTCCTGGAACTGAGGGTACCCAATCTTTTTTATTCTATAACTTTGTAGATTTTCAAAAATCTCACCATAAATCGAATACATTGATGAATTTTTTTTTTCGTGTACTTAATACTTTATTAACAATAATAATTATTATACAATACAGATTATACATTTATAAATAATATAATTAATTAATTTGTGTTGTTAGACATAAGTAAATGTAATATGAAAATAATTTAATAAATATATTTTATCTCTAAATACGGCCTTGCTTGAGACTCAGATTAGGAATCATTTGTTTAGATTCAATAAATTCCACCTTTGCCTTGACGGTACATATGTCCGCTCTTAATGCGGTATTTTCGGTCTTCGAGATAACGATGTCGGAATTCATAGAAAAATCGAGAAACGGAGCATCTAAAATAAATTACCTCGTTAGTAGTTTGAGTTTTCAGGATGGCAGTCATATTATCTTTATTTGATATGGTTGCCGGTTGCCGGACGCTTCATTAAGATGGTATTGAGTTTTTATTTTGGAGTTTTGATATGGCCTGCTGTTTTTATTGATCATAATTATAGACCTAATATCTCTGGATTTTGGTGTGTATAATAGTGGCACTGAATCCTTTGGCACACAAAGTATATAGTAATGATTCAATCACTTCGCACACGGCGTATACACTGAGAGCCCAGCCAGTGGTTGATTATGGACGAGTAGAAACAAATAATATGTCATCAATCAGTTATTATCATCGGTAACGCAGAGCCCGGACACAAATAACAATCATATTGTACAACAGTCAGAGCTGAAAAAAATTATATTATACTGAACATAAATGATAATTCCATGGTATTTTTTTAAATATTACATGGCATCACACAATAGTTAGTTTTGATAACTTTTAAAACGGAACTGATAATGGTAATGAGTTTGTTACTATATTGTAGGGGGGAATTTGGAAAAACAGGATACATATAGTTATTAAGTTTATAATGTATGTAGTGTTTATAACGGTAAATTATTATTAACAAAATACAATTTTGAGCAGAGTTATAATTAATTATAATAAAATACAACGAATATTAAACATCTTTTGAAATAGCGCTATTTTTAAGATTTTAATCATGATTTGAAAAAAAAAAGGATTATAAAAAAAATAACTACGTTATACTTAATTTTTTCTTTTGACCACATAGATTACTCATAATGAATCTTGTATTAAATGTCCACGCATTTCTGTTTGGCCATGCAATTGCTACATGTAACCACATTAAACCAAATAAAAACTAAAATGGGTCTAATTTAATAATTATTTTAAACTTTTTACCAATTCTAAAAAAATTCTAATATAAGTTATCTTATGACAATAATTGCAGGTCTGATTGTTTATAATTAAATTAATTACAACGAAAAACAGTTTGCTTAATGTATAAACTAGAATTAAAATATTACAAAATATCTATTTTACAATTTTTTTAGTTAAGCCGAAAAAAATTATTAATAAACAGAAAAAACAAACTACACATCATAGTAAAATCAACACACTCCTCGTTGTGCTTAGAATCTAAAACAGAATAATCAATAAATATGTAACTATATATAAGTTTAGATAGTAAAATCTAGACTTATACATTAACCAATAATCGATAATTTAAATAATTTTAAGATTCTTCTCTCTAATTACAATTCTTACTTGGCAGCCACACTCAAACTGTTTTGGTCGGCTGTTTTTTTTTTTCAATATTAAATACGAATCGAATCCTAGATAATTGTTCATGATTGTTTTATATATTCCAGCATAGGCTTTTTTACTTTGTGTGTAGTTCTTCCCTTTAACAGATACAACGCTCACCTTTTTAATCAATTTCAACGGATCTTCGTATCTATGTTAAAATTAAGGACGAACACATGATAATGACGTAATTGTAGACATCCCCTAGTCATCAATCGACTTCAGTTACCAGTTGAGCTGAAAAAAAATAATCAATATAACTTCTTACGATTATTGTAATGTAATAATGGAGGCGGTTAAGGCATATTTATGTCTATAAAGTAAATTTCAAATAAAACAGTCTAGTCCAGAAAGAGGTCTTGTGACAAAGCCAATTCTTCGTTCCGCATTCGATTCAAGGGCACGAATTTTAATTACATAATTTAATTGACATGTGATCATAAAACTATAGTAACTATCTGATATTATAACGAACTATTAAGATAATTTAATCAAATTTTTAATTTCAACTCCTTTAAAATTAAAACGAACTGAGGGAATTGTTTTAAATCGAATAGATATATATGCAAAATTTGGTGTATCTGTTATACTCCACTCAGATAATGGTTATGGGTATGTAAATTCTATAACTAACAACGTAAATGAAATCTGGGATAACATTAAAGTTATGCAAGGAAATTCTCGTCATAACTAGACCCAATAGTCAATTGAACGGGCAAATAGAGACGTCGAAGAAATATTTAATGGTTAATAATAAATCAAAAGGCTGGCCAATGGCATTGAAATTGTTGAAATTTAAAATATGGCTTTGAATAAGAAAATTGATAAGTATTTAAAAAAAAAAAACATATTATTTGGGATTAATCGGCTTGATAAATTATGGCATTTATTAATAATTATCTTTTACCGTAACATCTATAATTTATAATTCTACGGACAATTCATTAATTTCGTGTCCTATAAAACTCTTCTACATCATTTTTCTTTCCGCTACTCTGATATTATCACTACTTCATTCGTTTTTTTTTTCTCAGTCCAACTGATATATTTTTGTTTTAGCTGTTTCTCTGTAATATTACAAAAATTATATTTTAGATTGAAAAGAACTATACGTGTAAGCAATTACTTGAAAACTTTATGGTCTGGTCCACGTCTCGCAACTATATTAATTAAATAATTTCCTGTGACCTATTTCTCATCATTATTATTACTTTTATACGAGTATTTTATTACATGATATCGGTGTACAAAGCTTGAAATTCGATGCCCGCCTACTTGCATCGCATAAAACAGGTATATTGCAGCCGTATATAATTTGTCCAGTACCCACCTAACTACCATATACCGTATAATAATATCCTTGCCATAAAATTCGGATAATAAAGTATTATATATATTTTTTTTATTTCATTTCAAATAAGTGAGTTTTATTTATGTATTTTTGTCATCTAATATTTGTTTTTTTTAAAATTTTTTTTCGAATAATATAACATCAGTTAAAATGTAATCCGGAAAAATGCGCCAATAAATGAAATCGTAGAGACAAAATATAATAGTTTATTATCAAATACCGTTTTTAATTCAAAAATAAAAGCACGAGAAATGCATTTGTTCAGACAATTATTTTGATCCAAACAGCAACGTTCGCTTTATTGTTTCGGTTAAACGGGCTATATAATAAGGTTTTGTTGGTTAATTAACTCCTGGACCAATTTTTGAAGAACAAAAGTTAGATAAAAAGGCAAACATCGTGGTAATAATGGTATATATTAATCCTGATGGGAAAAAATACAGATTACGACAAATAGTTTAATTTTAATTCTTGACGTTATGGATACTTATTTGTTTCCTGCAGAACAATAAAGTCAATTTGAATAAAAAATTTAATATTGAAAGTCTAAAATTAATCAATGCAGTATTACATACTCACTAAGTAATACTCAGTTACGATTTTAAAATAAATATAATACAAACCGAAGTAAGAAACAACAAATATTAAAAAAAAAAAAAATGTATTTTTAATTTTATCATTGAAATATTTCAGTCGGTGTGCAATTATATACTCTGATACTCATAGTCATAACCCTACCTATACCAATAACTGATATAGATGATTCACTGAGTTTTGAAACGTACCTATATTTTCAAGACTGGACAAGTTAATGATATTTTTTAACTCAGTTAAGTTAAATTTTTTTTTTTATTTAACTCAAAATTAAACTTATAGATATTTTGAATACATCAATTAAATCAAAAACTAAGTTAAAATATACTATTAACTTAAATGAACTTATATTAATAAGTTAAGTTAGAAAAAAAAGACGTCGTACGTGGATGAAGCCACTGTTGTAGGTGGGAAGTTGGGAAGGTAGGATACAGACGAGAATTTTGATGTACACCTGTGAGCAAAGATAAACCATTGCTAACGAAAAAATTATAATGAAAAGTATGTAGTCGTTTTACGGCCAAAAATAAATTCGACAAAAAATAATTATAATATAACATTTTGCAGGTGTTTGTTTCTTAAATGCACCACCATGTACAATATATTTCTTACTTGATTATCTTATAATTGTTATTAATTATCAGTCTAGATAGTTAGTCTATAGAGTACTTTCTATTTAGATAAAAACGTAGAACGAAGATTTTTAATAATACTCATATGACATTATTATACTTAAACTAGGTTATGAACGAAGTTTTGTCGGAGGTGACCATGGAAATAAGTCTAGAGAAAAAACACGTTGTCATAACGATCAATTTATAGACATACCTTTTCAAATAATTACCTAAGTAGGTAGTTGGGTACCTAAGATGTCGTTTATCGAACCGGACGCGGAAAACTTTACGCTCTTCGTTAAAACACAATTTTATAAACTTCATAAAGCTTTAGAAAACTTCTTTGAAACTCGTCCACAAAGTCAAATAATTATAATAATACAATATACACCCGTCTCGTATAGATACACTTAAGCAAACACGATGATAGTGTAGATGAATAGTGTACAATGCGTGCACCTCTAGATTATTAGATCCACGTCTAGATAATTATTTTTTCGTATTCGTCTCGAATCCAATAATATAATATTAACGTTGGTAGGGTAATCATTTAGAGGGAGCATGGATTAGAGTTGACGAACCTCTCAATGACCTTGCCATATTATATTATCAGTTATTTTTACGACGAGGTACTATATTTTTTATTCGAAATGTTTTTATGATAAAATTAAGGATATAGATATACTCGATATACTCATCCCGCGATGATCCGCCACTGGGAATAACTTTTGTTCTATTCAATATTTTTGAAATATTGTTTTTTTTTTTTTTTTTTTAACAATTAATATGCCTTTGCGCTACAGTTTGTATATGAGTAAATTTTTTTAGGGGGAGAGGGACAAAAAATAAAAAAATAAAATTTTACTAGTCTTTTAAAAAAATTCAACTTGGCAATTTGTAAAATAGATTTTTAGAACAATTTTGGTGGGTGAAGCTTGTTATAGTATAGTATTTTATTTTCTATGATTTACTGAAAATTAGAATAATTTTCTTTTCAATCATAACAATATTATTTATCAACTATTATTAATTTATTGATATCACTAAATACCTATAAAATGATAACATTATTGCATGATATTATCTCATGGAAAAGAAAATCCTTGTCGTGTGCCCTAACTAATAACTGATAAAATAACTACAGTAGGTAATATTCACATTTTCGAAAACTTCAACAACTTCGTAAAAAATAATATACCATACTTTAACAAATGTTTCAACCATCTAACACTTTCTAAAAATCTACTTTAAAATATGGTTATTTTGAATTTTATGTATTGTGGTACGTCTATCTATATTGTGTGGACATAGCCAAGTGTTATATTTTTTCGACGATGGCCGTTGCCTAACGTCGGAAGTTATTGTTTTTTTCTGCCTTTTTATTCTAATTAATACACGTTTTTGCTCAGTAAACTTGCTCCGATCTATAAGTGTAGCACTTTTCCTGAAATTTGTCAAATTGCTCAAGTTGTCTTAATAGTACTTTAAAAATGTATTTTATATAACGAAAATATATGTATTTTGGTGAATAGAATGCATATACTTGCTAGAGATTATCTGTAATTGTCCAATCGCTCAGAATTAAACTGAAATTAGAACATTGAACACAATCTCTGATTTGAGCCCGACTAAAACTTGAAAATAATTTATCATATATTGTTGAGAAAAAATAAATTTGAAAAAAAAACGGTTTAAAACCAAATAATTAAATTAAAACAAAAAACAATTTTTAAAATATAAAATAAATAATATTTGAAGTGTGAAAAATAAAAAGAGGCCAAATGCATGATTGTTCGTGTGATGTTTTTCTGTGCGACAGTACTTACTACTGGTAATTAATAATATGTGTGCGACAAGACGTGTTGTTATGAAGCAAAAATCAGCTATGTTCTTAATGGTTCAAAAATGTTATACATATATTTAATTTAAACTATTTGTTTAGACGTTCTAGTGAGAATATGAATTGATTTTGCTTATACATCAACGATTATGATCGTTATTAATATATTTAATTCAGATATATAACTTGGTAATCACTTTATTATTATAACTATAGTAAAAATTTTAAATTTTAAATTTTATAGTAAAATTTTAAAAAATAAACTTTTTAACCAAGTCAAGCTAACATCGGTATTTTTATTTTATCTTTAAACTTGCAGACGAATTAAATCTTTATTCTTTGTAAAATGTTCATGGGTGGTACTTTTTTTCTGACTGAATCATATCAATTATTTCCCTGCCTTTGATTTTTATCGTACGTAAAGAATCCACGGAATTGTACTTTTTCGTATACTTACCTATATAGAGTATTATAATGAAACGGAAATATTTTAGAACACAATTTCCGAACATTTTTATCGAAAATATTTTATTCGGTCGGGTATTCAAATATCGTTTCTTACACCTTATTTGATGATATACTATCTGCAGGCGTATGCCGTATAAAGAGACAAAGTATAGGTAGAAATGTTTTTGATATTTTACGGATCGTACCGACGATAGGAATCTACTGAAAGAACTCAAACACGTGAAAATTCTGTTTTTTTTTTTTATTATTATTAAGTTATTCGTATACACTTCGAGCGATCAAACGTTTGGTTTTTATTTTTCAAGGATAAAAAGGTTATTTTCATGCTTGAACAGCCCGGTAAAAATAAATAAATAATTCAAAAATAATCGCGGTCAAATCTCCCCTGTCAAAGGCCGGATAGTAAAATACAAAAAAAGGGTGACAAATGTCATACACGCCTTTTATAATAATTTCGATCGCGCACATTTTTCATCGTAATAAAAACAATAAAACTGCGAAGATTATTCAAACGATAATTATTTTATTGTGCACGCGATATTGCAGGACGAAATGTGGTATAGTATTTTTGAAAATTAAAGGTGACATTGCTGTTTATCGAATTACTATAATGATTCCGAAGGGATTGTGGAGGGAGAGGAGTGGAAGGTGTAGAGCATAATGAAATTTATAAAATTATAACTATTTTTTAAAACAATGTGTGTAAATGGGAAAACATAGAAAAATTATAAATGACGAAAACTGCACGGATAAAACCTGAAAAGTTTATTTTCTCTTCACACATTTTGTTTTGTTTTAATACATGTACATAATATAAATATATCTCGAGATTCTCAACCGAATAAAACGAACACTTCTCAAAAAGGTATCCGTGAATATTTAAGTACCCACCCTAAAGAAAAATATAGTCCACCGAAAAAAATATACAATATTATTACTTAAATTGCATGTAATATGTGAAATACGATTGCGAGTCGTTTTGCGTCATGATTGTCAAAAAAAATGAAAACTAAACAAATTTTCATTATTCCAATTTTCACGCACGAAGTTTTCAACTAGAAATATTACTTCTATAAAAAAAACGACAAGAGACCTTTTTCGTTGCATTTTTAATCTAAATGGTAAATGAGAAAGTAATTTTTCGATTTTTTTTCTGCAAAAATGCTTGGCAATTTGACGGAGGTTCATTAAAAATCGTCCTAGTTCAATATAATGTATTTATTACCTATATTAATAATAGTTTAATAAATAAAATTAGATAGAAGGGATGCTATATGTGCTATAGTTTTCATTTTTTACGTGTCACGAAAATTTGCGAATTTGCGAATTGTTAAAATATACTATTATTGTTTTTAAGTATATTTTTTTTGCCAAATATTTTAACCAGAGGTTAGTTCAGAATTTCTGAAATCCGTTTCCCAAGTGTTCACGAACATCCGATTTTACATGCAAACTTTCAGACTGTATCCGATAAAACAAATACACACTTCTTTTTATAATACATATATTATGAGATCGTATATATAATCTTTAAAAAATCACTATTTTAAGGGTTACATTGAATAAAATTATTGTTTTTATTGATTTCGTTTTGATCGCGATGGTATTTAGCATACCACAGCTCGTTATTACCATTGCAAGTGTTTGAGCAGAATTTTCTGTAAACGATTATCACGAATATTATCATTAACAGCCCAAAACCAGCGACGCATGTTAAAACGACTAACATCGATTTGGCTATGAAATTATAAAAATCGTTGGATAAACAATAACTTTTACAGTATGACTTTGAATATGTCCGGTTCGACGTGTCCAATATCGCGGATCTTTTGGCCCGGTTCTGCAAAACATCGATAACAATAATAATTTTAAATGTGCGTTCAAATATTGTAATTATAATTTTAGATATATAATTATACAATGTATAAACACTTGTATGTATAACATAATAATAGAGTGGAATAGTATTGACGAAACCTGGAAAATTAGCTCATTTAATTAAAAGGAAACCTCGTCCTAAGTAAAGGTCTTCAAATTGTGGCACTTCAGAAAAATGTCCAGAAAAAAACCATTGGACCGAAAGAGTTACGAATATGAGATATTAAATAGATAATATATAAGACATTATATTATGTTTCCAAAGCATTGGGTAGGTAACTTTTTGGTTTTCAAAGTAATTGGGGAAAACCCGAAAGAAAATTATAGGTAAGAGGCAAATATTTAAAACACGCCACGACGATTATATTGTTTATAATTTTTGTAAACTATATTTTCTACTAGAAATATTGCTTTAACAGAAAAATACAAAATATTGATTGGAAATTTTTTGATATGTAAAGTGATTTCCTTTGGTAAAAATCAAAAAAGACAATTTTTTTTCAAATAACAGCGCAACAATTTCACTATGTAATATTTTTAAGATTTTATTTGTTCACAAAAAATATTTGTCCAAATTTAAAGAGTAGCATATTTTCCAAAAGGAACTTTTGCCTTATTTTTGAGCAAGTGGTTGTTTGTTTTTCTGTATAGTTTTTCTAATGATTATGAAAAACCGAGAAAAAAAGTTAGGAATACGGTAAAATGTATGGCATTTGGATCTTTTGTTATTATTAGGTTAAACATTATTGTAAAGATTTGTAATTTTGACAAATTCAGTATGTTGGCCTTTTGTATACGTGGTAAAATTTTCATAATTTTCTTTATATTTTTAGTCTATTTTTTTTTTATATATATTCTCGTGTTTTTATTTGTTAATAAAATTATATGACTTATAGAAATGCTTTGAAATTCAACACAAAGTACATTTTAGTGGAACTTAGAATTAGAAAAAGTGTAATAATGTATGTTTTTATATGAGTAAGTTAAATAAAATGTTTACGAAAATAATAAATATTACGTACTTCCAGAACTTGTATAACCGAACGTCGCTCCGAATCGTTTTTCATTAGCAATGGTTTACCGTCGGTTACAGGTATTAATTTATACCTGATACATAAAGTTATTTAATTTAATAACTTTATGTATCCTATCTTCCTGACTTCCCACCTACAACAGTTGCGCACACCCGTCCCTAGTATCAGTTTTTTTTTCTTTAGGATCGCGGAGGGCAGAGGAAAATTGATTTTTCGTTGTTTCATGCACGTAAACGCTGATAAAAACTTTATTACACAACATAAAGCTCTTTCCGTTACACTTGTCTGTATACGTTCCACATCGGTACACCTTCGTGATCATTTTTCCGCAGATGTAATACGGTATACAGGGTAATCAATTTATCATAAGACACTCGTTATCTCGGAAAGCATTAACTTTTTTCGACATTTGTTTTAGGGAAATTCTTTAGAATTTTAAATTTATGTTATTTTTAACCTTAATTTTCGGGGCTGAAACAACTATCTACTTTTGATTTTTAAATGTCAACTTATATTAAAAACCCCATAAACAGAAGGGAAATAAATAAATAAAAATAAACTGTGATTTTTAAATTTTTAATTCCCGTCAACCATTAGATATTGCACTTTTAAGTTTGGGTCAGGGGAGAGTGGTTGTACGTTATTGAAACACAGCGCGCTTACCACCACATAAATGATACTCTACTTATCTCCGTGTCCCAAACTTAAAAGTTTGACTTTTAAAGTTTACTAAGTATTATTATTAGTAAAGATGTGACGAACTGTTCGATTTTCAAAACCGAACCGAACTAGGGTTGTTCGGTTGAAAAATCATTCGATGCTAATTCTGCGTGGTCATTAATACGATGTTTTGTGGTGGAACAGAGTAGTCTTTATTGTTATACGAAAAATAAAAAAAATCCAATTTTTTTTCTTATTAGTGGGTTTTATAATCATAAATCACAGAGCCGAGCAGTTTGATAACCCAGGTTTTTGACCTAACCTAACATAACCTTTTTACTTTTTTAATGTCCGAGTTCGATAAAATATTTTAAAAGTTTGGTTTAGTTTGGATTCGAATAAAAATGTGTAAGTTCGATTCGGTTCGGGTTCACTAATTTAAAGGAAATTTCGGTTAAATTCAGTTTGACCTTAATAATTAGGGTTCGTAATATCCCTGGTAATTTATTAGTATATTTGACAGGTGTTTCTTGCGCTGTTAATATTCAATTTTTTTTTTCAATCGGTTTGTCTTTGAGGGAAACCTCGATTTTGGAGAAAAAAATTTTTTTATTTCATCCTTCTAAAGAAAAGAAAAAAAAACTTTCCACATTAGAAAATTTTCAAAATAGTCATTTTGTAAAAATTATTATTCAACAAATTTTAATGTATCACACATTCATATCCGATGAATAATTGCTTAGTTATAGTTATCGCTTTTGACAATTATACTGTTTATATCACAAAACTCCTACGACAAACAACGCCATTTAACGACTATCAGTAAGAGCGTTTTTAAAATTCTGGATTACTCTGGTTCGTGGAATTTTAGTCTGGTATTTTTGTTTTCCGGATTATTATAGATCGGAAGTTTTTGTCATGGCATTCATAATTTTTGGAGTTTTAGTCCAGAATATTCTGGTCAGAACGTTTATTTTTCCGGCTGATTACAGTCAAGACATTGACAATGTTTCATTTTCTGGATTTTTACAGGCTGTGTGTGATTATTTTCCGAGATTTTCTAGCCGTCCCATAATAACAGGGCTCACTATTCTAAACTACAAACCCACACTAATACGCTAGAATAACAATTATTTTTCGATACATAACCTATAAGTCTTACTTAAAAGCTTAAGAAAGAAAATACTGCAGAGACTTATTAAGCTAAAACAATATCTCTCTCTCTATCTATGTTTTCAATACAATGATTAGTTAGTAGCCAATTTCCACTCCTCCATTACTCATTTTCCTTTTAATTTGCAAATATGAATCGCATCCTTAGTCCTTTTTAATAAAATAATCTTACAATAAACTAATATAAAGATTGTATTAATAAAAATAAGGTTACAGACATAAAGATACTTTGGTATGTATAAAAAAAATTACCTAGACACCAGTGATGTAGCTAGGAAAGGAATAAATAGATAAAAGAAAAATACATTTATTTGCTCATGATTAAATACATCAAGATTTGCAATTATTTTAAGAAACTAATTTCAGAATATTGTCCAAGAACCTAGAGGCCCCCTGAGCTCTGGGACCCCTGGGCACGGCCCCACTTTACCATATGATAGCTACGCCACTGTTAGATACAAGGTTTACATACTAATTGATCATCGACGTTATGGAATTCATATGGAAACAGTCTGGGATTTCTGAACACGTCCATTGATTCGTTAATCGGTTTGCCGAAAAATCGGTCTGATAATAAATTATTGTCCGCTGCAGCCGCGTCATAGTCTATCGAATGAATCCAATAATAAATGAACGTCATTATTATTAACCAATACATGAATATATTTTTTTTACAGTTATAAAAATACGAAAAATAGTATATATTCATATATTAATAAACAGTGTATACTACTTAGTAACTGTAAAAAATGTGTATAAGTATGTTGTAAATTTACTTAGGTATATTCGGTTTTTAGATCTCTATAAAAAAAATAGGTACCAAGTACAAATAATATTTGAAATAAATTATTTTAGTTGTATATACATATATACATATATATAAATATATACACAGGGTGATTAATATATCGTAGGACACTCGTTATCTCGAAAAATATTTAATTTTTCCGAACTTTGTTTTCTACAATAGTTAAGAAACAAGCTGCTCTACAATTTTATATTTATGTTTTTTTAAGAGGTAAAACCACTACATAGATTTGATTTTCAAATTCTAGCCTATATTAAAAATTCCATAAATATATGGAGTATTATTTAAATTAAATTTAAGTGTTGAAATTTTTGATTTCCGTTAGTCCATTCACGAGATAGTCCGCTTTTAAGTTTTAGTTGGAGGAGATCAGTGGAGTATCATTTTTGTGGCAGTACTCTGCGCAGCGTCTTAACAATGCCCCAACCCAGACTTATGTTTAGCCAAGAAACGTAACTTCGCATCAGTACGTCTATCTCGAGCCTAACTCCAAGAGAACAAAGGAGTAATCGTGAATAAGATGGGAAATATTCAAAGCAAAACCAGCGAAGTACTGAAAGCGTCTTTGAATTTTCTCTAAAATAGATGAGTCGGTAGCCGTACATGGATCCTGAAGAACAGAAACATACTCGAGTATGGGACGAACAATAGTGGAGTACAGGGTTTTGAGAGAAGAAGATAGTCTAAATTCAGAAGAAATCCTATAATTTTTAAAGCTTTGCATCTAGTTGACAGATATTATACATTTTAAAAATAAATTGGGCCTACCTTTTTTAATGATAATCTTATCTATTAAATAAGGCATACATTGTTATTTTGAAATAACTATAAAAACTTAAGATACAGTTATCATTAAATTTGTTAATAGCAAAATATAAAATTGAAATATTTCATAATAATTTAAGGAAAAATTAAAGACAAATTAGAAGATTAAATTTATAATAGGCAAACATTTCAGGAATTATTATTTTACATTTTTATGCCAAGTATAATACAGTTTGAATTAAATTCAAATAACTTTAAAATTACCTTGTAAGGAAATTGTGCCATTAGTAGGCTAATCAGTTTTTCATGGAAATGAAAAATATGAAAAAGTTAAAAATCAAAAAAAAAAAAAACGTTGAAAAAAAGGCCATATTAATACCTAGGTATAGGTAATTATTAGGTATATTATTATAGGTATTAATGTTTCAAAAACATTATTTACTTATATATTTAAATACATTCTGAAGGTATTTGTATTTAACCTAAATAACTTGTTTTTAAGTGTCTCCGGAAAGTATTTAGAGTAATTTTTATTTTTATTTCAATAAGTAGGTACAACACAAAACTATAAAAGTACCTACCTATGTGTACCTCCTGTAATATTGCCTTTATTATTACTTGGTTTATTATTCTTGGCTATACCATTGTACGTATGCAGGTAATAACAATAATGGTAACCCGGATAAAATATTTTTTTTTTTTTCTTATCGAATCAAAACCGATTAGCAAACAATACAAATTTCTATATTAAAGTCATAAAAAAAAGTCAATTTTTTATTTTATGATGTCATTACAACAATATAACCGTTAAATAATACAGTGGTGTATTAAAAATACTAGCTCATGTAATAAATGTTAGTAGTTGATTACTTAAAAAAAAAAAAAAAACAATTAGTTAGTTTGAAAACATAATAAACAAAATGTAGGTCGTTAATTCAATTTTCATTTTCCCGCTGTCTTCCGGGAAAAATGGCAAAAAAAAAAAAGAATGATGTTTACTAAATGAAAATACAACATAGAGGTACCCATAGTATGCATTTTAATCGATAAACGCCTACTTACTCTTTTATAAAAACTAAAATAAAAACCAATTACAAATACTGCTCAAACGTACACGAATTATTTAAAATCAACTATTATCGGTCTGCGGTCCACGTAACGTTATAATTTTCATTTTATGCGTTTCTACGGTAAAGATTTTTGGACAGTAACTGCGTTTTGTATGAAATTATTTATTCGACGAAGACACACAAATAAAAAAAAAAAAATCTATAGTCTTATTGCTGGAGATTATTTTATAGTGGTTGTGTGTTTTTATATTAATGGGAAATGAATAATTAATTTTAATTTACTGTGAATACGTACCTACTATAAAGTTCACTTACGTTTGATTGCAAAATATAAAAAAAAATCTTTGCCCAAAGGCTGTACCTTTAAATTATTGTACTATCATAGGTAATGCTGAAGCCAGTGGCGCACGCATTTTTTTTCGGGAGGGATTTTGGTTATAATAATTTCCTAGAGAGAGGATAGCACATATAATCAGTACAGTATTATCACTAGTATTACTGAATAAATTATTTTTGGTGAAATTAAATGTTATTTTATTCTGTAGTATATAATATAATGTTGTTGAATATAAAACTTGATTTAAAAAAATGTAGTAAAGGAAGACATTTCGGAGTAGGTTATGACCCCCTAACCTCCCCTCTGTGTGTGCCACTGGCTGCAGCACACAAATAAATGTAGCGCATTTATTGTTTGTTACAGTTAATATTCCAGCAGCATTTTTTTTTTACGATTTTCAGTTTTTTAATCTAGATAAAAAATCGCGACATTATTATATTTTAATTTATATTATTTTCTGAAAAAAAAAACACTCGGTTCATGAGTATTAGGTCTCGAATTCTGAGAAGTAAAACATGTTGGTTATAATAATATTGATTAATGATTAATATCAATAGTTAAACATTTTTTTAGATGACCTAGTTTTAGTGATTATTTTATAGTATTATATTTTAACTCCATTCATAAGTTACCCTGTGCTAAGTAGAGATTATTGACTATAAAATGTATTACGTTGAATAATTAAACATTGTATTTGTAATCGTTCAACTGTAATTGTGTCTCCGAACATTAGTTTATTATATACTTTTATACTTATATCATAATATATAGGTCGATAATCTGAAGCGCATAAACGCTATCTCTATCAAATGTTATGTATTAAATAAGGACATTCTGGTGAGAAGTGACCTACATATTAGCGAGAAAATATTAAAATTACGTGCTTTCGCAAATCGCACGTTTCAACAGGTATATAAAATGTTATATGTGCTTAAAATCGTTTATATAGTTAAGATAGGATATGGCTTAATCCATTACACATGATCTAAGCCTTTAAATTATAAATTAAAACTTTTCCATATCGCTGTATCTATGTGTATTTGTGGCTATGTCTGTAAGTAACTATCTACTATCACGTATGTTTATTGTACAATATCTCAACTTCCTCCTCCCCCCCGTGTGAAGCCCCTGAAGTGGTTACTTAGATAAATAATTACATTTTTTTTTTTAGACTGTGAGTGGAGCAAGGGTTATTAGTTTCATTAAAATGTGTTTTTTTTTTTTATATCTGATACAGTAGGTACCTATGTATTACAGGGATAGTTTACGAAAAAAATGAAACAAAAAAAAAGCTCAAACGTACACTAAACTCGGGTGGACATTAAAAACTATGCAATTACCGAATCCTATTAAAAATATGATAGCGGATATAAATATTAACTAAACAACTCAATGTATTATTTTGTTATAAACTATTATAATATCAACGAAAAACGGCAAAATGCTTTCGACGAATGTTTAATAGCAGTTGTCACGCCTAATGTATTATTTTATTCTATATGTAAATTATGTTTAAGTCATCGTCGTAAAAACATAATCTTTATAGCATATTAAATGCGAGACTACGGTTTTTATAACCAAGATGACGTTCAATAAAATGAAATCGATTTGCAGCGCGAGGCTCTTGTAGTTTTTTTGCAATTTATTTAAATTTACATATATTTACAATATTCGATATAAATGCGATACGTTTAAACTGTGGTATTTTAGTTTTTTTTGGTGGTTAAAATAATCTTTAAGGCTGACTTTATAATTAAACATTATTCAGTAAAACATAGTCACGTTTCAATTTGTAATATTAGCATTAGTTATTGTTTTTTTTTTTTTTTTTGTTGTTGTTCATTGCACGAAAATAAACTGAATCAGGATGAATCAGATGATGAACACAGATACTGAATCAGTATAAATAATTAAAAAAACGCCAGAATGTTTTAAAAATGTTACCACGCCTAGAAAAGTATAATATTAATATTTGTTAATAATGTCAGGCCACTACACTAATTTTTAAATTGCTCCATCTTTTAGATTCTTAGTGGAGTAATATGTATACATTGGTTTTACAATATTTATTTATTTTTCTGTGAACAACTTTTCTACCAGAAATTTTGCTCCCATTTTCAAATTTAGCACCTTATGTGAAAGTTAATTTGACTAGGGTCGTACCTTTAGGAAGTAATTTTTTGATTTTGATTAAATACTAAAAACCGGAGAAATATGTAGATATAAAAAACCGGAAAATTCACGAAATTTATTATTTTCAAATCGTAAATTTTACGGCCTTTCAAAATATGTATAACCGAAGTCCGTTGTGAATCATTTTTCGTTATCAATGATTAATTATTGATGCGTACAGATACACATACATATTAATGTATTAAATTTCTTCTTCCCAACTCCTCACCTACGACAGTGGCTCACCCATCGTGCAAAGTATATCCGTTTGTTTTTTTCCATTGTTACAACTACAGTAAAACAACACAATGACCTAACCAATACACAATAAACACGCTCAACACGTCAAAGATAATTGAATAAAAATACGATATTAATTATATGCTTATTATAACGAAAAAATATCCGGATCAACGCACGGCCAGATCACCGAGAGTTTACTGTATTCATAAATACATGCGTTCAATTTATACACAAATTACTGAAAGTTGAAAATCGTTAAAATAAAATATAAAATATATAAATATAATATTACATGCTATAATGGGTTATTATACGAGTGTACCCATATTATGTATTATTTACCGATATTGCCTACGGCACTATAAAATTAATTATTATTTTTAGAAATATTATTAACCAATTATACTGATGGCTTTTTATCCAATATCGCACTCATTTTTAGGGCCTTTGTATTTTCCATTCACTTGTCTCCTATAATAATAATAATAAAAAAAAAATACTCCAATAGTTTTTGATGTGCTTGGGTGACACATCTCAACGATCCATAAAATTCGCTATATTCGCGTCCTCTGCAGTTGATATTTTTTTTTTTCATTTCGTACGTTTCTGTGTATAAAGTTTGTACAGCGATTCCCTCCGGACATTTTATTCATCTTTCACATCCTCGCCCTTCGTTCAAACTTTCGATTATTGTCAAAGGACACATTCATAATAATATTATTTCCTTTATATACAAGGTGTCTTACGATCACGATGATTTTTCACTTGAAAAAACTTTTGTTCTATTCCGTATTTTTATAAATAATAAATTTAATTTTTGTTTTCAGGTGAGGGAACTTAAAATACAAATTTTAACTTGACTATAATTAAAAAAAAAAAATTAAAATAGCCATTTTGTAAAATAGATTTCTATAAAATGTTTGATAGCTGAAACATTTGTTTATGTATCATATTTTATTTTCTACAATTTGTTGAAGTTTTTGCAAATATGAACATAATTGTGGTTTATAATCAATTATTCCCGTAATATTTAATCGATATGAATACTGTTCAGTAGTATCAGTATTAATAATAATGTATGATATTAGCTTATGGAAAAGAAAATCATTGTCATTTGATGTACTCTGACTAGTGACTATACCAATTAATTATTGTAATAGATTATATACCACTATAACATTCACATTTGCTAAAACTTCAAAAATTAGTAGAAAATAAAAGGCAATACAAAAAACCACCAACAATTTTGTAAAAATCTATTTTACAAAATGGCCATTTTGATTTTTTTTTATTTTATGTAAGTTCCCTTATCTATTAAAAAAAAATCAATATATTTACTGAAAATATTACTAAATATACTAAATATTTAAAACAAAATACATGTATATTAAAAATATTAAATATAACAAAAGTTATTTCAAGAGGCACATCACCGTGGGACACCCTCTATTAAAGAAGACGCACCAAGGTCGTTTACTGTTAACCCTTTAAAAAAAAACCTCTTAGTACCATTTACAGTGTAAAGTGTTTAAACGTATATAAAATAAAATATATATCTATCAATCTTTTATTTACAAAACAATATTATATAATGGAGTACGATCCGCAGGGAAAACACGGTTACTGTGGAAACGCGAGTATTTTCTTTTTTTTCATGGTCGGTAAATATTGGGGCTAAACGGTCGCTAAACACTGTCTATATCCTATCCATATATTTTTGATTTGAGTTTGTAAACTATCCCGGTGGTTACGGCAGTGAGTTCTATAAAAAAAAAAAAAAGATTGCATAGCGTTAAAGAAAAACTGCCAATGTGCTTAAACAAATTTAATGCAATCCATAGTCAAAAGAGCCGGGCAACTTCGCACGTGTGTGCAGCCACTGTTGTAGGTGAGAAGTTGGGAAAGTAGTAGAGGAAAAATTTAATGTATATCAGTAAGCAACGATAAATTATTGGAAACGAAAATAAGATTCTGAGCGGAGTGAAATTGCAGTCATTGTTGTTTTGCCAAAAATATATATATTTCTTGTACAATATTTGTTTAAATACTGTACCGATTTTCCCGTCTTGTCTTTGTTTTTCTCGGTTTTCCCGTGTTTCTTCCCGGTTATTCACACTTTTTTTAAAACTATTTCTTTAGAAAGATTCTGAGTTCAATGTAGAATGTATTGGTTTTACAAAGATTTGTTTTATTTTTATGTGAACACTTTTTCTATCAGAAGGCTTATTCCGATTATCAAGTATAGCGCTTTTTATGAAAGTAAATTTTCTCTGGGTGGTAATTTAAAGAAGTCATTTTTGAAATTCTCATTAATATTTGAGATAATGAGGAAAACCTGGTACTTTAGATTAAAACAGATTGAAAGATTAAATATAAGTTTCTAATTAGTAACCGTTTTTATATATTTTTTGTTATTTTCAATTTTTATTCTTTTATACATTTTTTTAAACAATCATTTTTGTAATCATTTTACCATAATATATATTTTTGACAAAACAACACTATCAACTGAACTCCGTTCAGAATCGTTTTTTCGTTAACAATGGTTTATCGTTGCTTTCAAATATACATTAAATTCTCATCTTTATTTTACCTTCCCTACTTCCCAACTACAACAGTGGCTGCACCCACGTTCGAAGTCCGTCCTTTTTTTACGTAATTTATATTTAGTAGGTATTTTGTGAATAAAATGTTTAGACCATACAAAATGTCTTGAAAATTTAACAGGAGGTTCATTGTATGTTGTACTTAATGGTTGATAAGTAAAAGTTGAATTTAATGTAGTATTTTTTTTTTTTTTATAAGAAGTTTAATATCAATTTTTGACGAAAATCGTAATTATTACGGCTTTTTAAAACAAGACGTAAAACCGAACCCCACTCAGAGTCGTTTTTCGTTACCAATGGTTAATTATTCCATATAGATATACATTTAATTCCCCTTTATATCCTACCTTCCCAAACTTCTCACCTACAACAGTAGCCTATCCATCTTGCAAAGAATGTTCGTTTTTTTAATTCATTTGACTCGTCCAAGTTGATAATTTTTATAGCCTTGTCAAAAGCTTTTGTACGACTTATAATTGAATTACAATTTTTATATAGTGTAGAACACCACAATCGAATTTGAATATTCTATGAATCGCGTATACTGTGTGGAATTTTTAACGAAATTCGATTAAAAAGTTGCCGAAATTAAGTTTGTATATTCGTTTTATATTAAATCGAATACTATTATAATTAAAATACACCTAAACCTACTTATAGTTCGGATTCAATGCTTTGTATTGTTTTGAATTTTTAACAATACAAGTAATATAAATATTATACTATTATAAGCATATATTTGTTATCTTCGTTTTGTCGATGAAATATTTGTTTATTGTTATTATTATCATTATTATTATTATTATTATCATTATTATTATTATTATTATCATTATTACTATTATTATAATTATTATTATTATTATTGTTATTGTTATTCAGCACGCGGATTGTTTTTTTTTTTTTTCGTTACTGTTTATTTTTCAATTCGATTTCGACTATGTTGTTTGTTGATTTCAACAATAATAATTAAATATTTTATGTTTCCTTTCGTTTGTGACTTTCTGTATATTTATAATAATAAACAATATTTATTACAATATTGAAAATAGGTAATCATAAAATATTACACGTAGTATTCCGCTCAATGTGTCAACGGTAGCGTTCGGTTGTCGGCCGCGGCTTGTTTACTAATTCGATGTGGACTACTTGCTTCTTGTATCTTCTTGTAGTGTTTGAATTGCTAAAGGTTTGAACTGTTTGAAGAATTGAGTAGAAGTGACTCAATATCTTGCATGCTTTGATTATAGTGCCCTGTTTCAAGCTCGCGACTGCTTGTGACTCATTATCGGCAATCCACTCGAATATATATATATATATATGAATATATATATATGAATTGTCGGTAAACGTCACGTCACTGATCGGCTGTTAACCCAATTCTGATGATGAAGAACCACACATTAGCCCCGTGGCATCACTGGCCGATATGTAGGCTTCCGTTGTTGTTTTGGTTATTTTCAATGAAAAACCACACGGTAATCATAGTTTTTAACTTTAATATGTGGTTTTTCGTTATCGTTATTACTTTTGTTGTCCGATAAGAACTCATGTTTTGTTTTGGCCTATGAAAATTCCTTCTCTGCGTATTTTGTCCCGTTACACTCAGATGGTCGATTAACATAATGATTAGGGAGTTAACAGACAATATACAATAGACCAAATGGCTTAATTATTGATTATAATTTAATCACTGTTTAATCACTCTCTATACGACTGGCCCTAAATGTAGTAAATATAATATTGTTTTTTACATATTATATAAAACATAAAATTAAATAATGTATTACATTGACCATTAATTTTTATACTTGATGTTTTTTTCTTTCATTATTCATAAAAAAAAATACCCCAAATAGTTGGGATGAAAGTGAAGGAATAAAAGATCCAATAAAAAAAAAAACATCTATTTTCCTAAATATATGAGGTCATTCTGACGAAAAAGTTACATGTCGAATTCAAATAAAATATCGGGAAATAAAATTAGGTTTTCAATAGGTTATAACTTAGGTTTCAATTGGGTTTCCTTTGATTTGTTTGAGAATAAACCGTGGTTTTAAATAACGGCTGAAAACGACTCAACCAAATTAGTCCCCGTGTTAGTTTCCCCTCGCAACAATGCACGAGATTATAAAATATGTGAAACGTTCCGAAACCAGTAAAATGGTTTTTTTTTTCTTTACGTATACTCTTTTCAAAATTATATACAACAATGGACAATATATTTTTTTTTTTCACTACTTTTAGGATAGATGGCACATACTCGTACATACGAATACGTATAAATAAGACGTTATCCCCTATAACTTTTGTTTGAATGTACTTTTAAACGATTTAGGTATCCGGGTATATTGTAGAACCTGTAAAGCGATGTAAACGGTAATGTGGGTGTAACATTTACGGAATCTTTATAGACGAACTAGAAAGAAATTTGATTTCATTTATTTGCGAGCTTGTCCGAGTGCGCAAATAACGGAATAAGAAATTACGATCGGTCTTGTAATATAATTTACGGACGAGTGGTAGAATATAATTTGATAAAATATTATTATTTATGACCGAGCAAGAAACGTCTTATCGTGAACCATAAAATGAAAATCACGTAAGAGTCAAAATAGTAATAAAAAAAAAAAAAAAAAATGGTTAAAATTCGAGCAACATTTTTGTTTACAGGACTTTTATATATAAATGTGTTAACTACATCGAATAAAATTATATTTTGACCTAGTTATATAATAAACGCATTATATTTTGTAATAGTCGAATTTTGATACATGCTTAACTACATTACTAAGATTTTTGTTTGTTTTGTTCACAGGAAACTTTTTGTTTGTATACGGCAATGAGGATGTTTCTCACATTTACATCTTGAGTCCTTTCTACACTGACAGCATATTCGACAACAGCCGGTGTTCGTTATCCTTTCAAATGCACACCAATGTAACGTACCCAAGTTTAGTGTCCATAATTCTGAAGACCGATAATTACTCGTCTTTAATCCAGGAAAACATTGAAAATAATACCCCTCGGTATGTATAAAAAAGACTTTCTATATTTTAATTAAAAATCACTAATCAAATCTAAAATAAAAAAAACGTATATTGTTGGTGTTGGTTAAGCAAGATTATGGTATAAAGCTTAAATCATAAAAAAAAATTATTTTCTATGATTTACGGAAAACAGTGAGATATCATAATAATCCAGTAAAATACCCAATATTGTCATTGCCTATTATTTTATCCACAGTTTTTTAGTAAATTCTGTTTTCCCCTTTGTGGGACAGGCTAATAGTAAATTAATTAGTATAGTATATAAAATAAGACAATGTAAGAAGGGAGGGTCAAATCGGTAACGTTGCTGTGCACCTTAAAATATTTGACCGTTTTTCTCAATTATTACGAGAACCGCTTGACAAATCAAAAAATGACCTCCTAAATAACTACCAACTAAAGATATAAAACGCAACAAAAAAGTATTTTGTCATTTTTCAATTGAAGCTAGTATTGGGAGATGGTAAACTGCGGCAAAATTTCCCTTTTTCTAAAAGTCGTTTTTGTAAACTACAGCAAAAACAAATTTCACATTTGACGATCTTCGGCAAGACTGATAAGATACATTATGTAAATTATGGCAATTTGTTTTATATACATAAAAACTGCAACTTGTACTTTAATTTGTTTGTTTTTAATAAAATAAAAAAAATTATGGTATCATTAAATAAATACATTTAAGTAGGTAAATGATGCCTACCAAATTCGGTCAAGAATAATAATAATTATTTACTACGAGTGAATGAAAAGTACATAATATTAGTACATGATAAGAATTTCATGTACTTTTAAAACGATGTAACTGAAAAAATCGTTTTTATAGTTTTTGAAGTATTGAAATGAGATGTTTAATTATATTATATAGGGGTAATTTTATAAGGAGTATAACTTCGGGCATTATGTGAGGGAACCTTAAATAGTACTTAAGACAATCCATCTAAACATTTTTGTGTCATACAAGACTTCAGATGTGTTTTTATTAGTTTCAATTCTGAAAAAGATCTCTCACTGGAACAGTTGGTACACAGTATTGTCAAGTATATTAAAAAACTTTGTCGAAATAGTGGATGTTCCGGAGTCAAATAATGAAGGCTGTGTGAATACAATGGAGTCAATCGCTACATCTTTAGATATAAAATGATACTAAAAGGTTTTGGTGCTCATTCAAATTTGGTGTTCATTTCGATTTTCAAAAATCGAAAATAAATACAGAAAAATATTGGCTGCAGAAGTACAAATAAACCAGAGCAAAAGAATTATGATGGAAAGTGTAAGAAAATTAAAACTAACGGGTGAACCTTTAAATGTTAATTGGAGTTATATGATTTATATGAATGATAGTTGAACTCAAATTAATAGAAATTTATTTTTCAAAGCTAGAGTTTCTGTTCGTAATTCGGGATATAATTTTTTTTGGTTTGAAGACTTAAATATAAATAAATAAATATATTTAATGATAATAATTCTAACTACTTAAAATATATTCGAAGTTGTAAAATGATAATTCCTTTTCCATAATAGAAAAAATAGATTTAATTATGTTAAATGAAACCTAGCATAATGTATCGATGCATTGTAACTACAATGTAGGTCTGAACTACATGATTGATGGTTATACATTATTTTTTTTATTTATAAGGAGGAATCCATACGATTGTATTTTTATTTTTGGCTAACATACTTTTAATGTAGAGTTTTATATATATGATTTTATTGAAACTAATATTGTTAATACTCTATTTAACGAACCTTTATGTAGATTAATATTTTATGCTTTTATAAATCAACCTCAACTAACATAAGTAACTTTATAAAAATACTAAGTAAAGTTTTAGAGGATAATATATATAAAGGTGATTAATAAAAATATAGTATAATCATACTATATTTTTCTGATTGGGAATATCAATATAAACATAGTAGGCGATAATGCAAATAATCCCAAATAACTGGATTTATTATCATAAAATGGTTATGCATCATTTAAAAATATTAATACTAGATTACCAACATTGGACGCAGTCACTCGTGTATTGATCGTATTCACTATATTGTAAAAAATATAAAAAAAATGAATTTTAAATACTGACCTTTTATTCCTCGACGCGATATAATAGAATATTTTATACTGGAATAATACGCTATGTGATATTTTCAAATTAAATATCTCACCCTTGGTAAAATCCTAAGCACCCCATCTCTGACACAAACTAACCGAACACGTACGGATAATAAATAATACTTTCTACACTTCCTCTATGTTCGCTCAAATGTAAAATTAATTGAACAGACAAGGAATTAAACATAACGGAATATGTTTCGCTAATGAATATAATATTTTCGTCAAAATAAAAAAAGGGGGAAGCGATGAAAATTACCAATCTATTTCACTGTTTTTTACTGTAGTTTGGGATTTATTAGTTTTATAACGACGAGAGATTTTTTTAATTTTTTTTATCTGTCTAAAAAGAAATTTTTGGTAAAAAATCTTGAGCCAATGTATAGAGTATAGTAAATTTTTTGAAAGGAAATTTTGTCTAGTTAGTGCATTGAAAAGATAATTTTTCAAAATAATTGGAAAAATTCCGAAAGAACATTGTAGATATAAAACGGCAAATATTCATGGCGCACCACGGGGTTACCGATTTTATAGTTTTTAATTTTTTCAACTTATGTTTTTTACCAGAAATATTGTTCCAATAGAAAAACGACAAGGGAACTTTTTTGTCAATCCAATTAGTGAACAAAAAAAATACGTTTTTAAATTTGTAATTTAATTTTAATTTAATAATCAAGAAAAACCAAAAAATAAATTGAAATAACGGAAAATTTTACGAAAATAATTCTATTATTTAAAATATTGTTTTAGGTTTTTAGTGGAATGAAGAATGTATTGCTTTTATAGTGATGTTTTTTTTAAATCTGTGGACAACTTTTCTAACAGCAAAATTTTGCTTCGATGTATAATTATAGAAATTTTTCTGAAAGGAAATCTTATTGAAGAGGTACTTTAATGAGAACATTTTTTGATTTTCCAAAAAAATGGGAAAAACAGTAAAAACCATAAAATAGATAAAATATTAAAAATATTTTATTAATGACTAATGGATGTCACCCGGCTTCCCTGGATGGTTTCCTTATTTAATTTAATTTTTTTTTTTTAATGTGTAAGGACTTTTTTATTTGCTATTGCTTATGTATGATCTTCACTTTTTTTCTTCAGCCATTAAAATAAAAAAAATAAATCATCTGGTCTTTTTGTTGATATGATTTTTATTAAAATTATTTCCGCTTAATATGATATTTATTAAATTATCAGTTTAAAGAACCTCAATAAATCATCTCAGTCATTCGAATCTAATCCTGCTATTATGAAAGAAAACAAATATTGTAAAAATACATAGTTAACAATATGATGATCTTAAAAATGTTATATTTAATACTTTCCAATAACGTATCAGAAAAAAAGTTAATTCTTATAAAAAATACAAAAATCGTAATACTATATTTTTTATGCTTCGGGCCTTTTCCCGGTTTTTCAGTTTTTCGCATTTGATGAGAAAACTCTTTATAAAATCGAAAAATGGCCTGTTCATAGTACTTCTTTACATTGATTTCCTTTCAGAAAAGTTGCTATACGTAAAAATCTGAGGAAGCCCCCCGGTAGAAAAGTTGTCCACGGAAAAAAAAAAAATTAAACATCTTTGTAAATCCATAAGCTTTTTTGCTCTACTCAGAATCTAAAATTCAATTTCTCTATAGAATCGTTAATGGAATTGGAAGCCATGAGTTTTTGTACTTATCTTGTCTTACACACGTAAGATATAGGGGTTTAGACGTGTTTTAATTCCAAAGTGCCGATTTATCCAGTTAAGCGATAAGAATTCTAGAAAAAGATTTTAATTTGTCGTGAAACCTACTTGAGATTGACTTTCCCAATTTTTAAATTTATCTTCTTAAATTCTTAAAAAGCCATAATACTAAAAAAGTAATTAAAAAAAAATGGAATATGTTAATTTTTTGATAAATCAAAATCTAAAATCTAAAAAGTGGTAAAGTTGGTCTTGAAAAATTCAAATCTACTTTCAGAATTCTTATCGCTTCACTAGATCAATCGGTACGTTGGAAAAAAAACACTCCTTAATTCCTATATCTCACGTGTGTAAGACAAAGACAGAAACACGTCGCTTCCAATCCCCTGAATGGAATATATTACCAAACAGTTCTGTGTGAATTGTTAGTCGATATTTTTACGGCGACCAACGCTCGGGTTGCTAACGGCTTTGTCAGTTTTCCGTGGCATGTTCAGTACAGTAGTCGGTTTGTAATAGGTGCCTGTACAAAATTAAAACAATCAACACAGTATAACCTATATACAATAAGTAAATATTGAAAACAGTACAAATACCTACGTCTTACAAGTTGTTGACGACGAAATAAAGGAGTTTCTCGTGCTATGTTTGGAAATTATTATTAAACAATTTAACTTCTTACATAAATCATTATACTGCAGTATTATAATATATTTTACAGCTCTCTCGATAATTTATGCACAGTTTAATTAGCACTAAAGTAAAACTATTTCATTAATATTTTTAAAGTATTTTTTTTTTTTTTTTTTTTTGCACACGAACCAAAGCCCGACGAAGCTCTCTGAAATTACGAAAATATGTAAAAAATATTTTTAGATTCATATGAATCATATAAATACAATTTGCACAGTAGGAGTAAAAACAACATTCCACAATTAAATCATTTGATATACTTGGCTGCACTCGAACTGAATCCCAATAAGACCTTTTAGGACGAATTGAGTCCCAGGTTGTTTTAGGTATATACTAATTGAGTTCCTTTAAATTTTAGCTAAAATACTTATTGAGTCCCGTCAAACTTTTTTTAAAAAAACACCAAAATTACATTTTTTATATCGGTAAAAATATATTATAATATAAATAATTTAAATATTACTTGTGTATAGTTAAATAAATACACGTGATAAAATTATATTTTTCGTACTGATAAAAATTATGATTCAGTATTTATGAACTGTGACATTGTTACTTAACTATCTAGTTACTAAGTTAATATTATATGTATTTACATTTTTTGTTTTTAGAAGTTGGGAAAAGAAAAAAGTATTGGTGTTGGGTCGAAACACCAGACAAGTAATCATCGAAATACACATCAGACCCGGATCACACGTGGCTATCGATGATTTAAGACTCGAAGATTGTTTACCGGGTAATCATATACATAATTTACTATGCATATATAAGTGTATTATTATGGAAAATACTATAATGAAGAATTATTAATATTATAATTTATGGCTAAAGGTGGCATCACCGGATGGGGAATGTATCGGCCCATCGAGTTTCAAGATAGTTTATATACTTTTTCACTATACGTATTTTCTCTTCTCCTTCTCTTCCATTCCAATTATTTGGGATCGGCCACCCTTGTACTAAACTCCAATTTATTAAAAAATATTTTTACTAACATATTATGCTTAATTTCTCTAAAATTGTCCACACTTACATTAGTACTGTATTAGAACGTAATTTTTGTTCGGTAGGTACTCTGTGGATAAAATTGTTAGAGCAAACAGAAATGCTAAAAAATTTAACAGTAGATTCAATAAATGTCTTACATTGTGGTAAAAAAAAAAAATTGAGTTTAATATAAGTTTTTCTTTTATAAGAATTTAAATATCAAATTTTGATGAAGTTTGTATATATTATGAGCTACGGCCTAATTTGTGAATATTACGAAACTACAATATTAACCGAACACCTCTCAGAATCTACAAATAAAGCAGCTACCACACTTAGTTATCAGAGGTATTACACAATTTAACAATCAGGTCTCCTCTAACCCTAGCTAGTCCTCTCGATTTGAATTCCTAGCGGTCATATACGTCCGAATTGGAACAATCTACCTAAGCCTTGTTTAGGTTTCCTCATAATATTTAAAACCGATGTTATCTAAGGAATAACCTAACCGTGTTACGTGATAACGTTGGTTTTCACACGGATTAGTAGAATTTAAAATGGCTGTTACTCAAAAACTATTCATCGGATATAAATGTGTGATACATTGACATTTTCAGAAAAATAAAATAAAGTTTAACTTTTTAATATATAAATAAAAAAATATTTGTAATCTTACCTGTGAGTAATATAAAAAAAAAAACAAAATTTGATTACCATTATTATCTCCGGAGATATTCAAGGGGTATATCTTTGTGGGACAGCCTGTATATCACAATATCATGGTTTAAAGCCGAAAATTTTCCCAAAGCAAGGCAGATTTCTCGTACACAATTTTACATAAAAAACTATATTTGTTATAATATACATTAATATTTAACTATATTTTATTTTTCATAATTTTTAACAAACCGTTGAAACCGCGGTGTAGTCGTTAATAATTAATACGCACATTGTATGCGAAACCACATTTTAGCTCGATAACATATTTCGCATACTCGGTGAAACGAATATTGCATTCAATAATGTTTCGGGCCGTTGTCACGCGTGTTTTCATACGGATGAATAATATAATATAATAATGCAATATTTTCGAATATCTCTGAAAATCTATATTTACCTATACCCGTACAAATTCCGATTTCCTTTTGCTCTTCTGAAGTGATGATAATAATGTAATATATAAAATAGAATATTGTAAAATGAAATGTTATGGCTTTTTCTAAAATCGTACCTACCTTCATATCTACTCTTTCCATTTGGCACTAAGCTGAGCGAATAATTTTTTAGAAGAAAAAAAAATATATTTTATCAATAAAAACTACAAAACCTCGAAAATGTCAAATGGCTAAAAAAAAAAGGAGCTCAAAATAAAAAAAAAAGAGCAGATACTGGAGAAGACTGTGATAATTTATACCTGTAACAAACAATAAACCATTGATAATGAAAAACAATTCAAAATTTGGTTACGCATGTTTTGAAAGGCCGTAATATTTACGTTTTTTGTCAACGTTTTATTATAACTTTTATATATAAAAAAAAAAAAAAAAAAACTATATTTAGCTAGTTTTTCTTTGCCACTATGTGCGGCTTATAATAATTCTCCTATCAAACTTTCAAGCTTTTTTGTTTAATCCAACAGTTAATCTACAGAGAACCTACCAAATACAAATTACGTAAAAAACTCGCAATTAAAAAGTCTGTAAATAGCTCATAAACAGTTCTATACATAAACTGTATGTTTTACCACGTCTAGAAAAAGTAATTATAAGTTTTCCATCAAAATGTTAAGTCAACAAATATGCAAACCTGAATTACAACAAAATAATAAAATTTAAATTAATAATAGCATTATTTTCGTAAACTTTCTAGTTATTTTTCGGGTTTGCTCAATTATTAAAAAAACTACCAAGAGAATCAAAATTCGAATTTCTTTGGGCCCAAACATTCTAGTTAGTTGCATCACCACCGTCGCGGTGTAGACATTTTAACGCGCAATTTTATTTATCGACGTGCACGTACCGAACATTATAAGTAACTTCCTACTGAAGTAATTTTAAATTTTCGATAAATGTTTAGTCTTTTTTTGTCCGAAATTCAAATCTTAATGAAATTAATAACGTAATCACGGGACGCCTGATGTTGAAATAAATATTTAACATTTCAATATTGATGATCAATGTACACAATTAAATAACGGTTGTTTTGCGAATCGTTAAATATTGAATATTATTTTAAATAATATGTATGTAAGTATTAAAAACAGTAGTAATACAAGATAGAAGAATTAAATTGATATATTAATAAAAATAAAAAATAAAAACAATGATGCATATACATTAAGAAATCTAAACAAAATAATAAAATTACCTAAAATAATACATCAAATATTTCAGTATTAATGGAATCAATAGTTTTTTATAGTACAATAGGCTGGAGTGATGTATTCGATAATGCTATATCTCAGCTACAAATATGTCAAAATCGAATTATTAGAATGTCGTTCTATAAAAAACGATAGTACTCAGCAAGAAATATAATATACAGAACGAAATGTGCTATTTAAGAAAATGCATTTAAAAATTACTGATACGAAGGGTGTTCCACGAAGATAAGCACAATATAATACCTCCGGAGATGATAAAGATAATCAAATTCTGTTTTTATATTACCCTCGGAGATGGCTTTTTATTTTATATTTTTTTTTTTAAAAATTGAAGATGGCCATTTTCTAGAGTTCTTTTTAAAGATTTTAACGTATCAACTTTTTATTTTTATTAAATTCGTAATTTTTAACTATTTTTTAAACTTCAATAAAACGAAATATACAGTCAATTAGTTGTAAATAGTAAAAATTAATTGGCAAATAACATTAATTATGCCTGCTTAAAAATAATGATGACTGGTTATTGGCTGTCGATAAAGATTACGAGCAAAGCTGTATTTAGGTAGAGGATAGAACACAGGGGGAAATTGTCCGGTTGGCTTTAGATTTGTTTGCTCGTCAACATCGGCCTTGATTACCACTTATTTTGCTCATCGTGTTGTTAATGGGGGAGGGAGTTTTTTTTAAAAATCTACAAAGGGGGTGGGCATAGAAGAAGTCGGGTACTCCCGCTTTACATGAAATGTCGTTTTATTCATAACGCCTTATATTATTATAATGTTCCGTTTTGTTTTCCAGAATATTATACAGGCATAACCGAACTAGGTTGTCCAGGTGACTCGCACTATTTGTGTATGGACAACTCGACGTGCATACCACAACATCGCGTTTGTGACATAAACATCGATTGTCCTGACAAGGAAGACGAATCCGAGAGTTGCTGTAAGAGTGATTTTTATTATAATATATACTATACTTTATAATAACTGTTTATGGTTACATATATGTAGATCTCTGCTGCATGATACTAACTATTAAATCAATCACAATTCACATAATTATTATTAGAATTTAACTTAATAAAAAATGGTTTGTTATTTTATTACTACCCCTATTCCGTATTCGTATAGGGTATGCTATTTGTATAATATTATAACTATCAATTAACATTTTTGAATATTTTATGTAATAAATATAATATATATGTATATATTCTAATAGTCTTTATTCGTTCCATTCTAAAAATCAACAATTTATAGACTTTTAGCGTACACAAATAATTGCGAGTGGATTCTAGACTGCTTTGTTTTAAGATTGGATCTGCATATTTAAAACTGTTTAAAAAGTTATACGACTGTTATAAAAGTTATAAGTTATATTAAGTAATACATTTTGTCAACTTATTTACAAATATTAAAAAAAAAAAAAAAAATAAGAAATGCAATTACCTTTGCACTTAAACCTGTTTTATGGATATCAGTTTCTATTCCACATAAGCCACAAAATAAATTAGAAACAATCTATATTATAAAGGTAGTATTAAAACATAGAAGGCAACTACAGCTCTATTTGATAACAAATGAATTAAAATTTTTAAAAATACGGCCATACTTCGCACGTGGGTGCTGGTACTGTTGTAGGTGGGAAGTTGAAAAAGTAGGATACAGACGGGAATTGAATGTATATCTGTAAGCAACGATGATCCATTATTTCCACGAAAAAACGATTCTGAATGGAATTCTTATTGAGTTCTCGTGACTTGATAGTAATGCTTTGTCATCAATATTTATGCAATATTATGGTAAAATAATTAAATTGGCATTATATATCTTCTTTAATAAAATTTGTTTAATATTGTACCATTTTTTCCCGTTTTCCCAGTTTCCGCATATTATTTCCCAGTTTTTCATGTTTTCTAGCAAAAATTTTGAGAAAATCGATAAATGACTTCTTTAAAATATCTTCCCAGTCAGATTTTCTGTCAGAAAAAGTGCTCTCATTTTATATCGCTAGAAATTCACCTGAAAATCGTTAGCCGCTGTAATATGTACAAATATAGTGCTTCGCTAAAAGCAAATTTAACGGGGGGGAGGGGTGCTTTAGAGAGGAGTTTTCTCTGCAAATGAGAAAAACCAGGACATAATGGAGGAAAACGGGAAAAACGGGAAAATCTGTACAATATTAAACAAATATTATTAAAGAAAATATTAGTGTTCGCCAACGATATTGACAATTCGATTTGATATCGATATCGTGTGTATTTTCTAAATATTTTCGATATCGATATCACAATGGTTGATCGGTGCTCGAAACAATAAAGTTGACGGACAGATAAAACCGATAAAAGCATAGCATGGCAATTACATATAAAATAATTAAAATCTAATTGCATGTGTATTGTGTATATAAAAGTAGATTTACTAAATAATAAATGGCATATTGCGATATACTTTATTATTTCAAAAAAATATTTCACCATGTCAAAAAATTTAATCTAAATTTACTATTTAGTTTCCATTGTTTGCTCGAGGCGAGACGTCAAATCATTTTATTGTAAATTTCATTTTATACAAACTGAGTGAAAACTTTAAATAAGTACCATTGACTGGAAGAGTGATATATGGCAACATTTTGGTTTATGTATTTTCAAAATACATAATGCCTACTTAATTGTTTTACTATAATTTGACATATTATATAGGTATTGTTGACAAAGCATCGCTATCAACTGAATTCCGTCCCAAATCGTTTTTTCGTTAGCAATAATTTATCGTTGCTTACAGATATACATTAAATTACCTTTAGTATCCTACCGTCCCAGCTACAATAATGGCTGCACCCATCGTGCGAAGTATGTCCGTCTTTTTATTTGCCTAATAATACTATGGTTATTAATTATTGACACTTTTATGATAAATATTATCTTGTTAAAATATTTACTATCGTCGTCTTTTTGCTTTTTTTCAGATCTTGTGCCTGACGGATCACGGTGTACGTTCGAATCGGGATTTTGCGGATGGCAAAACTCTTCTGAAGAAATGTCACTGTTGTGGAGACTCTATCAAGGTGACCGAAAAAAATTCACGGGGCCGCGTGTGGACAACACTTATAGAAACAAATCTGGTAATGAAATATACACGTAGATACAAAATTAAGACCTTAATAATTGCATCATTAGAATTTTTTTTATTTTTAATGATATATTAGGGGTCTAAATGCAATAAAATTTTCATGTAATTACTGTAAAATTGGAGAATTTTAAAAACAAATCACGTTTTCAAAAAACTGTTTTTTCTGGAAAAATCGAAATACAGGGAATTTTTACTTCCGCAAAAATTACACAATTTTTATGTGATTTCACTTCTTTGCGATATATACTCATAATATTTTTCTAAAAGCGTCTTAGAAAACTACTTTGGGAGTCTCTAATGCCATTAGAATAGATTTTGTAGTGTTGTCATCGATAAATCTTTATTGCAGGTGTCTAATTTTGAAATTACTCTATAGGTAACTGTTACCACCTTAAGGTCTCCGTTTTTTGTCTATCAGCTAGATAATTGTGTTTTACCAACAGTGTCAGGAATCGGAATTTGGAGCCAGAAAAATTTACCTATGAAAAATAAAAAAGGCTTAACCTTTCTGTTGAGCGTAAAAATATTAAATCACAAAACTTTATATATTCTCAATAACTCCCCTGTAGTCATAGCACCCTGTGTGTGGATACCTCCGCATCCCTTTAGGCATTCCTCTAGGCTATTTTCGAATCGTTCGGAACTTTTCCATTGTTTCGTACTTTTTTTTTTTATCAAAAGCCAATATTTTCGATACTAATTCCGGAGTTTCTGTTTTAATCAGTTCAGCATTGATGATTGTCTTCTCCAGGAGCACTGTTATATTTTTAAGACTTGGAGTAAACAATAAAGTTATGAGAGAAACCCGATTTGATTGAAATCGGTTTGTTTCCGCCACGGTTATTGCGCAGCATAGATGATGCATGGTTATTGCACCGCTTCTTCCAAGTCCAGGACACATGCGCAGTGAATAGTGAGGAAACCGTGCATTTTTTCTGATATGGCCATTTATTTAATTTAGAGTTATATACTGTAATTCAAAGTCTATAAAGGGCAACTATATAGGCAACCATGACGATGTTTGGGTATATGGTGATAGGATAGTAAAGTTTGGACACAGATATTATAGATATGGATAAGCTCCTCCTAAACTTAATACATTGCAAGCCGCGGTCTAAAAGTGGTAGATATTAGGAGCAAGGCAAGTATAGTATAGGGTAAGTAATATTAAATATAAACATTTTTTTTTATCATTGGTTTAATCATTATATATAAATATTAACGATGGTTAACGATAACCAACGAAATAGTCTACCCGTATCATTATCATTAATATCTATATTTGGACGTATTTTCACATATTGTCCATAATGTAATAGTATTCACAAAAAATTAGTAATTGTGATGTCTGTTCTATATTATTTAGGTACTTTTGCTTACGTGGACATGTCGGGACCAGCGTATCTCGGATCGGCGGCTCGTATGGAAAGTGTACATTTTCATCCACCACCGCCGTGTTCTTCCGACCCGGAATCGAAATATTACAATTCGTGTTATGTGAGTATATATTATGTTATTATATTATTATCATTATACGCTTGGAATCATGAGTGGCGAGCTACTGTCAGTTCCCGAGAATAGGGAAGATTCCCGGTAGAACGCCACGGCCGCCGAAATCTGTCCAGCAAATAGATTGGAAATTGTGAATCAATAAAACAGAAGGAAACAAAAACATAAACGGTGTGGTTTGTATACCTACCGAAGTCAAAAATGTAATTTTTCAAAAACCACGATTGTCTTTTATAATATTACAATATATTACAATCAATGCTGCACATATTATTATTTTTTTTGATTTTTTTCGTTTCCAGTTTTATGGTAACACATACACCTATAATTTAAGAAGAATTTAACAAATTACAATATTATTCTATAATGAATTTTTCACATACACAATTAAAATCTGCATACGTATATATGATAGTTTAGCTGATGCAAAAATGAAAAGTAAAATTATATTCAAGACTTCACGAGCGAGAGCTGTCCATACGTATTATTATTTTTACCCTGGTCGATTATTTTCTTTATTAAGTCTGTAATTGTTATTTAATTTTATATAATTTAGATATTAACTTTATACAAATGTTCAAATGAATAAAACTACAAACTACTGTTAATTGGGTTCCAATACTCGTAACGGTACAATATAAAATAAATTTTAATACAAATAATTTGACATTTAATCTTTTTCTCAATCCTAATTGAAATTTTAACTCAAGAATAAATGAAACGAAAAACAAACTTATACTGTTAATCAAAATTGCAAGGTAGTAGGTTTATAGAAGTCTATTGCATATTAATAATTGATAAAAGTTTTAGATTCTGAGTGGAGCGAAGAAGCTTACGGTCTTACATGTTTATTCTTTTTGTTTATCTGTGCGCAACTTTTCTACCAGAAAACTTGAAAAGAAATTTGCGTGGGAAGGTATTTTAAGGAGATCGTTTTCCGATTTTCTCAGGAGTTTTATTGTCAAATTTTAAAAACCAATAAAAAAACGAAAAAATATATTTTGGTTATTTGGTATTGGTTAAAATATATTACGGCCTTCTTTTTTTCTGTGAACAACTTTTCTACTAAAAATGTCACTCTAATTTTTAATGAAAGCAATATGTCTAAAAGGAAATTTCAATAGCGAAATATTTTAGAGGGGTCTTTTTTTGATTTCCCCAAGAATTTTCTCAAAAAAATGTAAAAAACCGGGATAAAAAATAATAAAATCGAGAAAAACTTAGAAAAATTGGGAAAATCGACACAACATTAAAGAAATTGTATTAAAGAAAATATATAAAGCATATTTAATTTTTTTTTTGTTTTAATATAAAATAGCATATATATTGTTAACAAAGCATCACTCTCAACTGAATTCCGCCCAGAATCGTTTTTTTGTTAGCATTGGTTTGTATCGTTGCTTACAGATACACATTAAATTCCCGTCTATGTGCGTCCTTCCCAACTTACCACCATCAGTGACTGCACCCGTTCCCATTATCTTAAATTTCTTTTTTAGATCCTAGTATAATAATATATTGTAACAAAATATTATTGCAGCGTTGTAAAAATATATGTCTACTCTTGTAGAAAGTCTCGTTAACGAGTACGTTAATGCCATTATCTATAAAACGAGCATCAACTAATTACAGTAAAATATTATATAACGCGAACGTCAATTATTAAAAGCTTAAAATTGTTTAAATATTTTACGCGTGGCGTTTCAACCGATCGCATGCCCCGCACAGAGCGTTAAAACGAATACTCACTTTAAAATTAAAGTTCACCGAGGAATTTTACGCGACCGACGGTGTGAAAATATTTTCAACCGTAAAATAATAATAAAAAAAAAATATTATGTAAACACCTCGAGATGTGCGAAATTGTATTTATTTTAATTATGTTTTTGCTGATCCTTTGATACAGGAAAATTCTTTACATCACATACCTGTTGCACCTATACATTGTTTAGTTCGCCAACACTTCAGTTCAATATATATTGTAGTCTGAGTCAAATACGCATTTCGTCGTACGGCATATTACAGTTACGATATTTTACTGTTATAATACATTTCTTCTCCTTCGTTTTTATCCTAACTATTCGGGCCTAGACTTCCATCTCACACACACCGGCTGTTTTCGAATAATTCCCAATCTATTTTTCGGTCTTTTTCTCGCTATCTTTCCTTCTACGTTTATTTTTAATATATTTCTGACTGCTTCTGATTCCTATTTCCTCATAGCATGCCCAAACCACTTCAGTCTAGGTATTTTCTTTCATTTCGTCTACTATCAAAGCCCATTCTAAGCTACTTCTTATGTACTCACTCTTTATTCTATGTTATCTCGTCATTCCACTCATCCACTTAAGAAATGGCTCCTGTAATACTCTAACTAGATAAAAATTTCTTTCAGAAAACGCACTACACAAAAAAAAAAAAAAAATAAAAACATACACACCATAGTGTTATATGATGCGACACATCAACAAACATTGTTCAACAGTAATACTAATAAATAATAATGAGAAAAAGTGTCCAGGCAATATTTAAGAATATTAAGTTAATCTATGTATATATATAATCCAAATACCACTGTGTGGCACTGACTCATTGATCGCTGTATCTCAAAAACTACTCAACGTACGCACTTGGAATTTGAAATAGTTTCTCTAATATTTTCACCGTACAATAAAAATGGATTTTTGTACAATCAACCCCTACTAAGAGAGTAAAATAGGAGTTTTTAGGTATATTTGGTACTAATATCTAATTGTTTATTTATTTATTTTTGTTTATTTAAGAGTCACCTTGGTGTTACGGCAAAGAAAACTATTAAAATTATAATTATTAGTATTTGCACTATTGAAATTTCACAATAGAACACATTTAGTCCACCGAAGACTTTTTGACTTTTCACCTATTTGTTTTCATTCAATTCTGACACGGCCAAAATCAAAAATTAATATGAGTAATATAATAATAATGAAAATTGGCACGGGCAAAGCCGAGCGCGGGACATCTATCTAGTTAATAATATTATAAAATGTAATGATGTAAAAATAAAGTGTGAATAGAATGTTAGGCGTTTCCGCCAAAAAACTTGATTTTCGTTTCCGTCAAATCTATTTCTATCTAATTATAGTTCAAGACCCATTTAGAGATAACCCAGGAATATTTGTTTGGATCGATTTGTACGAAAAAAAAATTTGAACCCGTCAAATAATCATTTTTACTCATTATGAATTCGATTTCAAAAAAAAATTTTAAATTTCAATATACAATAAATTGTATTGTAATTGTATTCTATTTTAAATTAAAAAAATATATATTTGACATATTTATTGTAATTAGATACACCATTCACGATTCGCTTTCCATTTACTCTGGATTTAACGAACTCACACGGCTTCGCTATCGTAATACTCGTGATCTCGTCGTTGTCACAGTACAGTCCGATAGCATACACATGATGCAGATTAGATCGATTTAAATTTATTTATAATAAGTAGGAACTAGGAATTCTACGTGTAAAACCAATTACCTACCTACTTCGACATACATCGGTGATCGATAACACTATGTATAGACTAGAGGTTCTCAAAATCAATCTCAATAATATATGTATAAATAGATTTGGCGGAAACAAAAATCGGACCTTTTTCGTTTTGGCGGAAACGATGACCGCCCGCGGTGACAACGGACGGCATTCTCTGGTTTTTCAATAAAGTATATTTAATGTCATTTTTGGTGTTAGTATTTATTTTGTGTTCCTTATTGTGTTGATGATACGACAACTAGTGACTCGAACTTCCACGACAATGAGATTAAGAGGTAATTTTTCAGTTTTGAGCGAGTATGTGTGTGTGTGTGTATTTCTTTACCTACCATTAAAGGGTCGGTACTCTTTTTTATTTTTTTTCGCGTGTGCGAAACACCAACGTTTTTGAAATATTTGTATTTTTTTATATGTACCCAAGGAAAATCTGCATTTTTGTGTAGGTATGTTGTATTTTAAAATACAGGTTTTCAACTGTATGTATTGCGGTTAACTAGCGTTTTATGTATGTGAACAAATCTTACTTTTCTTTAAATTGATACATCTTTTTTATTTGTATGATATAACTTTTACTTTTAGCGAATTAATTTTTTTGTCGTACCAATTGTTTCCATTGTAGAAAGAACTATCTGTTAATGTTTACGTTTTTTAAATATGTAATGTAAAAGTAAACAGATGATGATATTTACATTTTAAAAATTGTCGGTTGCTACCGAGATCAGACAGAATATGCACGCTTTAATTGGCTCAGATTTGATTTTTGATCAATAATAAAATACAATTTAAAATAGAGATGTTATTCACGATCAGTGAGCATTAGGTAGTAAAAAGTGCTTTGAGGTTTATTTTTTTTCATGCTTATTTTGTGCACAGCATTGAGATGTATGAAACAATTTTCTTTTTAGTAAAATATATTCGTTTTTTCAATTTCTCAAAAATGGATTTACTTCTATTCAATTTTAGATTCCAAGTGTAGCAATTAATGTATTGGTTTTGTATTTGTATTTTTTTTTTTTATACATTGTAACCAACATTTTTACCCGAAATTTTGCTCCAATATGTACGCGTGGCACCAATTTTGAAGGAAATGTCGTCTAGATGGTACTTTAAGGAAGTCATTGTTTTGATTTTGGAGCGGTATTCATAATATCTGAGAAAAACCAGACATTTATGAAATTAATGCTCTTTATTAATTTCAGTTTTGTTATTTGTTGTAATTCAGATAAAAATATTCGTAAAGAATTCGGAAAGAAAACTTATTTTTGCCTTTTCTAAATGTAATCAAATTTCAAAAATGTTTAGCCATTTTGAGCTATTTATAGACATTTTAATTTGCTTGATTTGTGAGTAATTTTTATTTAGTAAGTACTCCGAGGATACAATTGTTAGACTAAACAGAAATTATTGAAAATTAAAGGAAGTTCCTTTGAAGTCATACTTTGTAGTCGAAACAAAAAAAAAAAAGAGTTTTATGTAGTTTTTTTTTTAAAGGATTTTTTTTATCAAATTTGACGGAACCGTTTTTGTACAAATAATGTGGAACAAATTTAGTTACTGGTCCAAACGAATTATATCAATATAATATATTTATTTTACCATAAAATTATCAATGGTAATATTATTAATATATGCAGTTGAAAAATACTTTTAACCGAGGTCCTCACAGAATCGTTTTTCGTTAGCGATGATTTATCTTTGCTTACAGGTGTACATTAAATTCCCTTCTATATCCTATATAACCGAAGTTTTAGCTAGAGCACCTTTTCTGAAAAATGACAGAGTGATTTTTCGATATCCAAAGTAGTTTTTCTAATAATCAGGAAAAATCAAAAAAATAAAATTGATTAATATTTACGGTAACGTGTAGCGTCCCGGTTTCATTAATTTAATTTTTTCAACTTATATTTTATACCAAAAATATTACTCCTATCAAAATATGATATAAATTTTGTTTCTTTTGATACTGACAGAGAAAACCGATTTATGATATCTATAGTGTTTTTAATAACCATTGAGAAAAACCTAAAAGGACGAAGTATATCATTTTTTTTCCACATTACGGCACAACGATTTCATTATTTTAAATTTGTGCGGCTTATTTTTTCTACCATATTAACGGCAAGATACTATTTTTGGTTGAATTTTTAATTTAGTTCATGAGTAAGTATTCAGTTTTTAATTTTCTCTGTAGTTTTATAAATCATTAGGAAAAAACTGGAAAAAAATTTAAATCAAAACTGACAAATTTACGGCGTTACGATTTTATTAGTTTAAATCTGTACGGCCCATGTTTTAAACCAGTATACCTATTGCTGATGATGAAGTCAGAATTGAGCAGGCTGACTTAGTTTCAAAATCATAGCTGTTTGAAGTTATCATATTATGCGAATATTACATGTGTTATGTTAAGTAACTCAATGATTATTATAGTACGATTGGGTTTTTAAACCAGAGTTCCGAAAAAATGTTTTTATGCAAAACGAAAATCATAATTATTACGGCCTTCAACAGTGGCCGCACCCGTCACCAGTATCAGCTCTTTTTTTATATTGTATATGTTTAGATGCAAGTTTTATTTTATTATTGCATCATTTCACTATAAGATCTTTATTTATAGGTTGATCCATTTCTTTTTGAACAAAAAATAATAATATAAAGATACTATTGTATGATTTGATTTAATATTTAGTAACAATTTAGCCAACGGTCCGAATTCGGATGAAAAAAAATAATAAAAGTATGCAATTCAAATTGTACCGGTCACATTACTTCTGAAAAATTCTGTCGTTCACGGGCTTATAACGGCCGATGTCGGATGAAAACAAAATATTTTAATTTTACCGGCCGAATCGACCGAATAATTTA